>JAPDNY010000003.1:83576082-83615223 GCA_029375565.1 Gekko gecko | reverse complement strand
AGTCTTCCCTTCTAGCGTGTTGAAATGCTGTCCTGTGCCACGTCACTGCAAAGAACACAGTGAGGACCAGCAGCATTGCTAGCCCCTGTGTAATGTCTTGGCCTGTTTTTTATAGCTCTGAGTCCACCAGTGGAAGATGGTGATCTTGAATTCTCTCTTTCATTGGCAAAGGTTTTGTCCTGTCCCCCTTTCTTCACCTATGGTTTCATCTGCATGCATGAGTGGCTTCCACACAGTCCTGTTCTCGCATGATGTGCAGCCCTCTTAAGACTATAAGAACATAAGAGAGGCCAATGTTGGATCAGGCCAATGGCCTGTCCAGTCCAACACTCGGTCACACAGTGGCCAGAAATACCAGGTGCCATCAGAAGGTCCAGCAGTGGGGCCAGGACACTAGAAGCCCTCCCACTGTTGCCCCCAGCACCAAGAATGCAGAGCATCCCTAGCCCCAGACTGAGAGTTCCCATCTATACCTTGTGGCTAATAGCCACTGATGGACTTCTGCTCCATATGCTTTACCTATGGTTCCATCTGCATGCATGAGTGGCTTCCACACAGTCCTGTTATCGCATTATGTGCAGCCCTCTTAAGAACATAAGAGAAGCCAATGTTGGATCAGGCCAATGGCCCGTCCAGTCCAAAACTCGGTCACACAGTGCCATCAGGGAGATCCAGCAGTGGGGCCAGGACACTAGAAGCCCCCCCCACTGTTGACCCCCCAAGCACCAAGAATACAGAGTGTTTCATCTATAAGACAGAGTGTTTCATCTATAAGAACATATGAGAAGCTAATGTTGGACCAGGCCAGTGGCCCATCCAGTCCAACGCTCTGTCACACAGTGACCAAAAATACCAGGTGCCATCAGGAGGTCCAGCAGTGGGGCCAGGACACTAGAAGCCCTCCCACTGTTGCCCCCCAGCACCAAGAATGCAGAGCATCCCTAGCCCCAGACTGAGAGTTCCCATCTATACCTTGTGGCTAATAGCCACTGATGGACTTCTGCTCCATATGCTTTACCTATGGTTCCATCTGCATGCATGAGTGGCTTCCGCACAGTCCTGTTATCGCATTATGTGCAGCGAATACAGAGCATCCCTTGCCCCAGAGTCCCTATCTCTACCTTGTGGCTAATAGTGTCATGCCTGTCCTTGACTCAGCCCCTGAACCAGCCCCTGACAGCCAAACAGGGAGGCTTTGGTACCTTTAAGGGCTGAAGAGGCACCAGGACCTGCAACCGATGTAAGTGCTGTGGAGGATACACAGCAGCCTGAGCCAACTGTGGGACGCTTTGCACCTGGAGCGGTGCCTGAAGCAAGCACTTCACCACCTGCCTCTCCCCCACCTGTGCACCGGCTAAGGGATCGTTGGCGTCAAGACCTGGCCAGCCGAAGAAAAGAGTCACGCTCCAGAGGGCAAAGAACCTTGAGCCCTGAGTATTAGCAGCAGTCAGGACCTTGCTCACAGGTGCTCATGGGCTACGGAGCCAGAGCACTATTTAGGAAAGCCTCTGGCCATGAGCACACTTGTGCTAGCAACGTCGTTGTCAGGACCTGAATCTTTGTATCTCGGCCTCAACCCTTGTGAAACTCTTACCGGCTTTTGACCCTTGGCTTCGTGGACCCTGCGTTTCTCTCTGACTCCTCTGGCATCGTTGTGATTTATGGACTTGACCCTCTGGTATGCCTGACCCTACTTATGGACTGTGATTTAAAACCTGTTTGAACCGTGCTATCTGATTTACTCGGCTTTAACCTTGGACTGTTCCTGGACTTTTGCTCTTTCGTGTCGCCCCTTCTGGTCCTGCCATGACAAATAGCCACTGATGGACCTCTGCTCCATATGTTTACCTCTTGAAGCCGTCCATGCTTCTTCTGTCACACTGGAAGAAGCCTTCCTAGGAGTTTGCATCTTTCTCAAAAATATAATGTTTACGTAACTTGCCCTGAGGCAAAGGAACCAGTGGCAGATTAACCATTAAGCGGACTGAGCATGTGCTTAGGGCACCAGGGCCAAAGGGGGCACCGCAAAGTTGGGGAAAGGGTGAAAAGAAAAAAAACCGAATGTAGATTTGTAAAAAAAAAATTTTTTATAAAATGAGTGCAAATGCACCCTAGGTTATCTTCTATTTTTTGTGGGTGAGGTGCAGTGTCATAGCCTACAACCTGCACTGTAGATCTGGTCAGACAGGTCAACCACTAAAATGGGCTGGGTCGGTGTGGAAAGGAGGGGGGGGCACCAAGATTGGCCAGTGCTGCGGGCACCAGGGAGCCTTAATCCGCCCCTGAAAGGAACCATTATCCAGGCATGGATAGGAGATTTGGGTGGGTGAGGAGGAGGGATGACAAATCCTAAGCAAGATGTGAAAGCTTATTTTTATGTTTATAAAAATTCAGATTGCAAGAAACAAAACCCCTTATTTCAAGAGTGTTTGTTGTGGTTACTTTATTATTCCACTCATAACTGCAGGGAAAGGAGCTGCGGTGGCTCAAGTGGTTAAGACGCTGAACTGCAGGCTGTGGAAGGTCAGTAGTTCAGCAGTTCAAGACCCAGGTGCCGCAAGACGGAGTGAGCTCCCGTCTCTAGTTCCAGCTCCTGCCAACCTAGCAGTTCGAAAGCAAGAAATTGCAAGTAGATAAATAGGGACCACTTCGGTGGGAAGGGAACAGTGTTCCGTGCACCTTGGTGTTTAGTCATGCCGGCCACATGACCACGGAAACGCCTTCGGACAGCGCTGGCTCTTCGGCTTTGAAATGGAGATGAGCACCGCAACCCTAGAGTCGGATTCGACTGGCTTTCGAGCAAGGGAACCTTTACCTTTACTTTTAACTGCAGGGATATTATCTACACAAGTCTAATATTTACACTAGGGCTGCCAAGTCCCCGGGGGGGCGAGGGTTTGCCCACCCAAAGGGCCCCCAACCCGCCGGTCCAATTGTGGCCGGCGGGGGAACCCCACCCCCAAAGGGCCCAGATTGGGCCGATGTGCCCTGGGCAATGATGTCGCCCGGAAGTCGCGTCATCACGCTGGGCACGTCGCCGGGTGATGCTCTAGCAATCAGCCCGAAAACTCTCTGGTACCGTAGAGGTTCCAGGCAGATTGCTAGAGCGTCACCCCGCGACGTGCCCAGCGTGATGACGTCACTTCTGGGCGATGTCATTGTAGCACACGCGTGCTTTGTGCGTGAGCGAATGCCTCGGCCTGGGACCGACTCTCCCCCGCTGCGCCGGGTAAGACTCTTTGCAACCCTAATTTACACAGACACCCCCGTGCACCCAGCCCTGTTATTTTCAGCAAAACATTTGACTCCATTTCCGTGCTGTCAGTTCGTGACAGATGCATGCCTACTAGCATAAAGCCTTCTAATTGCTTTTAATAATAGTGTGCAGAATCAAGGAGTCGGCCAGGAATATATAAGCACCTCTGAGAAATAAAACACAAGGCGGGGGGGACAACTTCCGGTTCCGCAGCCTGCCTCTGTAGATGGTACCTGGTGTACAGTGTCGTTTAGAAGTTTTAACCTTGCCTCTGTTGTTTCCGGGCCTGGAAGCAAATTGGCAGCAATTTTGGTCTCCATGGAGGGGTAGAACCTGCAGAGCTTGTTAATTAGATGTCTGGTAACCTGATAGAGAGCAAATATTATATTCTGAATCTGCAGTGTAAAGAGCTATTGTGCCAGAGTGCCTGGGAGGCTGAGTGATGGAGCCCTTGGTTCAAGCGCCGCCGCTGCCAATAATATACCAGGTAGCTTTAGGCATCTCTCTCTCTCTCACCCCCATTCTGCATGTGATACTGGAGTTGTATGATACTCCAGATGTGTCATTAGATCCTTTAAATTACATCCCTAGAGGAATATGGGCCTCTAGATCAATGACTCCTGGTTGAGAAGGTTTAACTCAGGGGCGTCAAACTTGCGGCCCCCGGAGGGCTTCTATCAGGCCCACAGTGGACCTGGCTGTCTTCTGCTTCTTCTTCCAGTTCTGCCGCTGCTGCATCATCGTAGTTTGCAGCTTACAGATACACACCTGAATGGCACACTCAGGATTGCAACAGCACAGACATTTTGAGGCAATAATTCAGAGCAAGAGGTGTCAGTTATCAGACACGGTTGAATAAACAAAATATTGCAAGAGTGCTGATGTTTGAAGCATGTTGTTATTTTAAGTAAAAAAACCCAACCCTTTGAGTCCTTTATAAAGTTTACAAGAGGTGGGACCCGCGATACTGCGTGGGGGGGAGTATTCTGGCCCGCCAAGCTTCCCCTCCCTCCCAAACAGCAGCAGCGTGGCGGCGAGGAGGCTGACCGGCCCGCCAAGCTTCCCCTTCCTCCCTCCCCAGCAGCACCACCAGCAGCAGCAGCACGGCGGTGAGGAGGCCGGCCGGCCCGCCAAGCTTCCCCCTCCCTCCCAAACAGCAGCAGCACGGCGGTGAGGAGGCCGGCCGGCCCGCCAAGCCTCCCCCTTCCTCCCCCCTCCCCAGCAGCAGCGGCGGGAGGCAAGGCCAGCCGGCCCCCAAGCTTCCCCCTTCCTTCCTCCGCAGCGGCGAGGCTGACCGGCCCCCCCAAGCCTTCTCCCACCCTCCCGTCCCTTGTGGTGGCGGCGGCAGCAGCGATGACGGTGAGGCAGTTCGCAGAGCATTCCCTGTGCATGCGCAGGGAACACTCTTTACTTTTTTGGGGATTTAAATATCTCCGTATACTTTTTACAACTTTTTAGATTTTTCTGCACACCTGGGGACTGCCCCACGTGCCCAGGAAAATCTCCCTGCCCCCCAAGTGCCCCCGATGTGTGGATTTAGATATCCGCACGCAGGGGGCCACTTGGGAATTAGATATATAGATATTGCGCTACCCGGCATTACATTTTACGACACACATGGCCCGGCCTGACAAGGTCTCATCTATGTCAGATCCAGCCCTCATAACAAATGAATTCGACACTCCTGACCTAGATCAATGCCTCCTGGCTGAGAAGGTTTAACTCTTTCCCTCACAAAGTTTCCCTGTTTGAAAATGTCCCTTTCCCCAATAGAGAAAAAAACAGGTAGTGCCTATTCCCCCTGCTCCCAGCAAACCAAGTCTTACATCAGCTTGAATTGGGTGGAGGGGGAAATAGACGTCTCTGTTCCTCATTGCTGGTGATCCAAGTCACCTTGCCTAAGCTGGCTTTCAGCCCGCCAATTTCAAAATGGCAATAATACACGGATCTAGAGTATAAAACTGTCACAAGGATCACTGAGGTTATGTGAAAGTAGAGAGAGTGCTAGGTGGTACACTGATTGGTGGGAAATACCACCTATCGATGAAGTGCGTTCTTCCAATCTAGAGGCAGTATACCTTTGAATGTTGGTTGCGGGAGACCATCAGAGGAGGCCTATTACCTTTGTGGACTGATCGAGGGCTTCCTAGAGAAATTTGGCAGGTCACTTTTGGAATTCTGGACCAAACATACCCTGATTCAACAGTCTAATATCGTTTTTTAACTGTTAAGTATTAGCATTATTTAGAATCATAGAGTTGGAAGGGACTTCCAGAGTCCTCTAAGAACATAACATAAGAACATAAGAGAAACCAATGTTGAATCAGGCCAATGGCCCATCTAGTCCAACACTCTGTCACACAGCGGCCAAAATATACCAGGTGCCATCAGGAGGTCCAGCAGTGGGGCCAGGACACCAGAAGCCCTCCCACTGCTGCCCCCTCCAGCACCAAGAACAGAGGGCATCACCTGCCCCAGACTGAGAGTTCCCATCTATACCCTGTGGCTCATAGCCACTGATGGACTTCTGCTCCATATGTTTATCTAATTCCCTCTTGAAGCTGTCCATGCTTGTAGCTGCCACCACCTCCCGATCTAGTCCAACCCCTTGCACATTGCAGGAAATTCACAAATACCTCCCCGTCCATACCCCCAGTGACCCGTGTTTCATGCCCAGAAGATGTCAAAAAGCCACCAGGATCTCCAGCCAAATGGTCCTAGGGTACAAATTGCTTCCTGACCCCAAAGTGGCGACCAGCATTTCCCTGGGCATGTAAGAAAGGACCGCAAGAACAAAACGCTGAGGCAACCCTTCCTGCCCTCCCTCTCATGATCTACCTAAGTTCACAAGTTCACATTATTTATCAGGGGTCACCCACCTGAGCGGCAAGGAAGTTTTTAGATAAAGTGAGGTGTCTTCTTAGTGGCTGGGTAAGTTCTATGATTCATAGACCCCTGAGGACCTGGTTCTTCATGGTCGGTTTAATTGCCATCGTGGTCAGGGTCTAAATGACACTGGCAAATTCAGTTTGAAGCTTAGTCACGTCAGTAGATCTTGTGGCTGATGTGGACGGAGTGGAGGTGTTGTGAGTACGTGATTCAGTTGGTTCAGCAGCAGAAGGTAGGCGGAGAGTCAGTGTTCTCAGATTCCCATCTGGTGAGATCTGTAGCTGCTTTGAATCAATCAATCAATTCATTTTAGTGCTCATAGGCCAAGAGGTCACAAGCAAAGACACAAAGTATAATACATACAATGGAGTACAACATACATAACATGCAATACATTACAGTTTGCAGTTTACAGCTTCACAGAATAATGCAATTTAGTTTACCAAATACACATTAAAAAGGTAAAGGTTCCCTTGCTCGAAAGCCAGTCGAATCTGACTCTAGGGTTGCGGTGCTCATCTCCGTTTCAAAGCCGAAGAGCCAGCGCTGTCCGAAGACGTTTCCGTGGTCATGTGGCCAGCATGACTAAACACCAAGGCGCACGGAACGCTGTTACCTTCCCACCTAAGTGGTACCTGTTTGTTGTTGTTGTTGTTCAGTCGCACAGTCGAGTCCGACTCTTCGCGACCCCATGGACCAGATTACGCCAGGCCCTCCTGTCTTCCGCTGTCCGCTGAAGTTTGCTCAGTTTCATGTTCGTTGCATCGATGACACTGACTAACCATCTCATCCTTTGCCATCCCCTTCTTCTTTGACCTTCAATCTTTCCCAGCATCAGGGTCTTCTCCAGTGAATGCTCCCTTCTCATTTGGTGGCCAAAGTATTTGAGCTTCAGCTTCAGGATCTGGCCTTCCAGGGAACAGTCAGGGTTGATTTCTTTTAGGATTGACTGATTTGATCTCCTGGCAGTCCAAGGGACTCTCAAGAGTCTTCTCCAGCACCATAGTTCAAAAGAATCGATTCTTCGGCGCTCGGCCTTCCTTATAGTCCAGCTCTCGCAGCCATACATTACTACGGGGAATACCATTGCTTTGACCATGCGGACTTTTGTTGGCAAGGTGATGTCTCTGCTTTTTATCATGCTGTTAAGGTTTGCCATCGCTTTCCTCCCGAGGAGCAGGCGTCTTTTAATTTCATGACTGCAGTCACCATCTGCAGTGATCTGGGATCCCAGGAACGTGAATTCTGTCACTACTTCTACGACTTCCCCTTCTATTTGCCAAGGAGTGATGGGGCCAGATGCCATGATCTTAGTTTTTTTGATGTTGAGCTTCAGGCCCACTTTTGCGCTCTCCTCTTTCACCCTGAACAAGAGGCTCTTTAGGTCCTCTTCACTTTCTGCCATCAGAGGGGTATCGTCTGCATATCTGAGGTTATTGATCTTTTCCCCAGCAATCTTAACTCCAGCTTGTGATTCATCCAGGCCAGCATTTCGCATGATGTACTCTGCATATAAATTAAATAAGCAAGGTGACAATATACATCCTTGTCGTACTCCTTTTCCTATGCTAAACCAATCAGTTGTTCCATATCCGGTTCTAACTGTTGCTTCTTGACCCTTATACAGGTTTCTCAGGAGACAGGTGAGGTGGTCTGGTACTCCCATCTCTTTAAGAACCTGCCATAATTTATTGTGATCCACACAATCAAAGGCTTTAGCATAGTCAATGAAGCAGAAGTAGATGTTTTTCTGGTACTCTCTTGCTTTCTCCATAATCCAGCGAATGTTGGCAATTTGATCTCTAGTTCCTCTGTACCTGTTTATCTACTTGCAATTTCTTGCTTTCGAACTGCTAGGTTGGCAGGAGCTGGAACTAGAGACGGGAGCTCATTCCGTCATGCGGCACTCTCGGGTCTCGAACTGCTGAACTACTGACCTTCCACAGCCTGCAGTTCAGCGTCTTAACCACTTGAGCCACCGCAGCTCCTAAATACACATTACCCACCCTAAAAAGGACAGAGTCAATTCATTTAATACCACCCAAGGTTACAGGTAGAAACTTTGCCACTACCCAATGTCACGTTTGGATCAGTATCAGCTAAGAGATTCGCTACGAGTTCCTGATTAGTAGCAGGGCTCCATTTTTGAACGTGCACTGAGATCCATCTGTCACGAGCCGTATTGTGATTTCCTGCAATCGATGAAAAAGCGCCGGATGGTGTCCAAATCACCTGAATCACAATGACAAAGTCGTTCTGAAAAAGGAGTCCCTAGGAATCTACCCGCCACTTCCCCGAGAGTCAAGCTGCTTTGAATGTGTAATTCCTCAAGGCTCTGTTTCTGAGATAAGCAGCCGGATTACTGTGCACAGTGCGTGGGTGCGGGTGACAGTGTGTGCAATTCTGAATAGCTGCTGGAACACTCAGCTAGCATGCCAGAGAACCGTTATCCTGCAGGGCTTGTTGCTTATCTGTTCAGTACTGGACTCCCTGCAGCACTCAAAGAGGTGGGTGTTGTTGTTAAACTTGGATTCCAGCCATTGGAGCCGGAACGTCATTAATCCTGAAGAGAGTCTCTGCTCTCATGCCGACAAGAAGCTGTGGCCAGACTAATCTCTGCTCATCTCTTCTAGTGCTCTTCCACCCTTAGCTCACAACACTCCTCTGATCTTGATTCATTCCCCAACTTTGTGTCAGGTTCCCCAGCTAAGACACGCTCCACACACACTATTGGCAGTTGAAATGTTTTATTAGAGATATGCTTGCTGTAGGTACAAGAACTTCTGTTAGGACTGGAGAAAAACCACGGGAAATCACAGGTTGTGGGTAAAAGGATTACAATCCCACACATTCATACGTCGCACCTTCCCGCAAGCATTTCTCTGACAACATGGACAGATATATGGTGCCCTTTCTAACCTAACCAGGTCTCAGGTAGCCCAGTCATTGGGATGGAATGTGAGGGAGTACTTTCTTCCTCTCAGCCTCTGATTAGTACTGTTTTACTGCATGCATGTTATCATTACTCTGACCTTGTGGTGTCTCCAGCTGCAGGACACTACGCTAGGAAAATCAACGGCTTTTAACTTGTTTTCTTGCTTTGCCTGCTTGCTTTTCCCGCGCGCGCGAATTGTATTCATTGGCTTCAAGTAGTTTAGGGGGGTGTTTGAATTTACTATAAGTCAGGGGCCTCCATTATCCACGGCCATTCCTGACACAAGCTGTACACGTGTCTTTAGTGATGATTCACCAGTAAACAGATTCTTCTCCTGAAGCCCTGCGTTGTGTCACCTGACTAAGGAGCCTGACACCAGGTGAAAAAGAGCCTCCAAGGTCGATCTCACGAGAAGCACCTGTTGGGGCACACTTTGAGAAACGGTTATGGCTGCTACTCCCATGCACTCATACAGCACACACACCCCTCAGGAATTTGAGATGACAAGCAAAGGGAAGGGAAAGCAAAACTTAAGGAAACAGAAGTTAGGCCTGAGCTTGACATACTGCCCCCCAAACCCCCTCAACCTCCTGGCTTGTGGGGATGAATGTGATGGAATTCTTTAATAAGACGAGCAGTCCTAATGTGTTTTGCCAACACCCACTCATTATGTTCCTACCCAGAGTCCTTCCGTTTTACAAGGTAGAACAGTTGGCCATGCTTCAGTTTAGAATCCAGGATGGTTTCCACCACCTGGTGGAGTTCACCATTGATCAGGGGAGGAGGAGGTGCTGGAGGACGACGAGTCCAAGGGAGAGGGTCCAGGGCCCTTCTTTAACAAGCTGAAATGAAAAACAGGGTGGATGTAATGCAGCGTTTTAGGTAGCTCCACCTCCACAGCAACCTTATCGATCTCCCGGATCGCTTTAAAAGGCCCAGCGTGTTTCCATCCCAGCTTCTGCCCTGGCTGCAGACCCCACAGGTGTTTTTTGTAGAAATGTACACAGAGTCTTCAGGAGCCAGATCCTACTCAGGACTCCTGGTCTTGTCAGCACAGCATTTGTAAAATCCTCTTTAGCTTCATTCAGAGTCTTCTGAAGTGTGTCCCAACCCTTAGTCACAGTAGACCACCAAAGCTGGGCATCCCCCTTTATTGGTTCGCTCAGATCCATTGTCGGCAAGGGACCCCCTCGTATCCATGCACTGCTTTGAAAGGAGACATCCCTATGGATGTCTTTCCCCACATGTTCCCCAGAGGGCACTAAGATGGGGATCCCAAAATCGCCTGGTCCTCTCAGTCCCTAAAGAAGCCAGGCTGG
Source organism: Gekko gecko (assembly GCA_029375565.1). NCBI lineage: Eukaryota > Metazoa > Chordata > Lepidosauria > Squamata > Gekkonidae > Gekko > Gekko gecko. The sequence continues at coordinate 83,604,824 of JAPDNY010000003.1, read as the reverse complement.
CTGCAACGAGGGCCAGGGCCTTTTCTGTGGCAGCCCCTTACTGGTGGAATGAGCTCCCGGATGACATCAGGGCCCTGCAGAGCCTGTAAAACAGAACTCTTCCACCAGGATTTCAATTAGGGTGCCATCTTTAATATCTCGGCCCTGGCCCCAACACTATCATCAACACCATCATCAGCACCCAACAGCCTGACAGGAGCCCAGGTTACGGTGGTAGGGCGACCGCTTTAAATGCTGAGAGAACTACGCCATCTCTCATCAGCATCTGTTTGAACATGTATGGTTTTATATATATTGTGATTTCAAGTTTTACTATATGCCAATGTTTTAATGTATATATTTATCCTGTGAGCCGCTCTGAGCCTGCCTTGGCGGGGAGGTGCGGGATATAAATATAATAATAAATAAATAAATATGGAACTATGCACAGAGTTATTATAGCTGTACTCTGCAAACAGTAGTAGTTGAACCCAATCGTCCTGCTGGGTGGGTAATGAAACACCTGAGGAACTGTTCCAACACTTGGTTGGTGCTTTCTGTCTGACCATCAGTCTCTGGGTGATGGCTGCTGCTTGGCCCTTGTTCCACACCCAAAAGGCTCATAAGTGTCAGGTAGCCCTGTCATTAGTTTGGAATGTAGGGAGGGGAGTACTTTTTCCTCTGAGCTTCTCATCAGTTCTTTTCTCTGTCCGCTTGCTATCATATGTCTGACCTTGTGGTGTCTCCAGCTCCTAGGCACTACGCTGGGAATCAGCAGCTTTTAAATTGTTTTTCTATGATGCCTGCTTGCTTTGCCCGCGCGCGCGAATTATAATCATTGGCTTCACTGAGACCAGGGGGTTGTTTGAATTTACTATAAGTCAGGGGCCTCCATTATCCACGGCCTTTCCTGACACGAGCTGTGTATGCATCTTTAGTTATGATTTACCGATAAACAGAATCTTCTTATGAAGCCCTGCGTTGTGTGATCTGACAATAAGCTCTTTCCAAAATTTGTCTCTCCCTATCCTGCAGGTATAATCTATATGCCCACACCCGGCTGGGCTACCTGTTCTACAAGAGGCAAATGAAGAAAGCACGGGAGCGTTATCCTCAAGGCCACTCTATCACCCAGCCTCTGGTGTTCAGCGGTAAGTACCAGTACCCTTCATTGAATTTATGGGACTTGTGTGTACTGCACTGTCTAATTAGGTGAAATTTCCCTTTGTTTAATCTTCAAGACAGGAAATGTCTTGTGTGTGTGTGATGCAGAATCTGAACTCTGGCAAGGCAAGTAGAATAAATTACACATACCATCTGAATTAGTAGGGTTGGACGTTAGCATATAATTAGGTTTTCCCTTCTGAACATGTGCCGAGTTCTAGATCTGTCTGTGTCTGAACTCTTGCAAGGGACATGGAATCATAGAATGTTAGAGTTGGAAGGGACTTTGCAGGTCATCTAGTCCAACCCCCTGCACTCTGCAGGAGCATAGCCGAAAGAGAGCCCTACATACCTACAACATACCCAAAAGATGGTCGTCCAGCCTCCACTTGAAAACGTCCAGGGAAGGAGCATCCACCACCTCCCAAGGCAGACTGTTCCACTGCTCAACCACTCTCACAGTTAGGAAGTTTCTCCTGATATCTAGCCGGTGATGACTCCCTTGTAATCTCCACCCATTAGATCTAGCCTTGCAGTCTGGAGTAAGAGAGAATAGATCCGCTCCATCTTCTACATGACAGCCCTTCAAATACTTGAAGACTGCCATCATGTCCCCTCTAAGCCTTCTCTTTCCCAGGCTAAACATACCCAACTCTATCAGCCTTTCCTCATAAGACTTGAATTCCAACCCTCTCACCATCCTGGTCACCCTCTTCTGGACACGCTTGAGGTTGTCAACATCCTTCCTAAAGTGTGGTGCCCCAAACTGGACATGGGACTCCAGGTGAGGCCTGACCATAGCAGAATAGAGCAGAATTACCACCTCCCGTGATCTGGACACAAGGCTTCTGTTAATGCATCCTAAGATTGCACTAGCTTTCTTCACAGCCACATGGTACTGCATAACAAGTTGCATCCTTTTGAAGACTGATCTTTGACACGAGCTGAACTGGCAGCAAACTGCAAATATGAGTGGTTATTTGCAAGTTTTTTTGTCACCTCTTTTTTGCCCTCGCTGGTGACAAAACTGTCTAAGTGAAACCCTTAAGGGAGCTTGGTCCTGACCACACGCAGGAGAAGCCGCAGTGATAGGCACAAATGCCGGGCGGATTTTAAGGCCGCGATCACATGGGAACATCTGGCAAGCGTCGTGCACCCGTCAGCAGCCTGTCTCACTCTGCCGAAGAAGCGGAGTTAAAAAATACCAGGGAAAGTGCTGTATCAAACGGGTTTGCAACGGGCTGCAGACGGACTTCCCTGTGTGACTGCTCCGGCGTGCTTCCATTGCATCAGTGATCCCTCAATGAACCGCACCAGAAACATGCGGCGACGGAAAAAACCCGATTCATCCGCCAGTGTGTCTGATCATGCAGCGATGGGTCAAATTGCTGCGGAGCAAATAGCCTCGCTCCCCCCCCCCCCACGTTATCTGGCAGGTGTGACCGCAGCCCTTGTATATCGACCTCTACTTCCCCGATCCAAAGCATCACAACCATTTTGCTGCTCTGAATTTTTCTCTCTCTTGATTTATTTGCTTAATTCTTGGCTTGGTTCGTGTACTGTGTTCTCGTTTTCTACTCTCCGCCCCCATCTTTAAGAACAAAACCTTATAGCTCTTTAGCCTTTTTACCAGCCCTCCGATTGTCAGGGCCCCCGTCAAGTCAACTCACTCTTCACACCAGCTTTCGGTTTTGAAAAGTTTATTGGAAGATATGAGACGTGCAGGGAATGAATCTCTTGTCAGGTCTGAAACCTGAAGGCGGGAAAGTTGCATATAGTTACAATCAGGGCTTTTTTTGTAGAAAAAGCCCAGCAGGAACTTGTTAATATAATAGGCTACACCCCAAAGCAGAAACTCATTCGCATATTAGGACACACCCTGACAGTGCAGCTTATTAGCATATTAGGCCACCTTCCCTTGGCTTGCCCGGGCACCCTCGGCTGCAGGGAGCCCGGTCAAGCCCCCTTGAAGGGAAGGGAAAGCAGTTTAAAGTGCCTTCCCTTGGCTTGCCCGGGCGCCCCACAGCTGCAGGGAGCCCATGCAAGCCAGCCCCTGGAGGGAAGGGAAGGCAGTTTAAACTGCCTTCCCATGGCTTGCCCAGGCGCCCTGCAAGCCGGGCCTTGGACAGGCCGGGGGAAGCATTTAAATGCCTCCTCGATCCTTCCAGGGCCCCCCTTGGCCCTCCCGCCTTGGAGTCATTGTGTGTGGGGGGTTCCTCTCCAGGCCTTCCCTCTGTAGCCACGCACGCAGAGGTTTTGGCTGTAGTGGGCGTGGCCAACTCTGAAGCCAGCCGGAACTCCGTTCCTGTGTGTTCCTGCCCCAAAATAGCCCTGGTTACAGTCACGCATTCCAACCTTACATGCTACCAGGGCTATTTTGGGGCAGGAACGCACAGGAACGGCGTTCCGGCTGGCTCCTGAGTCGGCCACGCCCAGCAGGAACTTATTAGCATAACAGGCCACACCCATCAGCAGAAACTCATTATGATTGGCTACATGAGGGGTGTGTGGCCTAACATGCAAAGGAGTTCCTGCCTCCAAAAAAAAAAGCCCTGGGTTTTGATAACAAGCAAGGTAAACAGAATAAGAAGCAAAAGGTGGGTGTGGCTGGATGGCCACACTTCTGGCAACATGGGGGTGTGGCCTAATAGGCTATGAGCTCTGCTGTCAGGGGTGTGGCCTAAAATGCTAATGCGTTCCTGCTGGGCTTTTTCTACAGAAAAAAGCCCTGCACGTCAGCAATGCTACTTGGACCGGAAGGTAAGAAGGTCCACCTCTAGCTAATCAAAGTTGTCTCTCTCAAGGTTACCTTCCCATGAACAAGTATCTCCTGAGGACTCAGTAGAAAGTTGGAAGGGACTTCCAGGGCCCACTCCTATGCACAGGCACTCTCCCCCCCCCTTAGGAATGTAGTGTCCGGCGAGGAGGTAGGATAAGCGCATTCATACCAAGGGGAAAGCAAGGGAGAAGCGGGTACATATTATGAACAGGAAAATGGAGGCCAACCTGTCAAGGTACGGACAAGAGTGCCTGTGACGGACTTAAAGATCTGGGACCAGCAGAGAATAAAACACAGAACACTGCTGGGTCACGTGACAGAGTGAGGAGGGGGCCATTTGGCTCGGAACCCTCCGTGATTGGCAGATAACAGACAAAAGGTTCCGTTGGGAACGGGCAGTTGAGGGAAGCCGCGGAGGAGTTCGGTGTGGGAGACAGAGAGCGGAGAAGAAGTCTGTCAGAGAACCGAAGCAGCTCTCTGTGGAAGAACCTGGTTGACTGAGTTCCTCAGAAGGAAGGGGGACAGTGACCAGACGGTTAAAAACTTAACACAGCATAGTCACACACCATTGAGACCTCTCTCCTTAAAAAGGGACTGGAGGTGGTTTAGAAAGGGCTAAAGGACGGTCTGGCAGGAGTCTGGAAAGCTGGCGTGGTGACCAGGGAGACCCAGAGGGACCGGTTCGAGAAAGCCCAAGGAAAACCACAAAGCAGTTGCGGGAGAGGAGGAGTGTAGGCGTGTGTAGAGAGAGAACTGATGAACATCTATGTATGAACTGAAAGTAGTAAACATACCGCCTAAGTGAACGTAAGGGCAAGCGTTTAGCCTAAAAGGAAACAAAATTATCCTCTGTATATATCTTCCATCCCCCTGTTGAGTTTTCTGAAAATAAAGTACTATTCTGTTTTTGAAGTGGACAAGCCTTGGTGCCTGGCTCTTAACAACAAAAAGCAAATATACCTAGCAGTGGTCCTCAACAGTATATAAAGTCAAAACAATTACCCCGAAGAGACATTTAAAAATTTGCTTAGAGGACTGGTCAGAAGAAATCAGCAGCAGCTCTGACCAGGCGCCACACGCAGACCCTCACAGTAGTGTCAATATAGAAGGGGCGTGTGTCATAGTGACATATAGGCAGCCCGAACCTGACACCTATATAGTAGTGAAAGTGAGTGGGCACATTCAGTTTGCGTCCTAGTTCTCGCGGAGGTGGTAAGCCTGTGTCTGAGCAGGGTGAAGGGGGATGGGTGGGCACAGCTAAAGTGAGAGAGGGGTAAAGGTAAAGGTAAAGGTTCCCTTGCTCGAAAGCCAGTCGAATCCAACTCTAGGGTTGCGGTGCTCATCTCCGTTTCAAAGCCGAAGAGCCAGCGCTGTCCGAAGACGTTTCCGTGGTCATGTGGCCAGCATGACTAAACACCAAGGCGCACGGAACGCTGTTACCTTCCCACCGAAGTGGTACCTATTTATCTACTTGCAATTTCTTGCTTTCGAACTGCTAGGTTGGCAGGAGCTGGAACTAGAGACAGGAGCTCACCCCGTCATGCGGCACCCGGGTCTCGAACTGCTGAACTACTGACCTTCCACAGCCTGCAGTTCAGCGTCTTAACCACTTGAGCCACCGCAGGTGGGGTAAAGAAGGGGTATAAAGTGTGGCTAAGAGACTCATCAGACCAGTACCTGATCAGTCCAGTACCTAAGAGCCAGTTTGGTGTAATGGTTTAAGTGTGTGGACTCTAATCTGGGAGAACCGGGTTTGATTCCCCCACGCCTCCACTTGCACCTGCTGGATGACCTTGGTCAAGCCATAGTTCTGTCAGAGCTGTTCTTGAAAAAGAGCAGTTTTCTGTCAGAGCTCTCTCAGCCCCACCTACCTCACAGGGTGTCTGTTGTGGGGAGGGGAAGGGAAGGGAGTTTGTAAGCCACTCTGAGACTCCCTTGGGTAGTGAAGGGCGGGGTATGAATCCAATCTCTTCCTCTTCTCTTCTATCTCGAAAAACTTTTTTCTGCTCCCATTCCTCTGATGATTCCTACATCCCTAGAGCAGCTTATATGATCACATATGTTGTGACTACTGCTAGAATTTTGTATGCCAAATGCTGGAGAAATGAAGAAACGCCTCCAAAAGAAGAAATAATTTACAAACTATTAGAAACAGTTGAGATGGGCCAGATTAACTTTGTTATTACAGGGCAAAGGAGAAGATGCTTTTGAGGAAACACGGTCGAGATTTTATAAATGGATTGAGAACTATCTGAAGTGATATACACGATAACCACCAGAAAACACAAATAGAAATGTAAACTGTAAAATACTATATATGTGTGCATAAAGTAATAGAATAGGTGCAAAAAGAATTGATTGTAGTATAAAAAAAGAAATGTTTAAGCGTGATTATGTTGTCGAAGGCTTTAATGGCCGGAGTTCATTAGTTGCTGTAGATCTTCCGGGTTGTGTGGCTGTGGTCTTGGCATTGTAGGACCTGACAGTTCGCCAGTAGCTGTGACTGGCATCCTCAGAGGTATAGCACAGACACAGAGAGTATTCCATCTTTCTGTATCACACCTCTGAGGATTTCAGTCATAGCTACTGGCGAAACGTCAGGTCCTACAATACCAAGACCACGGCCAGACAACCCGGAAAATCTACAGCAACTTATTTTAGCGTGATTAAGGGACGGTGCTTCTGACCAATGTTTTGTTTGTCTTGTGTATGTTTTTGTTGACCTCGGTGTTATGTGTTGAAAAATAATTTTTTAAAAAATAGAGCAGTTCTTGCAAAACTCCAGTTTCTCACTGGTATTGCAGGGCTGAGACATGGGTTTCATCGCTTGTGGTATCATCTTCTAGGGTTTGGTTTTTTTCCTGACTTTCTTGGTTCCTTCCTTGCTCTGTCACCCCAGGAGTGAAGATCTTGCCGATCCCCGTCTTGTCCAATAACTACAGCTACCTTGTGATTGACTCTGGCTCGAACTGTGCAGTGGCTGTGGACCCGTCCGATCCTTTGGCTGTGCAGGTGAGGGGGATAAGACGGGATATCCCGACCAGTGTTCCTCCTAAGCGCCACAAGTGTTGTGAGCAGAAATTCTATCTCGTGAGCGAAAAAAGCTAGTAGCATTAAAGTCGTGAGCAAGTATACATTTGACTATTGGGTACATTGGTTTTTTTAGAAGATGAATTCCCTTACCTTGTAAAAATCTCAGAATAAATTATTTCAAATGATATTTAAACTATATCTTAAGGATAAACATTTTAGGAGAAAATGGAATCAAGTCAAATTTCACCCACCCCTTTTCCACTGTATTGGTAAACCTGTCCTCCAGAGAAGAGGTCTACTCACCAATGCTCCCTCTAAGCTGTGGAGTCTTGTGAGTAAATATTCTACTTTGTGAGCTACTGGCTTTAAAGTTGTGAGCAAACAATTTGGCTACTGCATGAGTTAGTTTGCTCTGGCGCAGTGCACCCTCTAAGCTGTGGACTCTTGTGAACAAAAATTCTAATTTGTGAGAAGAGAAGAAGAAGAAGAGATCACTACCCAAAGGTTGTCTTCTTCTTCTTCTTCTTCTTCTTCTTCTTCTTCTTCTTCGTCGTCTTCGTCGTCTTCGTCTTCTTCGTCTTCTTCGTCGTCTTCTTCGTCGTCTTCTTCGTCGTCTTCTTCGTCTTCTTCGTCTTCTTCGTCTTCTTCTTTTTTACCAAGTCCCCTTTCTCTGTGGGCATAACTGGTTTTACAGCCGTTTATTCTCCTGAAAGAATCCTGTGAACTCTAGTTCTGTCTGTGGAGTAGGGATTTAGAGAATTCTTGATGCTTGCATCAAACTACCATTCCCAGGATTCATTGGAGGAAAGCTGTGACCATTCATTCAGTTCAAGCCCTTTAGCCTAGGTCTGGCCACACTCTCCTGTTTCTTCGTTCTTGTCTTAACTTTTTTGGAACAAGGTTACTCGTCTCTGCTTCTTCACTTCAGAATGTTGCCGAGGCACTAAATGAAAACTGGTCATACCGTTCCCTTGATATGTTTGCAGTCGATTTGGGTACGCAGAGCAGTGTTCCCTCTAAGCTGAGTCGGTGTGAGCCAGCTCACCGTTTTTTAGCCTCCGGCTGACACGTTTTTTGTCTCAGCTCGGGAAGGATGGGTCCAGAGCAAACTGGTTTATGCAGTCGCCCAATCGCCCGCTCACAACTTCAGGGCTCTTTTGGTAGCAGGGACTCCTTTGCATATTGGGTGACACACCCCTAATGTAGCCAATCCTCCAAGAACTTACAGAGCTCTTCTTACAGGGGCTACTGTAAGCTCTTGGAGGATTAGCTACATTAGGGGTGTGTTGCCGAATACGCAAAGGAGTTCCTGCTGCAAAAAGAGCCCTGCACAACTTTAACGCCGGTAGCTCACCAAGTAGAATGTTTGCTCACGGGACTCTGCAGCTTAGAGGGACCATTGATTTGCAGAGTACGTTTTGCTTTCAAATGTAGCCTGATTATCCCGCCCTGGGAGTATTTGCTGTACTGCCCCCTCCTCCTATTCTACCCCTCATTGCCCCTTTCGGCTGAAGACTTAGGCTGTCTTCCTATAGACAGACGGGGAAAGCAATCAGCCATGTAGGAGCTGGCTACAGCCAAGGTCATTCCAAGGTTTATTTATTTATTTATTTACTTATTTATCCCATTTGTACCCCGCCCTCCCTGCAATGCAGGCTCAGGGCGGCTCACAATCAATGCATAAATGCAGTTAAAACAACATAAAATCACCTAAAACCGATTCCATTATAACCCAGGGCTCTTTCTGTAGCAGGAACTCCTTTGCATATTAGGCGACACACCCCAAATGTAGCCAATCCTCCAAGAGCTTACAGAGCTCTTCTTACAGGGGGCTACTGTCAGCTCTTGGAGGATTGGCTACATTAGGGGTATGTGTCGCCTAATATGCAACCGAGTTCCTGCTCCATAAAGAGCCCTGGGAGACACACCCTAATGTAGCCAATCCTCCAAGAGCTTACAGAGCTCTTCTTACAGGGGCTACTGTCAGCTATTGGAGGATTGGCTACGTTAAGGGTGTGTGTCGCCTAATATGCAAAGGAGTTCCTGCTCCATAAAGAGCCCTGGGAGACACACCTGTCAGGTAGTCCTGCCATGATGGATGGGGTTGGGTGGGCGGATCGGCTTTGTGTTGTGTAGGGCGGGAGGTTGGGATCGTGGGGTGTTGATTTATGCACCTGGAGTGTTCGAATGGAATGCGGAGGGCCAGGCTATGCAGGCTCTATCTCTGGTAGACTTAACACACTGACCTTGGAGGAGACAGGCTGTGAGCTTCCTATCGCTTTCAAAGCTACAGCTTGGTTGGGAACAATGGGGGCGGTGGGAACTTCATTAATTATTGTAGCCTTCGGTTCCCGCTCGCATACTAGGCACTCATTGGTGGAAGGGGGGGGTCCCCATTCACCCCCTTTCTGGTATAACTGCTTGCTTTTTGTTATTCTGAACAATGTATCTGCTCCAGTAACCTACCATTAGTAAAGGTAAAGGTTCCCTTGCTCGAAAGCCAGTCGAATCCGACTCTAGGGTTGCGGTGCTCATCTCCGTTTCAAAGCCGAAGAGCCAGCGCTGTCCAAAGACATTTCCGTGGTCATGTGGCCGGCATGACTAAACACCAAGGTGCACGGAACGCTGTTACCTTCCCACTGAAGTGGTACCTATTTATCTACTTGCAATTTCTTGCTTTCGAACTGCTAGGTTGGCAGGAGCTGGAACTAGAGACGGGAGCTCACCCCGTCATGCGGCACTCACGGGTCTTGAACTGCTGAACTACTGACCTTCCACAGCCTGCAGTTCAGCGTCTTAACCACTTGAGCCACCACAGCTCCTAACCTACCATTGCAGCTCTATAAAAAATAAATACTATTCTTGCTTCAATGAACAAGACCTGGTGTTTGGCTGACTAAGCTAGGGACTCTGACAGTTTGTTCAGAATCCTTCATTTTCGGGACTGGTCGGAAACCCGCGGCTCCAACATGAGTGGCGGTGAGGAAGACACTCTCCTGATCGAAGATGAAAGGAAGGAGGACAAGAAACCTCCTGTGACAACAGTACCCACGGAAGCCCCTGGCACGTATGTGCCGGTGACACGGGGGCAGGAGTACGACTTTGGAGGGCCCTACGGAGATCCGTATGGAGCAGCCTACGGAGGGGTAACCACCCGAATCAAGCAGAAACGAGATTGGGTGAAGCCCCTGGCAGAAACCCATGAGACGTGGTTTACGACGCCGCGAGCTTCGGTGCGAACGATTCACACTGAGAGGTCGGTCCGTAGACTGACCACGGCCGAGGGCTGGAAGACACCGGCCGGGACTCCGGGGACCTGGAAGGCGCCGTGGTGCGACGGAGGTGGAGTGGTGAGCCGAGCCAAGATCGCCTGGTCCACCTCCTTGATGAATCCCTCGCCCGCATCCCCCAGATGATCGCGGAGGGCATCCGAGAGGAGCGAGAGCGGCAACGGTGGGAGGAACCACCCGACCAGCACCCTCGAGATCAGCGACAGGCGCCGGCCCTGGACCAACAGAATGTGCCGGTCCAACCCCCCGATCAACCCGCGGGGCCGGGACCGCAAGGGCCGCCGGGGCAGCCACCCCCCGACCATGGGGGTTCCTGCCACCGAAACCAGTGGAACTCCTTGATGCGGATTTTGATGGGAACCCCGAGAAGTTTCCTTTCTTTCTGGTGAGGGCCGAAAGATTCATCGAAACCTGGGGCCACCTGTTCCAACGTGAAGACCGAATGGTGGATGTCATAGCCTCGCACCTGAAAGATGCAGCGGCTGACTGGCGTGAGCTGAGGGAAATCGACACTTTCATGTGGGCCATGAAGGAACAATTCAAAGATGTAAATGCAAATAAGATGGCGAGGGCGGCCATACGTGCCCTCAAGCAAGGCGCCAAGTCGGTGAGAGACTACACTGCTGAGTTTCGCAGGTGTGCAGCCAAAACTCGCGGATGGCAAGACGGGGTCCTAGCAGACCACTACAAATTGGGACTCAACGCAGAGATTCGCCGTTCAGTCACCAAGACCCAAGACCCAGACACGTTGACAGGCTGGATACAAGCGGCCATCACCATGGAAAACCACTTGAAAACCATCAAACTGGATGATGCAGCAGCGATGAATAAAGGGAGTCAGTCGGGCCCTACGCCGGCTCCGCGAGGAAAGAACCCACCACCGAACCCGAAACCCAAGGACGGCACGAGAGAGCTTAGGATGAAGCAAGGTCTCTGCCTGAAGTGCGGGGAAGGGGGCCACTTTGCTGCGAGCTGTCCAGGCTCCCCCGCACCGACCGGGACCGCAAAGGGAATCAAGAAGAAGTTTGAAACTTCCACCCCAAAGCCGGTGGCGAAACCGAGAGGTACGAGGGCCTTGCAAGCCAAGCCTCTCAGCGAGGCGTCGGATTCATCGGATGGCGAGACTGTGCAGCCGGGAAACGAGACGGACCTGCTGTAAATAGCGCTGAACAGCAGGTCCCGGACTCTCAAGCGCAGATCCCGGTGAGCAGACCTCCCTCTCTTTTCTTCCTCACAGTGACTTTAATGGACCCGGGTCTACTGACCCATGTGAGGGTACGAGCTCTCATTGACTCTGGGTGTGGGAGAGACCTCATCAACCCCACACTGGTAACGGGACTGGGGGCGAAGGTAGTTAAATTGACCGATCCCCTGATTTTCACACAAATGGATAGCTCTACGATGAAAGAGCCTTGCAAATATGAGACTGTTCCCTTACGAGTGGGGATTGGGCATCACTGGGAAGAGAGGCCCTTCGTCGTTACCCCTTCTGCCCGGTTCCCCTAGTACTCGGGAGCGCGTGGTTCTTCGATCATGATCCACACGTCCTATGGGGGGAGGGGAAAGTAAATTTCATTACCAAGAAATGTCAGTCCCATCTGTGGAAACAGGAGTGGGGTACCCCGATGGGGGGGAGTCCCCTGTGATGGCGGGGGTGGCTGAAGCTGAACTGGAGGCGATTCCACCGGAGTACCGTGATTTGGCTTCCATCTTTGGGGAAGAGGAAGCCGATGAACTACCCCCCCCATAGGAACTCTGACTGTGCTATTGAAATTTTACCTAATCAAAAGTTACCAAAAGGGAAGCTGTATTCCATGAGCCCCTCGGAAAAGGTAGAATTGAGGAAATTTATCGACAAGAACTTAAGCAGGGGGTTTATAAGACCTGCCTCATCCCCGTTCGCAGCTCCCGTTCTTTTCCGGAAAAAGAAGGACGGGGGGTTGCGGTTGTGCACTGACTATCGGGGCTTGAATGCAGTCTCCAACACGAACGCTTATCCCATGCCCCTGATCAAAGACTTGTTGGCTGCGGTGGCCGGGGGGAAGGTATTCTCGAAGCTAGATCTTAGAGATGCCTACTTCAGGGTGCGAATAAGGGAGGGGGATGAATTCAAAACGGCGTTTAATACCCCGCTGGGTCAATTTGAATACTTAGTCATGCCGTTCGGTCTTCAGGGAGCGCCGGGGGTCTTTATGAACTTGATCAATGAGGTGCTCCACAAGTATTTATTCAAGGGGGTCCTTGTTTACCTTGATGACATACTTTTGTATTCCCCTGACCTAAATTCCCATGTGAAACTGGTGCGAGAAGTTCTACAAACGTTGCACAAGCATAAGCTCTTTGCTAAGCTGTCTAAATGTGAATTTCACAAGTCAGAGATCCCTTTCCTGGGCTACCGCATATCGCAAAGGGGAATTGAGATGGACCCGGACAAAATAAAAGATGTGGTGGGGTGGGAGCCACCCAAGACTCGGAGGCAACTCCAGGGGTTCCTCGGATTCGCGAACTTTTACAGGTCATTTCTCTCGAACTTTGCTCAAGTGGCTCTCCCCCTAACTGATCTGCTTAAAACGAAAGGGAAGTCACCGGACTGCACCCGACCCGGAGCCAAGTTAGACTGGTCTCCGGAATGCCAACGCGCGTTTGACCGGTTAAAAGCCCTTTTTACGTCGGAGCCTGTGTTGGCTCACCCAAATGAACTTAAGAAATTCATTGTGCAAGTAGACGCTTCTGACGTTGCTATGGGAGGGGCGATCCTCCAATAGGGGGACGATGGTAAACTGCACCCCCTTGCCTATGTTTCCAGAAAGTTTAATGATACTGAACGGAATTGGTCGGTGTGGGAGAAAGAAGCGGGATCGATCCGCTTAGCGTTGGCGACCTGGCGCCATTGGCTTGAGGGGGCGCGAGTTCCCTTCGAGGTGTGGACTGATCATAAAAACCTCGAGCTTCTCCGCTCCCTCGTTCCTTGAACGCCAAACAGCTGCGTTGGGCTGATTTCTTCTCCAAGTTCAACTTCACTCTACACCACTTCCCTGGGAAATCTAACTCGCTTGCTGACGCACTATCACGCCTCCCACAGCATGACAGTAAGAGGGAGGAGATTCGTGACTCTGTTTTCACACCTTCCCAGTTGGGAGGAGCAGTAACCACTTGGAAACAAGCCAAACGTTCCCTCCCTTCCCTGACCCCTCCCTCTAATGACTGGGTAGCGAAATTCTCTACAGCTATGTCTGACGCTGATAGGGAGGAGGTAGGGGGGAGGAAGGAGTCACTCAAGATGCGCATGGCTGCTGGAGGAAGAATGGTAAACTGTTTGTTCCCAGCTTCCCTTCGGGGGAGGTAATGGGCTGGGCGCACGGCTCGAAACTGGCGGGGCACATGGGGTTTGTAAAATCCCTCCAACTCTTGCAGAGATAATTCTGGTGGCCTGGGCTACGAAAAGACATTTCGTTATTCACTTCTGCTTGCCAAACGTGCTTGATGAGCAAGCCCAGACCCGGTAAACCCCCAGGAGCTCTACAACCCCTCCCCACGCCGGCTCGTCCATGGGAAGTGATCTCTATGGACTTTATTACTGACTTGCCCCCAGTGGGGGGAATACTGTCATATGGGTAATAGTGGATCTTTTTACTAAGCAAGCCCATTTCGTTCCGTTTGCCTCAATCCCCTCGGCCAAGAAATTAGCCTCGGCGTTCTTGCAACACGTAGTGAGGCTCCACACTTTACCTGCTAAAGTGATCTCGGATAGGGGGTACAATTCGTGTCTCATTTCTGGGGTGAACTGATGTCACTGCTTGGGGTGGAGAGGGCGGTTAGCAGTGCGTACCACCCAGAAACGGATGGGCAGACTGAACGTGTGAACCAAACCCTTGAGCAATATTTAAGGTGTTTTACGAACTTTCAGCAGGACGATTGGCATTCCCTTTTGCCTTTGGCTGAGTTCTGTTACAATAATACTCAGCACTCTTCTACTGGTATGTCCCCCTTTAAGGCGGTCCATGGATATGACGCCCCGCCTTTGCCATTTTTGAGTTCTCCCGACCTCCCGGCGGGAGATGCTGGAGACTGGTGCAAAAGACTGCAAGCGGCGTGGTCGTCACTAGCCAAGACTCTGGAGGATGCAAAAGAGGCATATAAAACCCAGGCTGACAAGAAACGCAACCTGTCCTGGGTCCCTAAGTGTGGGGAGTTTGCTTATTTGTCCACGCAGAATTTACGTGGTATTCAACTGAGCCGCAAACTCGGATGGAAATTTATTGGACCTTTTGAGATTGTGCGAGTGATTAATAATGTAACTGTGGAACTTGCCTTGCCTAAATCTCTAAAGTCTGTTCATCCTGTCTTTCATGTAAGGCTTCTATGCCGAGCGCCTGAGGAGAACAAATGGAGACCGCGACAACCCGCCCCGCCTCCGCTGATGGTGGGGGGGGAACTTCACTATGAAGTTTCACAGATATTGGACTCTAAAATCTCTCGCAATCGCTTGTTTTATCTGGTAGAATGGATTGATTTTGGGCCTGAACAGAGGGAGTGGGTGCAGGCGGAAAATGTTCTGGCCCCCAGGAGGATCCGGGCTTTTCATAAGCTGTACCCCCACAAGCCAAAGGGGTAGATTTATTTTCGAGAGGGCAGCATGTCAGGTAGTCCTGCCATGATGGATGGGGTTGGGTGGGCGGATCGGCTTTGTGTTGTGTAGGGCGGGAGGTTGGGATCATGGGGTGTTGATTTATGCACCTGGAGTGTTCGAATGGAATGCGGAGGGCCAGGCTATGCAGGCTCTATCTCTGGTAGACTTAACACACTGACCTTGGAGGAGACAGGCTGTGAGCTTCCTATCGCTTTCAAAGCTACAACTTGGCTGGGAACAATGGGGGCGGTGGGAACTTCATTAATTATTGTAGCCTTCGGTTCCCGCTCGCATACTAGGCACTCATTGGTGGAAGGGGGGGTCCCCATTCACCCCCTTTCTGGTATAACTGCTTGCTTTTTGTAACCACATTATTCTGAACAATGTATCTGCTCCAGTAACCTACCATTGCAGCTCTATAAAAAATAAATACTATTCTTGCTTCAATGAACAAGACCTGGTGTTTGGCTGACTAAGCTAGGGACTCTGACACACCCCTGATGTAGCCAATCCCCCAAGAGCTTACGGAGCTCTTCTTACAGGGTCTACTGTCAGCTATTGGAGGATTGGCTACATTAGGGGGGGTGCCGACTAATATGCAAGGGAGTTCCTGCTACAAAAAGAGCCCTGATTGTAACTAATACAATTCATAAAGTGCTGAAGATGGTGAATTAGTTGTTCAAGATGGCTCATTTCCAAGCATACTTTCAAAAGTCTGGGAGTCATTCTGCTCAAGATCTTCCTACGGCACCGGCTGGATGTCAGAGACCAAGGGCCAGAGCTCTATAGTGCTGGCAGCTCCCTAGCTGAAACCCTGGCGGAAGAGCTCCGTCTTGCAGGCCCCGCGGAACTGTAAAAGGGGTTAGAGACATGCCCCCCTATGATGAGCACCATTCCCGCTGCATGGGGGCTTGTTTTCTTTTCCCTTTCAAAGGCTCCTCTCCAGCTGGGATCCATCCTGTTACACTCCAGTAGCAGCTGCGTGCTTTGTTCAGCTGCAGACGGTAGAGCCCTGCAGGGCTGATGGATGAGACAGCCAGACCGAGGACCCGAAGGCAAACGGTTTAATATCTAGATTTTGAATGAAAGGGTAAGGGCAGCTATAAACAAGGACGGTATCTCCCTGTGAGCCAGGGGCTTCCTTTCATGGGTTTTGTCTAAGTGCCTGCTGATTTAGAGCGGTGTCATGCGGATCCCGATGAAAGAAATGCGTTAGACAGTAGCAGAGGCTAACAAAGTTGACAAATCCAGAAAGGATTTTATTTAAAGCTATGATTCTGGCGGCTCATGTGGTAAATAGCCTATGGATTTGTTGTTGTTGTTCAGTCGCACAGTCGAGTCCGACTCTTTGCGACCCCATGGACCAGATCACGCCAGGCCCTCCTGTCTTCCGCTGTCCGCTGGAGTTTGCTCAATTTCACATTCGTTGCATCGATGACACTGTCTAACCATCTCATCCTTTCATCCCCTTCTTCTTTGACCTTCAATCTTTCTCACCATGCATCAGGGTCTTCTCCAGTGAGTGCTCCCTTCTCATTGGGTGGCCAAAGTATTTGAGCTTCAGCTTCAGGATCTGGCCTTCCAGGGAACAGTCAGGGTTGATTTCTTTTAGGATTGACTGATTTGATCTCCTTGCAGTCCAAGGGACTCTCAAGAGTCTTCTCCAGCATCATAGTTCAAAAGCATCTATTCTTTGGCGCTCGGCCTTCCTTATAGTCCAACTCTCGCAGCCATTCATGACTACGGGGAATACCATTGCTTTGACCATGCAGACTTTTGTTGGCAGGGTGATGTCTCTGCTTTTTATCATGCTGTTTAGGTTTGCCATCGCTTTCCTCCCAAGGAACAGGCGTCTTTTAATTTCATGGCTGCAGTCCCCATCTGCCGTGATCTGGGATCCCAGGAACGTGAAGTCTGTCACTACTTCTACGACTTCCCCTTCTATTTGCCAAGGAGTGATGGGGCCAGAGTTCCTATGGATGGAAAGACGCTTTAAAATGGACTTTGGAAAGATGGAACTGGTACCCATATGAATGGGTTCAACCAGATATTTTACTGAGAATAAAACAGGGAAAAGACATGGGAAGCTAAGGCAGTGGAGATAAGGAAGAAATAGTTTGGGTATATTAGATGGGTAAGAGAAGGGGGACCCCCAATAACGATGTATTTATAAAACTCCATAGAGTGTGCTCATGGTTGCAGATATAATAATAAGGGTTTTTTCCTGGTCGCTAGGGTAAAGGGGGGAGGGAATAATAAAGGGGAAAACTGATGTATTTGATGTTTGGTTATGTTTGGTGACGTAAACTGGATGAAAAGGATTATGAATAGATATGAAATGTAAGACATCAATACAAATTAAAAAATTAATTAAAAAAAGGCAGTGGTAGAGGCTAAAATAAAAATACCCCCACACTTGGAAGACAATGCTGCAGAAGCAAACAAGGATTTTGTTAAATAGTGGGGGTTCCATGGATGGGCAGACCACAAATGTAGTGATCCATTCTACTTTATTAGCAATTTCAGCAAGACAAGACTCCTGAGCCTCCACTCTGTCAAATACCATGCCATTGCCACACCTGAACACACCCCACTCCCCGCGACAGGCTACTTACATAACATTACTACTAGACTGGTTACTTTCAGTTATTTTTATTGGTCTTGTTAAAGACTTTGCATAGCGTTTCAACGACATACAATATAACTAAAAACATCGCAAACTATAAAGCACTTTGGCGATTAGGAAGGGTGTGTTCCTGTATAGCAAACTATCCTAATTCTGTTAAAACCTGTTATAATCAAAGAGAGCTATAGATATAACCATTTATGATATATTTGCCTAGACGGTAGAATATCATTTGCTGTCATGTAGTCAAGAACTGGAGTCCAAATCCGCACAAACTTAGACAATAGTTGGAGTACTATTATTGTACGCTCTATTCGCTGAGTCTGTGATCTTTGCCATAATGAATTGGTCCCAAATTTTATCTTGCCATGCTGATATAGTCGGCGGTGAGGGTGATTTCTAGGCCGCCGCTATTGTCAGCCTGGCCGAGGCGAGTAGTATTGATGTCAGTTCTTTGGTGTCCCTTGTCAAGGAATTATGCCATGCCATAAGTTTAGCAGTGCAATTTCTGGACAGCAAGGGAGTGTTTGATGTATAATCCTCTGTATTTGTGTCATCACCTCAGTCCAAAATTGTTTTATTACTTGGCAGCCCCACCAGCAATGACGATAAGTTCCTATCTGACCACATCTTTTCCAGCAGGGATTGGTTACTTTCAGAATCCTGGCAGGCTATTGTTCTTCTGCTCCAAGCTCAGCCAGTCTCTGGGGTGATTCAGTCAGGAATGATTTGATCCCAATACATAAAGTAAAGGTAAAGGTTCCCTTGCTCGAAAGCCAGTCGAATCCGACTCTAGGGTTGCGGTGCTCATCTCCGTTTCAAAGCCGAAGAGCCAGCGCTGTCCGAAAACGTTTCCGTGGTCATGTGGCCGGCATGACTAAACACCAAGGTGCACGGAACGCTGTTACCTTCCCACTGAAGTGGTACCTATTGATCTCCTTGCAATTCCTTGCTTTCGAACTGCTAGGTTGGCAGGAGCTGGAACTAGAGACAGGAGCTCACTCCGTCATGCGGCACTCTTGGGTCTCGAACTGCTGAACTACTGACCTTCCACAGCCTGCAGTTCAGCGTCTTAACCACTTGAGCCACCGCAGCTCCCCCAATACATAATACTGCTGCAAAAGAGACAGTTTGACTCGACGTAGTGTTACAGACAACTAGAGTAGAACTTGCTCGGCCACCAGAAGAAAATGGAGAGGGGAGGTGATACTGCCAGAGCTCTCTTCCTCACTGCAGCCCATGCGCTGCATTGCATTTTGGCCATGAGTGTCTGCTCATCCCCAGCATCAGCTATTCAGGGGTCATAGGGGATGCTATGGGAAGGCAGGGAAGAGCCGCCTCTGCATACTCGCCTTGCTCCCTTTTATTAGGGTTCAAATCATTGGAAACCTCCTCAACTTCCAATTCAGAGCCTTAGAACAATTTGTTTTATTTATTCACTAGTAGCAAAGCCTGTTGTAAAAGGCATATAACGGACTGTAGAAAGATCGTAGCCTCGCCCTCCTCCTCAGCCGCTTTCTCCTGCGTGGCACCAGCCCCCAACTGCTTGCAGCCCGCCTGGCTATCTGCACTTGGCCGTGGCCGATGACAGCCGCTGCAGGGA
This sequence comes from Gekko gecko, assembly GCA_029375565.1. NCBI lineage: Eukaryota > Metazoa > Chordata > Lepidosauria > Squamata > Gekkonidae > Gekko > Gekko gecko. The sequence goes on along the minus strand of JAPDNY010000003.1, from coordinate 83,585,720 downwards.
CGCCTTGGCCTCCTCACCCTCTGCCCGCTGGAGCGTCCAGCCCGTCCTTCGCCTCTCTACACAGTGAGGCCGAGACGCTGGGCAATGGTTCTGTGGGCTTGCAGCTCGGCTGGCTACCTGCTCCCGGCAGCGGACAATGACGACTGCCACAGCGGTGCCATCGTCGGCCTTGGCCTCCTCAGCCTCTGCCCGCTGGAGTGTCCATCGCGTTCTTCGGCTCCCAGCACACTGGCTGCAGCTTCTGTGGTCAGGACTCTGGGAACGCAGCCAATGGATTGGGACACCTTCAGAGTGACAGCTCAGGGACCCAACTGATTTAGGAGCGTATGGAACGTTGCCACTCAGAAACAGAATTATATATAAGGAGAGATTTACTTTTATCATAGGCCAGCTTTCTCAATGGGATTCAAGGCTGATTACACATTTTTAAGATAAAGTATGAGACACGCAAGAAACAATGCAGTAGGAGTAGGATCACACAAAAAAATACAGTGCCCCCCCCCAAAGGAATACTAGTCTGATATGTCATAACAATGCAAAAAATAAAACGGAATTACAAAATTAAAAAAGTAATGCAGGAAGAGCAAAATAATACGTACCATAAGCAGTAGAATATTCCCTTTAGAAAAATGCCCTCCTGGACAGTTTTGTTGAACTGGAAGATTTTTGCTTCCCCACAAAGTAAATATCAGTCCGTGAGACCAGGAGCTGACTTTCCAGTCAGAGAAGGGAAGCACCCATCCGTTCTAGTGACGGAGACACGATCAAAATCCTCTCCTGCCACAGTTCAGGCTCCAGGTCCATTCAGGAGAAAGGCCTGCCTTCCCCTGCTCTCTGCCCAGTCCCAAATGGTGGGGTAAAAGCTTGGCTAGAAAGAGTCCAATCATCCATCCTTGCTCCAAGTGGAATAAAACTGGAGGGGGGTGTTGGCCTGAGAGGCTAAATATTCACCGCCTTGTGGACCCTACTTGGGTGGAAAGGCAGCATCAGAATGCTTTAAATAAATAAATGTGATGCTCCTCTCCTCATGTGTTGAGGAATAACTCATGCCTAGGCAAAGAGATCCTGCCAACCTAGCAGTTTGAAAGCAAGAAATTGCAAGTAGATAAATAGGTACCATTTCGGTGGGAAGGTAACAGCGTTCCATGTGCCTTGGTGTTTAGTCATGCCGGCCACATGACCACGGAAATATCTTCGGACAGTGCTGGCTCTTCGGCTTGGAAACAGAGATGAGCACCGCAACCCTAGAGTCGGATTTGACTGGCTTTCGAGCAAGGGAACCTTTACCTTTAGGCAAAGAGAGCCTTTGAGGTAACACAAGTGTTTCTGCTCTTCAAAGCTATTAGCGATGCTTTCTGGTTTTGCCCTTTCCAAAGCTACCCTCTTCCTTGCCCCAGTGGCTGATGGATCATATTTGAACTGCTGTCTGCTGGACTACTTCTGGCTTGCCTTTTCGCAGCTGGGCTGTGACTCTAGTTAACTATACTTTCTGAAGCCTTCTGTTTTTGCCGTGTGACACTTGTCCATGTATGAGAGAGGAGGGAAACCAGGAAGTGCTCCTGCCATTGAAACTGAGGCTCATGTTTTTTGGGCTAGGATCACAAACTGCCTTTATGGGGTGCAGGGGCAGCAACTGGTCTCCAATGTTCCCTCTAAGCTGAGTTAGTGTGAGCCAGCTCACAGTTATTTAGCCTCCAGCTCACACATTTTTCAGTCCTCCGGGACTGAATGTAGACCTAGGTTTCCTGTCTCATTACCAATGCTGCTGATTTCTCCATGCCTACCACCCCTCTGTGTATCACACCTAATCCAATCACACTTGCTATTGTCATTTAGCATCTGAAATCACTCCATTCTCCCAGATATAAGGATGGATGGACTCGCTCCAGACGGATGGCTCCAGAGCGAACTAATTTGTGCAGCTAGCCAAGTCGCTCGCTCGCAACTTCAAAGCCAGGAGCTCACAACGTAGGATTTTTTGCTCGCAAGACTCCACAGCTTAGAGGGAGCATTTTCTGGTCTCATAAGCGTTTTTTTCTTTCTTACTCCGTAGTCGGTCATTGAGGAAGAGGGGGTGACTCTGGAGGCCATCCTGTGCACTCACAAGCATTGGTAAGACACTCCGTGTTTCCACCGTCCCGTGGCAAGCTGAAGGTTTAAGATGTGTGAAAATATGTGTGTGCTGCCCAGGAGTCCCTTTGGCAGCCCTCTTAATGCAAGCAGCCTTGGGAGGCAACGGGACAGGGGGTGTAATCTTCAGGATCACCATCCCCAGGCCCGTAGCCACAGCGGGGCATTTCGGGGCTCGGCCCCCTGACTTTCTTCCAGGGCCCCCCAACTTACCACCCTGACCAGCCCCCCCCAACTTATTTCTTGTGCTCCCCGCTGCCAGTGGCAAGCCTCACGCCGCCCTTTCTTTAAATGTTTTGGGGGAGAAGTGGGGGCCGTGCGTGAATTTCAGTGCCCCCCTACTTTTTAAAAGCCCCCCCCCAAATTAAAACATCCTGGCTGCGGGCCTGACCATCCCCCAGTGTGGCTACTGGGAAGGAATTGCCTCCCCGCGTCTTAATTAGAAATAAACCTTTTTCTGGGCACTAACATCAGGAAAGAGAGATGAGGATTAGCGGGGAAAGCCGAGCTTTGTTGTTGTGTAATGAGCTTCATTCTGCAGGGATCACAGCGGGGGGAACGCAGCACTACGGCGGCGACACAGTTCCTGTAGGGTATATGGCAGCAGCTGCGATGACATCCCTGAACTGACAGAGTGAGTGACCGACTGCTGATTCCCAGCACAGATAAAATGCTTCCCTGCCAAGCCTAGAAGGGAAAAGGCAACTTCCTACATTAACCCTTCCCTGGTTGGGGGCCCTAATAAAGATCCTCCAATTCTCCATCGCTATGAAAAGAGAAAAGAGCAAGAGTCCAGTCGCACTTTAAAGATTGTATCTGAATAACATAAGGAGATAAGAGAAGCCAATGTTGGATCAGGCCAATGACCCATCTAGTCCAACACACTGTCACACAGTGGCCAGAAATACCAGGTGCCCTCAGGAGATCCAGCAGTGGGGCCAAGACACTAGAAGCCTTCCCACTGCTGCCCCCCAGACACCAAGAATTCAGAGCATCACTTGCCCCAGACAGAGTGTTCCATCTATATTTATTTATGTATTATTTATTTATTACTTTCAATTTATATCCCGCCTAGCCAGGAACCGGCTCAAGGCAGCGTACAATAGTTAAAATGTCATAAAACAATAAAATACAGTCCATACAATAAAATTTGATAAAACAAAGATTACATAAAGCGCTAGTGTAACAAATGCGATTCCTACAAGAACATAAGAGAAGCCATGCTGGATCAGGCCAATGATCCATCCACTCTAACGCTCTGTGTCACACAGTGGCGGAAACCCAGGCGCCATCAGGAAGTCCACCAGCGGGGCCAGAACTCCAGAAGCCCTCCCACTCTTGCCCCCCAAGCACCAAGAAGACAGAGCATCAGTGCCTCAGACATAGCAACATAAGAGAAGCCATGTTGGATCAGACCAATGGTCCATCTAGTCCAACACTCTGTGTCACACAGTGGCCAAAAACACCAGGTGCCATCAGGAGGTCCAGCAGTGGGGCCAGGACACTAGAAGCCCTCCCACTGTTGACCCCCCACCAAGCACCAAGAATACAGAGCATCCCTTACCCCAGACTGAGAGTCCCTATCTCTACCTTGTGGCTAATAGCCTCTGATGGACCTCTCTCCCATACGTTTATCTAATTCCCTCTTGAAGCCATCCGTGCTTGTAGCTGCCACCACCTCCTGTGGCTGTGAATTCCATGTGTTAATCACTCTTTGGGTGAAGAAGTACTTCCTTTTATCGGTTCTAACCTGACCGCTTAGCAATTTCATGGAGTGCCCACGAGTTCTTGTCTTGTGAGAAAGGGAGAAAAGGACTTCATTCTCAACCTGCTCAATCCCATGCATCATCTTATAAACCTCGATCATGTCACCCCTCAGCTGTCGTTTCTCCAAGCTAGTGAGCAGTGACTCACAAAAGGTTCTCCCCTTCCACATATTTTGTTAGTCTTTAAGGTGCTACCGGACGCTTGCTCTTTTCTACTGCCACAGATAGACTAACAGGGCGACCCATCTTGATCTATGAAAAGAGAGTTGCGGTGCCGTTCATTTGTCCACAGGAAGTCCGGCCAAGCAGGGAAAGCCCCCTACCCCTAATATCCCGAATGGCATGCTAAGCCCCTACAGATTTTCCGGGATGGCTATTGGCTACTTGTTTCTCCTTGTGACCCGTTATTGTTTTCTAGTCCCCTCTCAGACAAGGAAACAATCATGATTGGACGGTTGCACTTCAAAGCCCTCTTCACTCCAGGGCACACGGTGGGGCACATGATCTACGTGCTGGATGGGAAACCTTTCGAAGGGCCAGCCTCTCTCTTTTCGGGAGACCTCCTCTTCCTCTCTGGCTGTGGTAAGTTAGCTGCTGAATGGAATGTGGGGATGGGGTGAGGGAGAGAAAGTCCACCGCTCCCATCGCCGTTTCCAAGGAAGAGCTTGATTCCCACCAGGGCTTTTTTTATAGAAAAAGCCCAGCAGGAACTCATTAGCATAATAGGCCACACCCCTGTCAGCATGGCTCATCAGCATATTAGACCATACCCCATTTTCCAGAAGTGTGGTCATCCAGCCACACTCGTCTTTTGCTTCTTACTCTGTTAACCTTGTTTGTTGTCAAAACCCAGGGCTTTTTTTGGCGCAGGAACTCCTTTGCATGTTAGGCCATACCCCCTAATATAGCCAATCCAAATGAGTTTCTGCTGTTGGGTGTGGCCTATCATGCTAATGAGTTCCTGCTGGGCGTGGCCAACTCGGGAGCCAGCCGGAACTCTGTTCCTGTGTGTTCCTGCCCCAAAACAGCCCTGATTCTCACCACTGAGAAATAAACTGGAATTTGCCCCCTCCAGTCACTAGTAAGCCCAGGGGCCTCTAATTCCGAGAAATCTGCAGCGGCCTTCCTTGTGGGTGAGGGGGGAAAGATTAAGGCACTGAAAGGGACCTGTGAATAACAGAGGAATGGTTTTATATAGAGATAGGGACAACTGATCAGTCATTCCTTGCTAAATTAACTGCTTAGGCAGGGGATACTCCCCACTGTAGGACTTCTCCCTAGTTATTTTTACCAATCACAAACCCCAAAAATCCACAGAATTTTTTTTCTCTTGCCAGGCTTAATGTTTTACTGTCAGCGATTCTATCCGGAAGGTTTCAGGGTATACCGCTTATTAACAGACATCGCCCCTGTTTAAATGGAACTGTTGAAACAGTGTCCCATGTGTTGTTAGAATGTCCTTATTGTAACAATATCAGACCAAGTATTTTATCATTAGCTGCTGTAGATTTTCCGAGTTGTGTGGCCGTGGTCTTGGCATTGTAGGACCTGACGTTTCGCCAGCAGCTGTGACTGGCATCCTCAGAGGTATAACACAGAAAGACGGAGTCCTCTCTGGGTCAAGGTGTTTTATCCTCAGTTTTATCCAGCATTATGGATTTCCCTGATGCATATAACCTGTTGTTTCTACTTAACAACACTGGCGACCATATAACTGATTCAGTGGCAAAAAAATTTTATGTCGCCGTTTTTATACGAAGCGATCTACTGTAAACCTGGGATAGCTTAACTCATAATACTTATGTATTTGTTTAATGTCCCCCCTTTTACAATGCCAATAAAGGGATGATGATGATGAATTAACTGCTTATTCTATATTCACGTAGGCCGTATATTTGAAGGGACTCCAGAAACAATGTTGGCCTCACTAGACACAGCAGCTGACCTTGCAGAAGATACACTTCTGTGGCCAGGTGAATACTTTAATAGCTGTTTTGCAGCTTCTTTTCATTCCATGCTTATATGTCAGACACTGGGACTGTTGCGTCACATGGCACTGTGATGTTCTTGCTTATAGGGGAGATGGTTTTACCTTTAAGTCACACTCTGTGTACCTAAACTTGGTAGTTTTCTGCTGCCACCAGGAATTAAAAATTCCAAATCTCTCTCCTTTGGTAGTGTAACCCAGGGTCTGGGCACTTCAGAAGACTATGTGGCCCTGAGGAAGGACTGTACTGATTTCTGGGATAAGTTTAAACAAAAATCAATTTATTTCATAAAGAACAAAAATAAGATTCTGGTTATTTTGAACAGCTGCTGAAGAAAGCAACTTGTAAATATAACTGGCAACGCTTGGTGCCACAAACTCCAAACTCCACTCTGACAGGCTTTTATACTCTCAGTATACCCTCTCTCTCATCTCTATAGCCACGCTGGCTATAGACTAAACTGCTGGTCTTATTCACACAGAATTAGACTCAACATTAGTCACACAGACCATGCTGCCTCTTCAAACCTTTCACACAGAACTCTGTCATAAAACATCTCAGAGTCACACAGACTCTCTTCAAACCTCTTCCATACTTGTCTCCCGGGGTAATTTGGAGCAGGAGCGCGCAGGAGCAGAGCTCCGGCAGTTAGAAGCACAGGCTGCAGGAAGCCCCGCCCCCAGCTCCCAGCAGTCGTGCGAAGCAGCACGTGTAGCATTCCTCCTGGGCTCAGATAGGCTACATTGGAACTGGAATGACAGCCCCCAGAGTGGAAAGACAGTCCCTAGGGGAGGAGCCTGAGCGGTGGGTGTTGCCTTCTGACACACTTCCAGTTATGTCAGGGGGTGTGGCATAGGCAAATAAGTTATGCTAATGAGCTCCTGCACCTCTTTTTCTGCAAAATGACCCCTGCTTGTCTCTCTCATATCACAGAATCTCTTCTCATAGACACACGCACAGAATCCTCTCAGACACCCCTCCTCCCACACTCTCAGTCAGCAGCTAGTCAGCTCACACTTGTCACCCTCTATCACTCTTCTCATATTACTGCAGTCAGACTCAACATTTAAAGACACACACTCACACCAAAACATGGAGTCATTACAGGCACGGGTGGAGGGGGAGAAGAATACTCACTGCTAATGGACTGTCCAGAGGGCTCATGGACGACCAGTTGGAATAGCTGGTCGTGATGTGATTAACATATGGAATTCCCTGCCACAGGAGGTGGTGGCAGCTACGAGCATGGACAGTTTCAAGAGGGAATTAGATAAACATATGGAGCAGAAGTCCATCAGTGGCTACTAGCCACAGGGTATAGATGGGAATTCTCAGTCTGGGGCAGGTGATGCACTCTATTCTTGGTGCTGGAGGGGGCAGCATTGGGAGGGCTTCTGGTGTCCTGGCCCCACTGCTGGACCTCCTGATGGCACCTGGTATTTTTGGCTGCTGTGTGGCAGAGTGTAGGACTAGATGAGGCTTTGGCCTGATTCAACATTGGCTTCTCTTATGTTATGTTCTTATGTATCTTTTTTGTGCCCGATTCCCCTCCCGTTTTGGAACATTAATATCGGACGTGTCTCTGTATGATTGAGACTGTGGGCGGGGCATGTACAATGCAGTCTATATTTCTCTGTATAAAACTGATAGATGTGGATGCCGCTATCGACAGAACACAGCTGGGATCCTGCAGACCTTTATTTATGCAGAACCACATTGCAGTTAGTTCAGGACGACTGCCGTCCCCAGTCATTACCACATGATATTGCTTAGGGAGTTGCTTCAGGAGTTTTGAGATTATTCGGAGGAGAACGTGCACTTCTGCTTTCACATAAGCTGGATGACCTAAATAACCACCACCCGTTGGTCACCATTCCATTCTTGGGCAAGGCGCCTGAGTGGGTGGTGGCTGCACAGCCTCAAGTGGATCTTGGAAGAGATTCAAGCCTAGGTTTGGAATGGAAATGGGCCTTTGTTCTCACTGACAGATTGTCTTTACCAGGAGAGCAATGAGGGGATTGCATTCCTGCATTCTCCTGGACCTCTTAATAGCTTTCAGTACTATTGACCATGGCATCCTACTGGAAAGGATTGACTGAGTTGGGGCAGGTGGACCGTGTCTGTGATGGTTCCCATTCTTACTTGACTGATCAGTTCCAGAAGGTGGTGCTGGGGGTCTGCTGTTCGTTTCTGTAGTATTGATGCTGTACGTTAACATAGGAACATAAGACAAGCCAATGTTGGGTCAGGCCAATGGCCCATCCAGTCCAACACTCCGTCACACAGTGGCCAAAAATACCAGGGGCCATCAGGAGGTCCAGCAATGGGGCCAGGACACTAGAAGCCCTCTCACTGTTGACCCTCCCCCCCAAGCACCAAGAATACAGAGCATCCCTTGCCCCAGACAGTGTATTCCATCTATAAGAACTCCTTACTCCCAACTCCAAATCATTTAATAAACAAGTTAAAAAGCATCGGACCGAGTACTGATCCCTGTGGTACCCCACTGCTTACCACCCTCCACTGAGAATATTGCCCGTTTATACTCACTCTCTGTTTCCTATTAATTAGCCAGTTTTTGAACCACAAAAGGACCTGTCCTTTTATCATAAGAACATAAGAGAAGCCAATGTTGAATCAGGCCAATGGCCCATCTAGTCCCACACTCTGTCACACAGTGGCCAAAATATACCAGTTGCCATCAGGAGGTTGTTCACGAAGTTGTTCAGGGTGGTGAAAACCAGGGAGGATTGTGAGGCACTCCAAAGGGATCTGTTGAGGATGGGTGAGTGGGCGTCAACGTGGCAAATGGGGTTCAATGTGGCCAAGTGCAAAGTGATGCACATTGGAGCCAAAAATCCTAAATATAAATACACGTTGATGGGGTCTGATCTGGCAGAGACGGACCAAGAGAGAGATCTTGGAGTCGTAGTGGATAACTCGCTGAAAATGTCTACACAATGTGTAGCTGCAATAAAGAAGGCCAACGCTATGCTGGGGATTATTAGGAAGGGAATTGATAACAAATCAGCCAGTATCATCATGCCCCTGTATAAATCATTGGTGCGACCTCATTTGGAATACTGTGTACAGTTCTGGTCACCACATCTCAAAAAGGATATTATAGCATTGGAAAAAGTGCAGAGAAGGGCAACTAGAATGATAAAAGGGTTGGAACACCTTCCCTATGGAGAAAGGTTAAAATGCTTGGGGCTCTTTAGCTTGGAGAAACGACGGCTGAGGGGTGACATGATCGAGGTTTATAAGATTATGAATGGGATTGAGCAGGTTGAGAAAGAAGTACTTTTCTCCCTTTCTCACAATACAAGAACTCGTGGGCACTCTATGAAATTGCTGAGCAGTCGGGTTAGAACAGATAAAAGGAAATACTTCTTCACCCAAAGAGTGATTAACATATGGAATTCACTGCCACAGGAGGTCGTGGCAGCTGCAAGCATGGACAGTTTCAAGAGGAAATTAGATAAACATATGGAGCAGAAGTCCACCAGTGGCTATTAGCCACGGGGTATAGAATGAGAACTCTCAGTCTGGGGCAGGTGATGCACTCTATTCTTGGTGCTGGAGGGGGCAGCAGTGGGAGGGCTTCTGGTGCCCTGGCCCCACTGCTGGACCTCCTGATGGCACTTGGTATATTTTGGCCGCTGTGTGACAGAGTGTTGGACTAGATGGGCCATTGGCCTGATTCAACATTGGCTTCTCTTATGTTCTTATGTTCTTATGTTCTTATGAGGTC
>JAPDNY010000003.1:83559960-83575982 GCA_029375565.1 Gekko gecko | reverse complement strand
GTTTAAAATCAAGTAGATCCAGTCATTCTTGCACAAAGAAAGGTTTTATTGGATTATCTTGCTAAAACCCACAGTAGGAGGTCATTGTCAGGAATGGGGGGCAAAGCAAAGCAAGCTAACTTATAGTGTGATGCAATGAAGCGCCTAGCAAATGAAACATGAGCACTCGCGCGGGAACTCCCGGCGGGAGAAATACTTCATGAACGGGAGACTACTCCCCCCTCCCTTTGCCTTCCCAGGACTGGAAAATTCTCAGTGAAACAAGAATAGTCCAAAGCCTACATTCAAGGCCACCGTGATAAGGAAAAGCGGCAGGGAAGAAGCTCCCACGTTTCTGCCTGCATAGCTACGCAAGCGCAAAGCAGGGTAGGGAACACAAAACAATGGATTCAGTGAGAAACATCAAAGGCAATTTCTGACATTCTGCCCTTCCCAAAAACCACCCACCCACCACTCAGGAAGGAGAGAATGAGGGCCCCCGGGTTTATTTGGGTAACGAGTGTGAAATTCTTTCAAGTGATCAGGTGCATTGATATCAGACACTTTCACCCACTCCCTGTATTGGGGCCCGAAATGTATCCATTCAACAAGATATAAGAGTTGTCCACGGAGAATCTTAGAGTCCAAAATGTCAGCAATTTCGTAGTGCTCTTCATCATCAATCATCAACGGGGGAGAGGTGCTGGAAGCTCAGGTTGCCATTTAGTCGGGGGTAATGCAGGTTCAAGAAGGCTGTAATGGAAAATTGGATGGATTGCTTTAAGAGATTTAGGCAAATCTAGCTGTACAGTCACTTGATTTATACATCTTAAAACTTTGAAGGGACCAATATATTTCCAAGCGAGTTTCCGGGACTGTTGCGCTAGTCTTAGGTTCTTGGTTGAAAGGTAGACCGAGTCTCCTGGTTGCAGTGTCCAGCCACCCGCCCTCTTTTTGTCTGCCTGCTTTTTGTACTGTGCCTTGGCCGCATTCAATGTTTCGACAATTAGGGGCCAGGAGTCCCGGAAAGTTTTACACCATGCTGCGGCTTCCCCGCCCGTCTCACCGGGTTTCAAAAAGGGAAGAGGGGGCTGTCATAACCCATGGCAGCTTTGAAGGGAGACATATTTGTTGAAGCATGCCATGAGTTGTTGTACGCAAACTCCGCCAGTGGCAATAAATCTACCCAATTGTCTTGTTGATAGTTAGAGAAACACCTTAAGTATTGTTCTAACGTCTGGTTTACTCTTTCCGTCTGCCCGTCAGTTTCAGGGTGATAGGCAGTACTGAGGGCACGTTCAATACCCATTAGAGCAGGGGTCCTCAAACTTTTTAAACAGGGGGCCAGTTCACTGTCCCTCAGACCGTTGGAGGGCCGCCGCGTTCGCCCCTCCCCCACCAGCCTGCTCGCCCCGCTGCCACGTTCGCTCCCTCCCAGGGGTCTTTTCGTAGAAAAACAGCTGCAGGAGCTCATTAGCATATGGTATGCTAATGAGCTATTAGGCTATTAGCATATGCCACGCCTCCTGACATCACCGGAAGTGATGTCAGAAGGGGAAGCAAAAGGGGGGAGGCATCTTCAAAAGCCTCTCCTTCCCTTCCCCAGCTGGTCTGGGTGGGGGAGCTAAGAGAGAAGGGGTTTAAAGTTTAAACTCCTTCTCACTAGAGTTGGGCCACAGAAGGAGGAAAGAGGGAAGGAAGAGAGAGAGTAGAAAGAAGGAAAGAGGGAAAGGAAGAGAAGGAAAGGGGAGGGAAAGAAAGAGAGGGAAGAAGGAGGGAAACATGGAAAGGAGGAAAAAAGAGAAGAGAAGAATGTGGGAAAGAAAGAAAGAGAGAAGAGAAGAAGGAGGGAAAGAGGAAAAAGAGAGAAGGAAAGGAGGGAATGAAAGAAATTTGGCGGCAATTCGGCCCCATTATATCCTATGGGCCATTGATGTCAATGGTGAAAACATAGGATATATTCTGGGGGCTGGAAGGGAGGGGGTTGAGGGAGAGGCACCAAACTCACAGGATAGCTGGTGGAACCTCTCCCCAAGATACCCACCAAGTTTCAAGAACATTGGACCAGGGGGTCCAATTCTATGGGTCCATAAACAGGTTGCCCCTATTCCCTCCATTGTTCTCTATGGTGGGAAAATAAATTAATTTTTTTCCCACCATAGAGAACAATGGAGGAACAGGGGCAACCTGTTTGGGGGCCCATAGAATTGGACCCCTGGTCCAATATTCTTGAAACTTGGTGGGTAGCTTGGGGAGAGGCTCCATCAGCTACCCTGTGAGTTTGGAGCCTCTCCCTCAATCCCCTCCTCCAGCCCCCAGAATATACCCTATGTTTTCACCATTGACTTCAATGGCCCATAGAGATATAATGGAGCTGAAATTGACATTCGGCTGCCTGAAAGACTCCCCGGGACGCCGGCTGGGGGCGGGGCCTGGCTCCTGAGCTCCCGGAGCTGCGCTCCTGTGCGCTCCCCCAAAAAAGACCCCTGCTCCCCCCACCAGCCTGCTCGCCCCGCCGCCGCGTTCGCCCCCTCCCCCACGACCAGCCTGCTCGCCCCTTCCTCCTCCTCAGCCCCTGGGCTGCTGGAGGAAAAAAGAGGCCGGGGGGTGGCGGCTTTGGGGGGGGCAGCAAAACACTCGGCGGGCCGCATAAATGTCCTCCGCGGGCCGCATGTGGCCCGCGGGCCGTAGTTTGAGGACCCCTGCATTAGAGTCATCAACTCTGACCACAACTTTGAAACAAATTGAACCCCCCTGTCGGAGATTATCTTGAGTGGTAACGTATGTAGCCTGGCAATGTGTTGGAGGAAGGCTTTGGCCAAGACTTTGGCTGTTGGCAGACTGGGGAACGGTATAAAGTGAGCTTGCTTAGAGAATAAATCCACTACCACCCAAATGACCGTCATATGTTTAGAGGGGGAAGATCCGTGATAAAGTCCATAGAGATCACTTCCCAGGGTCGGCTCGGGGTGGGTAGAGGCTGTAAAAGACCTGGAGGTTTTCCTGGCCTGGCTTTGCAACGATTGCACGTTGGACAGGATTGTATATAAAGGGATAAATCCCGTTTCATCCGGGGCCACCAGAAGCCACGTTGCAGTAGGCGTAAGGATTTTACATATCCAAAGTGCCCCGCAGATTTTGAGTCATGGACTGTCTGCAACATCTGGGACCGGGTAGCTTCGGGGACAAAAATTTTATTTCCCCTGTACCAGCAGCCGTTCGAACCACATTTCACATCATCCCTGGCTTGTAATTCAATTGTTTCTTGTGTGGTGATGTCAGTGGCAAATTGTTTTTCCCAGGTTAAGGCCTGGATGGGGGTCAATTGTGCTCGTTTGGTTTTACGGGTTACAACTGCTCCAACTAATTGTTCAGGGGTGAACATAGACTCTCGTATTTCTGTCCTCTTACAGAGGTGTTGGGGAAGGCGGGAGAGAGCATCTGCCAGATGATTGGATTTACCTGGGAAATGGTGAAGGGTGAATTGAAATTTAGAGAAAAACTCAGCCCACCGGAATTGTTTTGCATTTAGATTCCGGGGTTTCCGCAGTACCTCAAGATTTTTGTGATCAGTCTAGATTTCAAAAGGTACTCAGGACCTTTCTAACCAGTGTCTCCAGGTGATCAATGCTAAACGTATAGATGCTGCTTCTTTATCCCAAATGGGCCAAAATCTCTCCGTATCATTGAATTTTTTGGACACATAAGCAAGGGGTTGTAGTTGCCCTTGAACATTCTCTTGCAAAATCACCCCACCCATAGCGGTATCCGACGCGTCAACTTGGACCACAAACTTGTTTGTCTCATCGGGGTGTGCTAGTATGGGTTCAGACGTGAATAACTGTTTTAGTTGTTCAAAAGCTTCCTGACACTGGGGGGTCCAGTTCAAAGGGGCCCCTGGCATTGAAGCCTTAGTTCCCCTTCCCTTAGTCTTTAGCAGTTCTGTGAGGGGGAGGGCCACTTGGGCAAAATGTGGCAGGAATTGACGGTAAAATTGGCGAAACCGAGGAAACTCGAGCTGCTGCCTGGTTTTGGGGGGCTCCCACATCAACACATCCTGGACCTTCTTTGGGTCCATTTCTAACCCCGCGGACGATATGCGGTACCCCAAAAAGTCAATGCACTCCTGGTGGAATTCACATTTTGACAGTTTGACAAACAGTTTGTGTTCTAATAGCGTTTCCAATACTTTTCGCATAAGAGCAGTGTGAGATTCTTGATCCGGGGTATAGACCAAGATATCATCCAAATAAACAACCACCCCCTTGAATAAATAGGGGTGTAACACTTCATTGATTAAATTCATGAAGACCCCTGGTGCCCCCTGTAATCCGAAGGGCATAACCCGATATTCAAATTGCCCCAGCAGGGTATTAAATGCAGTCTTGTATTCATCCCCCTGTCTGATACGGACCCGAAAATAGGCATCTCGTAAATCCAGTTTAGAAAACACTTTCCCCTTTGCCACCTCTGCCAACAAGTCTTTGATGAGGGGCATTGGGTAGGCATTAGTTGCAGACACTGCGTTTAGTCCCCTGTAATCCGTGCAGAGTCTGAGCCCCCCATCTTTTTTTACAAAACAATATGGGTGCTGCAAAAAGGGGACGATGCTGGCCTAATAAATCCACGGGCCAGATTCTTATCGATAAAGCGGCGTAGTTCTTCCTTTTCAATGGGACTCATGGCATAAATTTTCCCTTTTGGTAATTTATGGCCCGGAAGGATTTCAATTGCACAGTCGGAGTTACGGTGGGGGGTAGTTCATCTGCTTCCTCCTCCTCAAAAACCCTGGTTACATACCGGTAATCCTTAGGGATGCAGTTAAGGTCCTCCGTGGCTAAACAAGCTCGTGGAGGTTCATTGCATGGGGTTTTTCCCCACCCTGGGTCCCATTGGTGCTCTGCACATTTCGGGGAGATAAATTGTACGCTCCCTTCTTCCCATAGAATGTATGGATCATGTCCATGTAACCAAGGGCTACCCAACACTAAGGGGAACTGGGCTTGAGGGGCTATTACGAACGAGCGTAGCTCCCAGTGGTCACCAATGCCTACTCTTAAAGGAACAGTCTCAAATCGGCATGGTTCCTTCATTGGAGACCCATCCATTTGAGTGAAAGTTATAGGGTCTTTCAAATTGACAACGGTTGCCTCCAACCCCATAACCATAGACGGGTTTATCAGGTCCCTCCCGCACCCTGAGTCAATGAGGGCTCGAACCCGAATATGGGTCATCATCGCTGGGTTCATCACAAGAACAGTCACAAAGAAGAGAGAGGGGTAATTGCTCACCAGTTTAGGCGCCTCAGGTACTGGGTCCTGCTGTGTAGCGCCATTCACAAACAGGACCAATTTGTTTCCCTGCATCTCACTCTCCTCCTCCAGCATCATGGTATCCGCTTGGTCGGGGCTAGCAAAAAGAGCCCGTGTATTGCGTGGTTTCGCTGTACCTTTTCTTGGGGTAGGGGTTGTCCATCTTCTGGGCTCCTCTTGTGGTAGGGCTCTATTGGGATCCCCTTTCGGGCAGGATGCGGCGAAGTGCCCCTTCTCCCCACACCGCAGGCAGAGGCCCTGTCGCATACGCTGATCTCTCATCCCACTTGGGGTGGACGTTGGTTTGGGTCTGGCCTGGCCTGCCGCAAGACTCGGACGGTTGTTGCCCAGAGAAAGATCCAGTTTCATAACACGTAAGCGACTTTCCGCTTTTTCGGCTTCCTCCATCCATCCCTGGAGAGTGCGAGGTTGCTGAGAGCTGAGGACATTATTGCGGACGTCTACAGCTAGTCCCATTCGATATTGTTGAGCCAAGACAGCATCGGTCCAGTCCCGAATTTTCACTGCGTGCCTTTGAAACTCCCTTGAATACTCCCGCACGGAGAGTTTGCCTTGCCTGAACGTGCGAAGGAAGGCTTCAGCTTTTGGGCCGCCCCCGGGTCCTCGAAACGGTTTCTCAAGGCCCACATGAAGTCATCCACATTCCCCAATTCCGCTGCCTCCAGATCATGAAGGGCTACATACCAACTAGTAGCACTCCCCCGGAACCTGGACGCGATAAACTCCACCTGTTGCTCTTCGTCTGGGAACACATAGCCCCATCTCTGCACAAATTTCCCTACTTGCAATATGAAAAAGGACACAGTTTCTGGATCTCCATCAAACGTGATCTCTAACATGTCCTTGGGGCGGATTACTGGGGGGCCGGGGCCATGACCGGTACTGGGACTGGCTGCAGGAGGGTGCTGGAGCAGGGAGTTGAGGCGGAGGCAGAGCTGGCGGCTGGATAGGTCCTGGTTGCCCTGGCCCGGGTCCTGGTGCTGGGACGGCCGGTGGAGGTGGGGCCGGTGCTGGCTGGCCCGGCCCTGGCCCTGGGGGTGCTGGTTGGCCCGGCCCTGGGCCCGGGGGTGCTGGTTGGCCCGGCCCTGGGCCCGGGGGAGCAGGAAGTGGCAGTCCCGGTGGCATCGGTGGTGCAGGTGCTGGTGCCGGTCTAGGTTGCGTCAGCGGATGAGCTCGAATTGCTTGGTCCATCATCTGTGGTAGGGATTGCATTAGTTTGCTCATGTCCCTTACCAGACGTCGGGTATCCTCTTGAATAGAGTCCATGCGAGCATCTGTATCAGAAACGGACCCCGTTCTGGGAGATCCTCGAGACATCCTTCCCTGGGGAAGTCCAAAACTACCTCTGGGATCCAAAAGGCTGTCCTGGCTCTGGCTTCCCGGCATGGTCCAAGTTGTCTGGGTAGTGTCCAACAGGTTCTTAGTCCAATCGCGTGATCTGCGATAGGTCACCCCTTTATCCCAGGGTGTTGGGGCTCCCGGCACGTAGGTTCGTGGAACCGCTCCTCCTTGACTCTGTGTTGGCCCGGCCGGGCTATAGATTGAGAGAGTGTACGCAGCACCCACTGTGCTGATCGATGGAGGGGTAACCAACCCGGCTGCTGATTGTGGTGTTGGCGCTGCCAAAACTGTAGTTGTAGTCACCGGAACAACAGTGGTGGTCGGGACAGTGACCACTGGAGTTGCCACGGTAGTGACTGGGACCGTGGCTCCCGAAGTAGTAGTCACTGGAACTGCGCCTGTGGCTCCCGGAGTAGTAGTCACTGGGGCCGCGCCCGTGTCTCCCCCCCCAGCTCCGCTCATCGTGGTAGACGGCGGAAACTGACGGTGGGGGAATGATGTTGATTCCTGACAATTTCTGTCAGGTTTAAAATCAAGTAGATCCAGTCATTCTTGCACAAAGAAAGGTTTTATTGGATTATCTTGCTAAAACCCACAGTAGGAGGTCATTGTCAGGAATGGGGGGCAAAGCAAAGCAAGCTAACTTATAGTGTGATGCAATGAAGCGCCTAGCAAATGAAACATGAGCACTCGCGCGGGAACTCCCGGCGGGAGAAATACTTCATGAGCGGGAGACTACTCCCCCCTCCCCTTGCCTTCCCAGGACTGGAAAATTCTCAGCTAAACAAGAATAGTCCAAAGCCTACATTCAAGGCCACCGTGATAAGGAAAAGCGGCAGGGAAGAAGCTCCCACGTTTCTGCCTGCATAGCTACGCAAGCGCAAAGCAGGGTAGGGAACACAAAACAATGGATTCAGTGAGAAACATCAAAGGCAATTTCTGACAGGTCTGTTGCAGAATTCTTAGCCTATGTTTGGAAGTTAAGGGTTGGGGTGTATAGGTCATAATAACTTTTTTATGTTCATTGGGATTGTTATAGCACTAACTGAGCTTACTATTGCTGAGAAGTATACCTTTGGCTGGTGTAACTTGTGTTCTTATATCAACTTGTCCCATTATCTTCCCTACTGTTGATGTGTTATGCCAATAAAGGTCTATGTATGTGTGCGTGTGAGATCAGCACTCTAATCCCCCAGTGTCCTTTTATGTCACATTGCACCCCCCCTCCCCCCAGTTCCAAGGAGAATTTTTCTGGCAAATCTCAGACACGGTTATGGGGCACAGATCTGCACCAGAATTGGCCAATCTGTTTATGGATAGATGGAAAATAAGTATATCCTTCATGACAGCAATATCTATTAGCTGGCAAAAAACCTGGAAAGCAATAAAAATTATGAGATCTACTTCTTATAAGGAAAATATATACAAAATCTTCCATAGATGGCATTGGTCACCAGATAAAATTACAAAGTGTTTTCCAAACATATCAAATAACTGTTGGAAATGCAAGAATAATGTGGGTGCCTACTATCACATGTGGTGGAGGTGTGGAAAGATATACAACTTTTGGGGTAAAGTTCGTAAAATAATACTGGAAATAATGGATATTGATTTGGAATTAAAACCTGAAATGTATCTGTTAAATAGCCTTCCAGATGATTGTACGCAAAATGAACGTTATATCATAATATATAACAACAGCTAAAATTTTGTTAGCCAAAAACTGGAAAACTGAGAGAATCCCCACTATAGAGGAGGTGTCACATAGATTATTTGAGATAGCAGAGATGGATAGACTTAATGGGATACTTCAAGGTAAAGACAACATTATGTCCAAATTTTATGTATGGTTTAAAAAACAATGTGGATCTGTACTCGAAAACATAAATGTAAATACGTGATTAACTTTTATTCTGTAACTTTAAAAACCTATAAATTATATATATATATATATATATATATATATAAAAAGACAGCAATATCTATTGAAAGTACATTATTTTTTATAGAAGATTCTTGGATGATATCTTTATGTTTTGGAATGGAACCAAAGAATCTCTTATTTGGCCAGTTCATTAATGACATACATAGCTTACTTTATTAATTTTCATAAACACATTAACTTGTAAGGTTTGTTGTTTTGAATTATTCTGAGATAAAGTTTCAAGACTGACATAAAAAAGACTATGTTTTCTCTGGTTCACTTAGTTTCATTGTTTGCTGGATGGGAACTTGGAACTCTTTATACTTTCTTTAGTAACAAAGGAATGGTGCTTTTTAGGAGGAGAAAACCCAGACGTACATGGGGAATTGACCGGGAAACAATTGCCTAAAACTTGTTGAATGGAAGTAAATGTAATGGAAGACAGGGTGGAACATTGGGAGTCAAAGGAAAAATAATCTCGGTTGGACTTGGGGACACTCTGTAGATGACGAAGTTACTAGGTAGACTCATGACTACCATTACAAATGTTCAAGGGAGCAGAGATGAGCCCTGGATTTCTATAGATCATACATACAATAGATAGTGGGTATTGTTTCAAACAAAGTATGTTTCCTTCTCACATTGCAGTTTTGTAACACATGAACTAGCCCTCCAAGCCTAGATCCTGGTTTGTGTAGCTAAGAAGAGCAGGGAAAAATGCTTTATTACTGGATAATTTCTTGAAGCACACAATTAGCTGCTTTCTCATGACTTTTTTTTTTTTTTTTGTAGTTTCTTGCATATGATACCCAGTTGGTGTTGGGCAACAGAAAACACACGATCAGCCCTGAGGAATATGTCTACGGAGCCCTCAAGATATACACGGACATAATCTACATCTTTACTTTCCTTTTGCAGATTATAGGCAGCAGAGATTAGGATGCGGAAGCAATCCCCAGAGATTCAGAGGAACATTTTTCTTTCTGAAGTTAATATTCTGCTACTGTGCTCTTACCTCCAATACATGTATAGAAGCTACTGGTGGATTCATATATTGGACAGAGATTCATATAGTGGATAGCTGTAAGTGGGAAGCTGCAGATTCTGTACAGTGTGGACATTGACCGTAACCCATAAAATGCCTGCATTCTCTGTTTCCATACGCCAGACCTCGGCTGCATTTAGTGCCCTGTATACATGAATGCATTGTGTATATGTTACCACCTTGGTATGATGTACCATAGTCCCTTTAGCATATCTTGTATTTTTGTCAGCATACTTAACCAACATGTAGACAGTTCTTTCAAATAGAAGCCCCTAACTCCTGGGATCCACATCATGTGTGCAGATAAAATTTATATTTTTGAATAAAGTGATCTTCCAGGTTTGTGTGATAGAGTGACCAGGAATTGCTTTAATTTGTTCTAGTATGACACTAGGAGTGTGATCCTAAGAACATTTTCTTGGGAGTAAGCTCCACTGAACTCATGTGAGTAGGATTCTGAGTAGGCCTTCTAGGATTATTATTTATTTAATTTATAGCCTACTGTCCCGAAGACCGGCTCAGAGTGGGTAACATCAGTTTATAAATATACAATTAAAATTTCCAAATATCAAATAATTAAATCATTAATAAAATATATTAAAATACATATAGTACAATATAATCAGTTGTATAAAATCAAGATGGCATAAACCCAATATGAAGGGGAAATATTTAACTACTGGAGAAGGGAGAAGGGAAACAGTGTGGGGGAGGGGCAGGGAAGAGGGAGGCCAATCAGGTCTCACTGATTGAGACCCTTGTACTGCCCTCAACCATAGGCCTGGCGGAACAACTCAGTTTTGCAGGCCCTGTGGAACTGCACTAAATCTCACCAGGGCCCTGATCTCTCCTGGAAGAGTGTTCCACCACGCCAGGGCCAGGGCTCAAAAAGGCTTGGCCCTGGTTGATGATAAAGGGATGCCTTTGGCCGGGGACCACCAGTAGGTTTTTGTCAATCGAGCGTAGTGCTCTGTGGGGGATGTACCAAGATAGGTGGTTCCGAAGGTATGTTGGTGCTTTAATGGTCAATACCAGAACCATGAATTTGATCTGGTCTGCAATCGGGAGCCAATGCAGCTGATAGAGCATTGATTGAATGTGCTTTCTAAATGGAGTTCCTGTGAGGATCCTCGCAGCCGTGTTTTGAACCAGTTGCTTTTTCCAGATCAACTTCCAGGGCAACCCTACATAGAGCAAGCTACAGTAATCTACTCTAGAGGTGACTGTTGCATGGATCACAATGGCTAAGTCGGAGGGCGACCGGGATGGGGCCAAGAGTTTATCCTGGCAGAGATGGTAAAATGCCAGCTTAACATTGGTGATCTGGACCTCCATTGAAAGGGAGGCATCCAGGGTCATTCCCAAACTCTTGCTCTCTAAAGCTGTGAATTTAACTTTGGGGTAAATACCACTGAAATAATTGTTGACTTCTGTGTAAAACAATTTGATTCAGGGTAAAACAATTTGATTCAGGGTGTATGGAGAGGTTATTTTATTATTTTTAATTTAAACATTTCTGGGCTGCCTTTCTACACAAATAGGGTCCCCAAGGAGGCAAACATGGAAACATGAAAACATTGGACATTAAAACAGCATTTAAAATTGTATATAAAATAATTCAGTAAAAACAAATACACAACACCAAAACCAGGGAGAGAGTCTGGGCCAATAACTGTTACTGGGTATATGCTAAACGAATCAAAGTCTTCATCTGCAGGTGAAAGACAGTGATAGAGGGAGACAGATGATCTCCCTGGGGAGGGAGTTCCAAAGTATGGGTGCCATGACCAAGAAGATCCTTTCTCAGGTGGCAACCCGTCTAGCCTCAGTTGGTGGGGGCACCAAGCAGGGCCTCCAAAGATAACATGACATTATAGTCTCCCGTTCTCACCTAGGTTCAAGGCAGATTACACAGCGTAGGTCAAATACGGTCAACAAGATGGGACATCCAATAAACCAGCGAACCACTGTGGCCTCAACAGAGTTTGTGTTTGGAATCCTAAAATCCCCCAGACCATTCTAGAATGCAAGAGCCTCTGTAGGTGGACCATTTCAACTGTCTCCCTTGTGAGGTATCAGCACTACGACACCCATATCTACCAGCACCCATCCTTATCAGGCCAAATTGCCGACATCCAAACAAGAACTCCTGTCAAAGTCTCAGTTCAAAAGATCCAGTCCAAGGTGTGACTTCTTTCATCTGTTGGACCTGTCACAATTTGAGAGATGCCCAGGGCAACCAAGGAAGCTGTAAAATCCTGAGATTTCTTGTCACAAGGAGCACTCATCATGAATGTTGAAGTCACCCAGAATAATCATTCTAGGTATCTCCAGCACAACATCTGAAAACACCTCTGCCAATTCAGAGTGTGTCCACTGAGGAACTAGGTGTCTGGTAACCAGACTGACTGCCCAATCTGTCTCTAGTCCCCAATATAAGGTGCATACAATTAGTGCCAGTTATAGTTTGTAGTGGGAGTCTATGGAAGTTGAAGGACTCATGGAGCATAATAGCCATCCCTCCTCCTCAGCTACCTGCGCAGGGTTCGTGGAGGACCACATAACCAGCTGGAGTTAGTTGGGACAAGCATGCTGCATCATTTTCTTAAAATCATGTCAGTTATGCAAGCCAGGTCGGGTTTTTTCCCCTTCTGTAACATCCCAGAGACATGAGCAGTTCTATGTTTCACTGCATTGGTATGGTACAGTATTAGTGAAGAGGTGGGAGAACTCTTGGGATGCTATGGAGGTTACATAGGCAGCAAGCATTCTTGCCAAACATTGGCCATCTTTGATACCCATATCTACCAGCTCCCATTTGTACTGCAAACATCCTACTCCTGGTAAATATTGCACCCTGAGCACCACTAATAAACACACCCATCCTCCACACTTAACATGCTGTTTTCTACAGAGAAGTCATACAGTGGTCCAGGTCACAGTGTTAAGATATTAGTGTTGCCCGACAGGTAAATGCTGAATTTTGCAGTGGGTCATAACTGAGTGGTAGCGCACATACTTTGCAGACAGAAGAGTCCAGATTCAATCAGCATCCCCAGCTTAAAATATTTAAAGTAACTGTTGTGAAAGTTTCTGTGTGAACCACTGGAGAGCTGTTTGCAGTCAGACAACACTGGCTTAGAATGGCCATTGTTCTGAGTCTATATAATACAGCTACAAGGTTCATGTGTTCATTTTTTCTAGATCAGATATATTATTGACTAGCACATATACTTGATTCTCTGAAAGGGTTGTCAAATATGGTCCCTGGTGTAACCAGGAACATGATCACTGATACTGGGCTGTTAAGAGATCCTGACCTCTCCAAAAGAAACATTTTGAAGTGGTGCAGAAGTATTATTTATTTATCGTATGGAAGAGTTACACACAGGAAGTAGGTAGTAATATAAAATCAGTAACTAAGATGATAAAACGGGTATGCAGACCAGTTGGGCAATCCTCCTAAATACTAGCATCTAGATTTTCAGTCCCCTCAGTTGCAGCTGGGGAGAGTTCAAAAAGCTCTGTCACATCTCCCAGGAAAACACAACACTCACATTCCTGTGACAGATGGAAAATAGTTTGGCGGGCTGCAGCATAATTGCATTCAGGTCCTGGGATTTTGCCCCATTTAAACAACAGGTCTGCACAACTGCCAACACCTGTAGTACAGAAGTTTAACTAGTGGACAG
Organism: Gekko gecko; assembly: GCA_029375565.1. Taxonomy (NCBI): domain Eukaryota; kingdom Metazoa; phylum Chordata; class Lepidosauria; order Squamata; family Gekkonidae; genus Gekko; species Gekko gecko. The sequence goes on along the minus strand of JAPDNY010000003.1, from coordinate 83,562,668 downwards.
CTGACCTTAGAAGCTGCTATTGTACTGGTTGCTCAATTCAAAGGTCAGTTGGTACATAATACAATCTGTGGCATGTTGATCCAATTACCAACACGTGTAGGAAAAAAGAGCTGGGAAGAGACCACTTTTATGCCTACAAAATGACCTCGGGGTTGCTGTATCCAGCTATAGGACCCCCAGCCTCATTGAGCCAGTTGGCACAGTGGAATTTTGAGAACGGAGGGTGCCAGGTCTCTCCTGGCCATTGATGGGGTGCAGGGGGGAGTCAGGTTGCCAGCTTCCATCTGGGAAACTCCTGGAGATTTGAGAGTGACACTTGGGGAGGACAGGGACCACTGATCCACCCTCCGAAACATCCATTTTATTCCAGTGGTCTGATCTCTGTAATCTGGAGAGAAGCTGTAATTTAAGGAGATCCCCAGGCCTCCGCCTAGTGACTGGCATTCCTAGTGCTACCATTAAATGGCTACCAGGGGGTTCTGCAGTCAATTAGAAAATTCTGGGAGGTTGCAAGCCAAACAGTCTGTTACGGTGGGGACTCCTGCTGATGCAGTTGATGCCTTCTGACTTCTCCCTAAGCAATGAGGTAGAAGAACTCTTGCTCCGGATTGCAAGACTAGATCTAATGGGTGGAAATTACAAGGGAGTTGTTACCGGCTAGATATCAGGAGAAACTCCCTAACTGTAAGAGTGGTTGAGCAGTGGAACAGACTGCCTCGGGAGGTGGTGGATGCTCCTTCCCTGGACGTTTTCAAGCGGAGGCTGGACAACCATCTTCTGGGTCTGTTGTAGGGCTATCTTTCCGCTACGCTCCTGCAGAGTGCAGGGGTTGGACTAGATGGCCTGCAAGGTGCTTTCCAATGCTAACATTCTATGATTCTATGAAGAAAAACATGGCTGGCTATTTGCTTTAGGAAGCAGCATTGGGTGTCAGCCAGGACACCTAGCAGGCATTTTGGGTACCCACTGAAAAAAAACCAGGGAAAGAAGTGTCTAAATAAACAGTGCCCACAGGTGCCACATGAACTTACTGTTTTCATGAGAAGGAAAAGGGTCAAACCGCTAGTGCCTGAAGCCATCCGAGGTGAAGGCAGAGTGGCAAACAGTTGGGATCATTTATTATCTGCAAGAAGCACCAGAATGTGGATTCTCTGAAGGATGCAAAACTCGTTGCATCCCTCCTATCTAGTGGCATGCAACAGATGAATTTGCTTAGTTTACCTGGGCATTCTAGGCTTTCCCCCAATAATTAAAACCTTCTTTGGGGAGGTTTGGGAAGGTTCCTGCTTCTCTGAATGAGTCCTAGGTAAATTTGGTTTGCAGACCAAAGAGTTTGAGTACGTTCTAGTCTATTTTTGTTAGCATGTTTCGATGTAGGAGATTGGTTAAAGCAATGTAAATAATATATGAAACACTGGGTCTACACCAGTCCTCAATTTGTCTACATAGAGCACCCCCCCTTAATCCGTTCCCTTTAAAATACTATTCTGGGCTACCAGCAAACCATCTGTGGGGAGGGGAGGTGCATGTTCGAACATTACATCTCCTTCTTCCTGTTCTATATGGTGGCTGGAAAGGGGAAATGAAAAAATATCATATCACAAGCCGTCATTTATATTCTCAAATGTCTGCTGTCAACTCTCAAATGTCTGCTTTTTTGCAATCATTACATTATAATGGCCATTCTGTCCAGCCCTGTGACATGTCCCTTCGGGCTCAGGCTGTTGGGGGATCGATGCAGGTGGGCGGCCGTGTTGGCCTGAAGCAACAGAACAAAGTCTGAGTCCAGGGGCCCCCAGAAGCAGTGCTCCCTCTGAGCCGGGGGGTCTTGTGAGCAGAAATTCCACTTTGTGAGCTACTGGCATTAAAGTTGTGAGTGAGCAATTTGGCAACTGCATAAACTAGTTTGTTCTGGAGCCCTCCTTCCTGAGCAAAGACAAAAATGTAAGCCAGAGGCTAAAAAACTGTGAGCTAGCTCACACTAACTCAGCTTTGAGGGAACACTGCCTCTAAAACCAACAAAGTTTAATTCTGAAGTGTGCCTGCATACAAAAGCTTATACCCAGAATTAAAGTTTGTTGGTCTTAAAAGTTCCACTGGACTCAAACTTTGGTTTTGGGGGGATCATAAGCTTTCGGTCACTGGTTTCAACAGCTTTGAGTAAGTCTCAGACGGCCTGTGAGGGGCCCAAACAGCTCTAGCTCTCCCATACCGCATGGTCATTTAAGAACTTTCCTCTTCTCTTAAACCCCTCTTCTTGGGAGCATGCTGTACCGGCTTCTCACCTCTTGGGGGCACTCCCGCTCAATCGCTGACTCTGCTTTGTCAATGGGATAGAAGCTGTTACATACTGGGTTATCTGTATGTGTAAAGCAGGAGCTTTGGTCACAACTCCATAGACTATCAGCATCCTAATACTAGCAACCAGATTGGTCGCTGTGCTACAACAGACCAATCTGGAGAGACTCTGTCTTTCAGTGGGAACAATTCCCTTTGATCCTAAGCACTCATCATTGATTGGTCATTATTGTTCCAGGAGGTGTGGTTTCCCTGGTTCAAACTGTATATAGTTGGGTTGTTCTGTGTGCTGTTTATCAGTTCTGAGTTAATAAAGAAATCACTTGTTTGAAATGCTGCCTCGATCTCAGTACATAATACTGGCGACAAGGATGGGATTGTGTCGGTAGGCAGCCCCACAGAACCTGAGG
>JAPDNY010000003.1:83542532-83559860 GCA_029375565.1 Gekko gecko | reverse complement strand
CGCGAATGGCGGCCGCCTCTCGGGACGCTCCCGGAGGCGGTTAGCCCACGCGCAGTTAGGGGGGTCTTCGCATATGCGAAAGACCCTAGTGAGCCTTAGGTTAAGGCTCCGAACCGGGGGCGCTTGGGGAGTAGCCTCTTTGCCGGCAGATAGCCGGGAAATTGAGGCTTTCTCCCCGCCCCAATCGGCCCCGCTGCGGCGTGCCCGTAATGGGACTTAGCGGCGCCACCGAATTCCAGGAGTGAAAACAGCGCTATGGTTCAACATAAAAAGAAGTAGTGGCATCGAATCGTGAGTTGAAGATCTATTTTGAAGCGTAAATCGGAGCCCCCTGCATGCGTATAAGCGTTGGGAGGAGGGAGGAGTTCCCACCCCCTCGAGAAGCAAGTTATTCAAAGGGAGCGCGAAGGGGGCAGAAAGAAAACAAAGTGTTGGTGAAAGTACCGTTGGGGCTGCATGGAAGAATGTGTTCATCTTAGCTTCCTGGGGGATGCGGCACGAACTTTTTAAAAGTAAACAAAAAAACAAAATGTCGATAATGGAACAAGCCCCTGCGGACACCGGAAGAGAAGAGAGGAGGGACTTCCGGTCCAGATAGCCCCCCCAAGAGCTTGCTGTCAATCAACAGAAAAAGGAGATGCTGTGCCCCCTGCTGGAACAATTGCAGAAGATCAACCAAACTTTGTTTAAAATGGAAAGTGTTCTCATCAGTCGACAGAAACAGATATTGGAAACAACTAGAAAGATGAAGGAGATTGAACAGAAATCGAATTTGATTCCAGGTTTCCAGGGCGCTAAAGAAGAGGAGAAAGAAGATCTCGGATTTACCTTGACAAATGTCTTGGCACCCCTAACTGGCAGTGGAGCGATAAAGTTAAAAGAAGAGGTGGATAAGGCTCCCAAAGCCTATTCCGCCTTTATAAAAAGAAATACTCTGCCAGTAGAAGGGGATGTCGAGCATAGCAGGCGACAAACGGGAGATCTAATTTCATCTGCTGAGTTTGTGGAGCCCTGGAAGCTTGAAGGCCAGAAGTTTAAAAAAAAAAAGAAAAGAAAGAAGAAGGATTTCATCTTCAAAACACAGAAACTCCTGAAGAGACACGCCAGCAGGAAGAAGGATGCAGCATTCAAAATTGGGATAAGTGCAGAAGACAGCAGCCCAGGGGAAGGTGATGGAACGGAAGACTTCAAAGTTAAAATGGACTTAATCCATAACTGGAAGAAAATTAAGAAGAAGATACTTTGAGGACTGTTCGTGTTACATCCGGAAGGAGCTGTTTAATTACTAACCCCAATGGACTTTACTAACTGCATTAACAGAGTGATTTTGGACTTTGTTTTAGTTAAAAAGAAGATCTTCTAACCATGATGGATGCCAAAACTTGGTATTGGTTATTAACCTAAACTAACTCTCACTAACAGAAAAAAATTTTCACTCCACCTTTTTCTTTCTCCATCTGTCTACCCTTCCCTTTTCTTATAAAAAGAATAAAATTCTCTCTTTTTAAGAGAGTTTTACAACATATACTAGATTTTCTTGAGGGGAGTAAGAAGAAAGAAAAATAATTTAATGGTTAGTTTGCAAGAAGACACTAATCTATAGTTGTGGATGGGGTGGGGGGAAGTAAAGAACCAGATTAGTAGTAATTAAATTATTATTTACACAAAGGTTATAAAGATAAACTAATGTAGCTAAATTATTCAGTTTTCTGGAATCAGATAAGTGAAAAGTCTTACCTTTTTAAATTAAGTATATACTTTCATGTCCTTTTTGTTGCTCTGTATTTTCTTCCAAGGCTTTGAGGCCTAGTGAAGCCCGTGCCCAAGTGCCAGTATGCCCACCCACGTGCAAAAACAAAACTGAACCCTTTTTCTTTTCTTGTGACAATAGCTCCTCCTAAAGGAAGAAATGCATCTTGTTCTTGCATTGGAGAGTTCAGTTTGTAACCTAGGACTTGCTTGTCCTCAGTGCACAGAAATTAGATTAATCTGATACCATACATATTTTTAAAAAATGATTTTGAAAATATTTGAACACCTTGTCTTAAAATATTTTATTCATCATGTTAAAATAAAACGTTCCATAATCAATTTTTTCTTCTTTTTTCAATTTTTCCAATTTTTTGGGGAAAAAACAAAAAGGCTTCTGGAAAAAAAATGGGGAAAAGTGTTTTTTTTCCTGAATTTTTCCAGTTTTTTTCTGTGCCTTCACATCTACTAGTACAAGGTCTGGAGCCTTGCTGGAATTTTTCCTCTAGGCCTTCATTTCCCAGGCACCCTCTGAGCCTTGCCACTAAACTGTAGTGAAACTGGAGGGAAAATGAAGGCCAGTCATCACCAAGGAGGCTGGGCCAGGAGAGAAATAGTATAAGCCCCCTCCCCTTGAAGAGGGAAAGTGTTCTCCCAGGAGCTGAGTGGTAGAGAAGCCACTCATAGCCGGAGAGGATCCCAGAGAGGATTCAAGGAGGGTGGGTTGGACCTGGAAAGGGCCAGGTTCAGTAGGGACCAGTGAGCCAGCGGTGTTGCTGGCTCTTTTATGTGTTAATTTTGCCCTGTTGGTTGAAAATGTTTCCCTTGTTAAAGCTGTTGTTCCCAAGTGTCCCCCCCCAATCTGTTTGGTTATTACCCACCTTGTTCAACAGAGCATTTTATTTTAAACTGCCTGAGTCCTCATGCCTCAAGCTTGGCTGTTCACCTGGCCACACCCTCACCAGTGATATAATCCAGATACTGTTATAGGTAGGAGATTTTGTTCCTGTTGAGAGGCCAGAAGCAGACAAACGATGGTTTATACACAGATTGAGAGGCTGGTTTCTTACACTGGATATAGTCAAAAGGTTGTCACAAAAGCAAGCTGTAGTTTCTGGTGATGCCTGAAAGCAGACTATTATTTTAGATGATCTCCCCAGAACCGATGGAGCTGATGCGCAGGGTTTGCCCGAGGACTGGGCGTTGGTTAATCAAAATATGTTAGATTCATTTCCATTTACAGAAATGCTTCTGTGATTCACGCTTGTGCCAAAACAATTCATATGGATATTACAGCCACATGCGGCTATCATAGCAGCTCCTCTGGGACAGGAGTGATGCTGGTAGAAGGATATCATTGATTTTGTAATGCACCAGCGCGTGGCTTTGTCACCTCACAGTTTGGCTGTTTCCATCTCCTATGTGAATTCACGTAACTTGGGAGGGATTGGATTTTGCTGGATCAGCAAAGTTCCTAATGCTTTAAGTGCATTCACTCAGCAGCGTGTCCTCTGCTACCTCGGCTTCAGAGCACCTTTCGCAGAGGTGTGTGTATCTGGGCTGATCAGTGTGTGTATTGCTGTCTGTCAAAGTAATTGATATTTTTCCCTTCTGAAAATGTAAGCTGTAGTACTTAAAATACTTTTGATCTGGCTCCAAGGAGACTCCAAGTTGGTTGCTGTTTTCTGCAAATCAATCCGGAAGACTCATGACTTTGGAGTGTTGTGTAAAGCAGTTGTTTGGTGGGCACATGAAAGCCTACCTGAAAACAGGTGCAACAGCACATTTTGCAACACAGATGACAATGCCAGCAATTCATCCCTGAGTTTTAAGCAGGCTACTCAGATTCGTAATTTTTAAAAAGTGCAGCATTCCACTGAATGTCTGTGTATTGCCTTAGGTGAAGGCACATGTACTTTCAAAGACTGAGTCCAGGTTTTTCAGCTGTTTCGCTCTTCAACCAGCTCGTTTCCAGATTGTAAGCACTGTTCCAAGCTTCAGGCAGGCTGACTGCTCCATACTGAGGAGGTTTTCCAAGTGTTTATTTTATTCCAAGTCCTCTGTAATATTTTATTTGACGGTCTTTTCACTGCTTATTTAATACTTTAAACTCCTGCTAACGGAGATAGGAGGCGGCTCACTGGCAAGAAGGACCATCCAATTTGTGCTGTGCATAGCCTGACTCTGAGAATAGAGGTGAAATGTTTCTAGTGAATGGCACAAAAGCAGTGCTGTGCAAATCTAGTTTCTGCTCTGAATTAGACTTTCCCCGTTTCCAGTTCTTGGGAGAGGCGGGGTGTGTGTGCTGGGGGGGCATGTTTCCGCAGCGGACTTACTGTTGATACTTTGGACATTTGTCATCACCCTTACTGAAAGACATGTATAATCTGCCAGGCAGTTAAATTTGGGGTTTGTTGGCCTCTGACTTCACAGGCAATAGCCATCTTTTGCTGCAGCAAGCATAACGTTTTTCCCCTGTGCTCAGTCCTAGAGAGGAAGTTGTGTGCACAAAATGTTATTTCCTCAGTGACCACATCACTCAAATGTGCACACCTTAAGAAACATGTAAAAAAGTTATTTTGACCAGTTTTATTATCTTGTGTTAATTATGCTGTGTTCATTCACCTGCAGGAAATCTGAACTTTTGCAAGGACCTGGGATTTATCAGCACCTGCAATTATTATATTGTACAAGTTAATGGCAGGGAACATTGTTTAGAACAACTCCATGAATGAACAGGGTCGAATATCAGAGATGTCTGAAGAGCACCTAGCATGCTGACACACAACAAATACTTATTAGTAGGAATAACAGTAACTGATTGGAGCAAAACACAAAGCAAAGTGTTAGGGAGGAGGAGTGGATCCAAGTAGTGGTAATTTCAAAGTCAAAGTCAAGTACCTTTAATGGAATAACAGCAAGATACAAAGATGTACAATAACACGGTATGGATATATAAACATAATATGAGTCAATCCTTTACTAGAATAGTGGTAATTTTTATCATGCAAAGTAGGACCAACATGGTGGGTCTGCTTAGTATGCCCATAAAAGATTCCACTGTTTGCCAGGGATTTGATTAAGTAGAAAAGCGGTCCCGTGAGTATGGAAAGAGGGGCTGACGTGGTCTTCTTGCTCACTTGATGCAGTCCTTGCGATTCCTGCTTGCATTGCCCCCAGTCTATTTTGTTTTCTTTTATGAATCTGCTGCCAAAGGGGATTAGTGTCAAAACTTGGCTTGAGCGCCCTGTTTAGAACAGGTGCCTTTGCTTGTGTGATCCCTGCGTGCATGAGGCTCGATAATTGGGCACTCATTTGGCTGCCTGCCTGGGAATTTCCTCCAGGGGTGCGTGTAGGGACTGTGTTTACCTTGTCACTTTCATTGACTTTTAATTAAGAATTAGAGCAGAGTGGATTTGCATAAGTGACACTGTTTGTCTCCCGACAGCATATATGTCCCTATCAGAGACTCGGTTTGTTGGCTCTGTACAACAACATCCTCAGCAGGGCTGCTTCTCCAGGACAGCTCAGCTTCCAGTGGAGCAGGGCGGAGGAATTTTCTCTTCATATAGCATTTTCCCTATCTCCCCTCCTTATTCCCTGAGCCCCATTTCAGCCTCTTTCTCCAAGGTCGCAGTCTTTGGTGTCCCAGCAGGAGATGAAAAACATCACACATACTGTCCTCAGTGGGTGAGCTATTCCCCCTGGAGCCCAAGTCTGCCTGCTTACACCTTGAAACCTGAGCATTATAATGATGAAACCTTTCCTCTTAATGCAGGGAGACAAATACCATAAAGTGAACAGAGTAAGCAGATTAGCAGGTTGCCTATCTGGTCAGCCTATCAGCTAGAGGCAAGGCCTATCAGCCAGAGGGTAATCCCCTCCCATTAATGATGTTGCTTCAGGTAGCATATATTTCATTTTTTTTGGGGGGGGGGGGTCAGCTTTCTATTTCTGGTTCCCCCTGCCGTTTCCCACTGCAGTCTGCATGGCAGCCGTTTGCTTTGTCACAGCTGCTATGCGATGCATTTGCTCTCCGATTTTGGCACATGGTGGTCTGGACTCCATGGGCGGTATGTAAACGACTGCTGCTGGGATGACCTTATATAAGAAAGGAGTGGAATAGATGGCCTTTAGGGCACCCCTTTCCCCTCTCTGAAACAATACTAATACAGTATGTAAGACGTCTGTTTCAAAAGCAAGTACTTAGGTGGGTAGTAGAAAGGCTTTAGGCATACAAGCTGTTCTTCCCCCCAAAACAGGGGAAAAGATGAATTCAGCTGGGAGTATCAGTCAGCCCTGGATGCCACTGGCAGCTGAAGAAGGTACTGATTGTGGCCCAACCCCATTTGGTCCTCACCAGCATTACAGATGATGCCAGGCCAGTACAGATGGGAATTTGTCTTTTCATGTTTGTCGTCTGCATGCATTGTGCACAGTTATTAGTTGCCTAGTTGCATCTTGTCCACGTGACTGTCTTTGGTCAGGGCTCGTGTGCGCTTAGAAAATAATTTGAAATGTATTGTCTGTCTCAAAAGATGTTCATACAGTAAGGATGGCAGCCCTTTCAGACAAGACAGCCAGATTCCTTATTAAACCCCACATTCTTAATGAATCCCAGTAGATGACCAAATATCGCTTGCAGTTTTAGTTTGAACCAAATAAACCTGAGTGTATTCTTTTTCACACATTTGCACACACAAGCTCACACACTTGGGATTTAGTGTTTCTGGGAAAGCTGAGTATTCCAGGATCACTTCCATCCTCTTGGTTTGCATTCCCCTCCCAGGGCTGTCTTGACCACAGCCCTCCTCCTGCTTGCTTTCCGAGTGGAGGAATGCCAGAGCCAGGAAATGACCACTGCTGTTCTCAGGGCCTTTCATGTGGATTCCATAAGCCCTCATAGCTCTTGGAGTGTTCTTTGTGGCTGAGAATCAACAACAAGGTAGTTATGCTTTGAGATGTGCACTTTCCAGTTGGAGGCCCACGGTGACCATGCCCAGTGCTTGGGCTGTTTGCAAGTGACAGAGTTTTGGGTGTCTTTTCTCTGTCTCTGTGTGTGGAGGGCTGAAATTGGTTGACAAAGCTCAGAGCTGGCCTGGCTGAAAGAACTTTTAAAGCCTTATGTGTTTTCAAGATGCAGCAAGCATTATATCAGATTCCTCTCATTCCTGGAGGTGCCATTTTAAATCTTCAGAACCCTAGGAAGTGCAGTTAGTGTAAGTAGAGCCTCCCATCTATGGCTGGAAGTTGAAGGGGTACAGCCTAGCCTCTTAAAGTTGTGTCCGAAGAAAGTGAAAATAAACATTTTCTCTAGTATAACAGAAAATGAGGGTACTCATATGAGAAACACAAGCAATGTGTCTTCTATGAAGTCTCTTGGTATTTTTTGTTGGTTTATTTTTATGGGATTAGCAGTGGCCTGATTGGTTGTCCCTGATTAAACACAAGCGTTGTCGAATGGGATAGGCAGTTTAAACAAATGGGGAGAAGGCTAATATATAAGGTAGTAGAGAAAAAGGATTAATAACAAAGACTAGGATTGAAATGTGATGCCTAACAGAAGCAGTTTGGGAGTGAACAGAGAAAATGTAGTACCTCTGGAAAGCACTGAAAAAGTTCATGGGAGAACAGGGAGCCAGGCATAGACAGGCAAGTCAGCTGGAGTGCAGATCCATGACCGAATTCCCTATCATTTCATTAAATGTGAACCACGGCTACAGAGTAAGGGGGAGTTTATAATCAGATTGGGGTTATAACAGTAGGGGAAGGGAGAGTTATATCCCATTTTCACCTCTCTTGTGCTCTTTCCCTTGGTGATATCCCCCCCCCAGGCAAACAGGAGAGGAGGGATTTGCACTGGGGAAACAGCATGGGGGGCAGGATTAAATGTTCCCTTCCCTCTTCCACTGTGCTTCCTGCTGGCCTAGTCAGTTTGACCTAAGATTGGAAACAGTAGCATGCTGCCAGGCAGGCAGTGATTCCCGTTGAACTAGTGATTCCCGTTGAACTACGGGTCTTATTTCTGAGTAACCATATTTAGTATTGAACCCAAATTAAACCCTTTATCTGCCTTCCCCTGCCCAGAATTTAATTTTGTTTGCTTGACATATGTATATGTGTGGAGAAACCTTTTAATTATGAACCTAAAATTTTAATTGAAGGCATAGAATAGGAATGGAGAAAGACCAGTTGACTGTGATTCTAGACCAGCATCTTTGGAAACTAATCCATCTAATGGGACACACTTAATGGAGTGTTTACAGTCAGCTCAACTGTTTCTGAAAGAACAAATGATAGACAATTTTAGCTCCTAATTCTTGGGAACAGGCTACATCAAGTTACCTGGGAGAAACTCCTCTTCTTTGACATCAAGGAGCAGTTGCTGTAGGATGGGCGGGGGTAACCATTTCCTCCTACTCCATTTGCCTAATAGAAGGCCCCTGCCTTCTGTTAGCCTCAATAGGGAGAAAAGGCAGGTATAATGTAACATACATAGTCCTGCTTCAGTTCTGTGGCCCTACTCCAAATGATCCTCAAGTGCTTTTTTATATATCGAGAGAGATTTGATTATAGATTGTCCACATAATGAGTAGTTTGACTCGCCCCTCATTAAGATGGTGTCGCAGGCAGCAGCTAGGAAAATTCACTACTGGCTGCCACCACTCTGGTATGGGTTTCCTTGGGAGAGCCCAGAGCACCCACCCTACCCCTTTACAGTACTTTTACAACAGGTTTCTCCTTGTATGTGACCAAATGAAGCATGAGGACCCAGGCAGAGTAACAAATAGTTTTATTAAGAGATTTCACAACAACTTTAGATCTATAATGGGTAGGAAAAATGAGCAAAGTAAAGGCAGGTAAATCTAGGGTTGCCAGGTCTCTTACCAATTGCAGTTGGGGGGAGAAGCTCCTGGTTCCTGACATTTGTGTGACGCATGCCACAATGACGTCACCCGGAAGTAACATCATTGTGCTAGGCAGGTTGCCAGTGGACGCCTCTAGGATGCGCTTTCATGTAATGCCAGCAAAACTCTTTTTCGTAAATTGGAGGCACCACCACCCAGTTCCCCGAAAGTAAAACAACCTTTGTGAATAGACAGTTCTTTTTGTCTGGAAGAGTAAGGCTGAATTCACTAGGTAACTGATCCGCCGTCCTCCCCTCCACACCCAGTTTAAATCCCTGGCGATAGTGGAGTCTTTTGCTGAGCCAGCTGTGATGTCCGAGGCGTGCACGGGCGGCTGAGGCAGTTCTTCTATAGCCAACACCTTGGAGGCAGGGGCAGGATCAAGAGCCGGTCCTGCGATAGGACACCAGCTCAGGGCATCTGCATGCCTTTCCAGGCTGGTGGACCAGTTCAAAGTCATATGCCACCAAAAACACTGTCCATCTCAGCATTTGTGGCGACAGAAACTGGGGGGGTCTGGTGGCTTGGTGCGAAAAGTCCAGGTAATGGCTTATGGTCAGTGACCATGAGGAACTTACACCCATACAAGAAATCGTGGAATTTCTTGACTCCAGCAACCAAAGCAAGTCCCTCTTTGTCTATTTGGGTGTAGTTCCTCTCAGCAGCAGCCAGTGTTCACGAATAGTACGCCACAGGCGCTTCCCGCCCATCTGCCATTACTTGACTTAAAACGGCACCAATTCCGAAGGGGGAGGCATCCGTGTATAGGCTCCGGCAAGCATACCTTTATGAGGCAAAAAGGAGTTATAAAAATTCAGAATTCCTAAAAAGGATTGCAGCTCTTTTTTGGTCTGAGGCTGCAGTGCCTTCTGTATGACTGCAACCTTGCCTTCCGTAGGGTGAACCCCAAGTTCATCTATGAGGAACAGTAAGAATTCCACTCTGGGCACCCCAAAATGACATTTACTCTTTTTTAACCTTCAGACCAGCCTTTTGAAATTTGCCCAGCACCACTCGGATTCAATCTGCCAATTCCGTTTCATTAGCCCCCGCAATCAAAACATCATCAAAATATGGAACTACACCTGGCAGATCTCTTAATAGGCCCTCCATCAGCCCTTGGAAAATACCTGAAGACACATTCATCCCGAATTGTAGCCTGTTTATCTTGAACGCACCCCTGTGGGTCACGATGGACTGTGCTTCAGCTGCACATTGATCTACTGGTAGCTGTTGGTAAGCCTGCGCAAGATCTAATTTTGCGAACACCTTCCCCCTGCGAGGGACGCCAATACATGACTGATGATCAGTACTGGATATGAGTGTTGTTGCAATGCCTTATTGATCGTACCTTTGTAATCGGCGCAAATCCTAATAGACCCATCAGGCTTAACAGGTGTAACAATAGGAGTTTCCCATTTTGCATGTGATACTGGTTCAAGTACCCCTTGAGTGACCAGTTTGTCCAGCTCTGCCTCAATTCGCGGTTTGAGCGAAATAGGCACCCTTCTGTATTTCAAGCAAATAGGCTTAACTCAGGGTCTAAATTAAAAGTAATTGGTTGGCCCATATATTTCCCCAGTGACCCACCGAATACCTCAGGGAACTCTGCATAGATAGAACTCAGTTTATTCACATATATTTGGTTGACCCCTGTCACAGCAATACCAAGGCCCTCGAACCAGTCTAAACCCAACAAGCTGGTTCTGCGCCCTTCAGCCACTAAGAGACTCAGCGTCTCCCTAAAACCTTTAAATTGTACCTCAAACTCAACCTCTCCCGCCACAGGAGTATGCCACCCCTGAAAATTGGAGAGGTGCACCCGGCTGGGTGCCAAACGGCGGCAGCTCCTCCTGGGGAAAAGACGCTGTAGGGTTTCTGACAAGATGATGGTCTTAGCCGATCCTGAGTTGACCTCCATCTCGCATGGTGTCCCGTCCAGCAACACGGTCATGTAGATTTTCTTCCTGGCCCTGGGTCCGGTGCTCAGGACGGTCGTGCGGCAGGAACAGCAGTGGTCTTATTGCAGTTTGCAGGTCTGGGAATGCTGACACCTCTCGCCTTGCAACTCTGCTGTGTTGAAAACGGGGGCGACTTTTTCTTCCCCTTCACTTGACACACTTTGACGGTGATGGCTTGGGTGCAAAGTGGTTCTTAAGCTTGCCAGTGATATCAGCTAGGGAAATAGACTGGATGTCTGCCAGGGCTACCAGGGACCTGGCCACATCGAACATGGCTCGACCACAGGAACTGAAGATCAGCGCCATCTTCATGGCTTCCACCTCGATTTGGTTAGCCCGTAAGTGGAACTCGAATCATGATATATACGAGTCCCAATCCTCCAGCTCCGGTTTGAATGCCTTGAACTTCATGCTGGCTGCCATCCCTCTTGCCAGTTCTGCCAGTGGGTTGACAGTGTGTCGTCCTTCTTCCTCTGGGACCCTGGGAGGGTTCATGTCATCTGCCGTGGTGGCGGTGGTTCAACGGGGCTGCCTACCTGTTATGATGATCCCAACCTCGTTGCCAGTTGTTAGATATGAGAGTCAGGTGGCAGCTTGTTGAACAGTGAAATCAGCTTTATTTACAGAGTGAGAACAAGATAGGATGACAGCAAAACTGGGGAGCAACAGGCTCCTTTTTAACAGTCCGGGCTTGCTAAACCATGCCCATTTGTACAGTAAGGACCAATCGGAGTATTTACATAAAGACCAATCACCTAGTTTCCCGCCTGCACATATCTTGTATCCTGATTGGACAGCTGCGCAGAGTGTCCAATCAGATGGCATTGTTTTGGATACCAGGCTTTCAATGGGAGCTGGAATCAAGCTCCTACATTTATGTATAGCAATACATAACAATTCAGCTTGAAAACTCTCTGATACCATGCTAGAGCATCCCCTCGGCAATGTCATTGCACCATGCACGTCGGCCCAATCTGGGCACTTTGGGGGTGGGGTTTCCCCTCTGGCTGGATCTGGGCTGGCGGGTTGGGGCCCCTTGAGTGGGTAAATCCTTGCCTCCCCAGGGGACCTGGCAGCCCGAGGTGTAAATCAGTAAAATAATAGATCCTAACACGTCTGTCTACACAGTCCTAGCCTTCCCTAGGTACCTGTTCATAGTCTAACTGACCCCTTTTGGATGAGGGATCCCTCTGTCTGCAGCAGCTTCCACCAGCCCTGCTCCTTGAGAGAGAACACCCTCCCACTCTGGGCAAAGCCTTTCATCTCCTCTTCCCAGGCACCACCCTCTGTTCCCCTGCTAGTGTAGTTTTCCCCTCCAAAATCTGTTACCCAATCACAAGGTCTAGAGGAACCTGGGAAATGTAGGCCTTGATGTCTACTCCCATACAGGCTTCCCTGGAGCCCCTAGGCCTCCCCAGAGCCTGTAGGCCTCACCACTATAGGTCCATGATCATGACAGATGGTAAACTTGTCTATGAACTGTACTATATCAAGTAGGGGTCTGTCATGGACGTTGGTGACAGCGCTGGGCACCAATGCTCCCTCTAAGGTGTGGTGTCTTGTGAGCAAAAATTCCACTTTGTGAGCTATTGGCATTAAAATTGTGAGCGAGCGATTTGGCTACTGCATGAATTAGTTTGCTCTGGAGCCATCCTGCCTGAGCTAAGACAAAAATGTGTGAGTGGGAGGCCAAAAAACTGTGAGCTAGCTCACACTAACTCAGCTTAGAGGGAACAATGCTGGGCACCCACCTGAGTTGGCAGCACATTCAGAGTCACCAGCATTGCTAGAGCCAGACTCCTTGGGAGTTGATAGCTTGCCAACGCCCAAGCCTGTAACCCCCGCACCTAGTCCTGCTGCAACCAATGAGGTACAGCGGGAAGCCTGCCTGACTCATCCCTATGGGTGGCTTGGCTGAGGGAGCAGCTCTGCAGGGACTTAGCTACTTGCCGCCGGGATGCACACTGGCAGGGAAGGCAAGCGCCGAGTTCTGAGTACTAGCAAGAGTGGTGCTGCCACCATGGGAAGCACAGCTGGAGGGCTATATAGCACCCACTCAGGATCGGGCTCCCTGTGGAAGCAACGAGTTGCTTCTGTGTGGACCTTGCATCCATTTCCGGCTCCTGTTCTCAGACCCCACTCTTGTTCAGATCTCCTGGCCTCCTAACCTCTGCTTCAGACGACCACTCTCTCAGACTCGCGATTCGGCTCTTGCTCTGACTTTCCTGGCTACGACCTTGGACCGGACCTGACTCCTGTCTCTCAGCCCAGCCCAGCCCATGACAGTCTCACATAAATGAATGCTTCTCCATACACAAAAATTCCCTTCTCCGACACTGGTGTTTTGTAGACACAGGTCTATTTAGATCTTTGTTCTCTGGGGATACCTGGTGGAGCAAAATGTAGACCTGGCATGCATGACTGAGACCTGGGTGAGGGAGGGTGAGACTGTGGCACTGAACCAGCTTACTCCCTGTTATATACTGAGATCGTGGCAGCGTTTCCAAAACAAGTGATTCATTTATTCAGCTCAGAACACACAACACAACAAGGACCTTCATAGAATGATGCAATATATACATTTTGAACTAGCGGGGCCACATCCCCTTAGTACCATAATGTCCAATCACCATAGAGAGCTTAGGACCAATGGGATTCGTTCCCACTGTTGGTCAGAGTCTTTCCAGACTGGTGTGTTACACAACAGCGAGCAATCCGACTGCAGGGTTTAGAATACTAGAGAGTCAATGGAGCTTGTGCCTGAAGCTCTGGTTTAGATTACATCACATAATCAGGGGTCTTTTGGGGCTGGAGCGTGCTGGAGCACCGTTCTGGCAGCCCACAAATGGCGGTGGCAGCAAGCCCCGCCTCCAGTTCCCCGCACCTAAGCGCTGCGGCTGAGGGGCGGCCTGAAGAGGCCCATCTCCAGCCGTCTGGATCCCACGCTGGAGCGCTGCAGCTGGGGGGATGGCCTGAAGAGGCCCGTGTCCAGCCACCTGGGGCCTGCACTGGAGTGCTGAGGCTGGGGGGCGACCTGGAAGAGGCTTGTCTCTGGCCTCCTGGGGCTCACGTTGCAGCGCTGTGGCCCCAGGGTGGCCTGAAGAGGCCCGTCTATGGCTACCCGGGTCCGCACTGGAGAGCTGCGGCCCCGGGGCAGCCTGAAGAGGCTCATCTCTGGCCGCCTGGGGCCCACACTGGAGTGCTGCGGCCCTGGGGGAAGCCATTATGGTGCCGATAAGTGAGGGATCTGGGGGTGGCGGCTTGATGGGGGTGGGTGGGAGAGCCTTCCTCCCTCTCCCCATCTCTTTGCCCTCTTTCTGTCCCTCCTTTCCTTCTCTCCTTTTCTTTCTTTCTTTCCCTTTTCCTCCTTTCCTTCTCTCTCTTTCTTTCCCTTCTTTCCTTCTCTCTCCTTTTTCTCTTTTCCTCCTTTGTTCTTTCCTTTTCCTCTTTCCTTCCTTCTTCCCTTCTTTTCTCTCTTTCTTTCCCTCCTCCTTCCCTTCCTCTCTTTCCCTCCTTTCGTTCTCTCCTTTTCCTCTTTCCTTCTTCTTTCCTACGCTTTCTTTCCCTCTTTCCTTCTCTCTTTTATCCCCTTTCCTTCTCTTTCTTTTCCTCTTTCCTTCCTTCTTTCCTTCTCTCTCTACTCTCTCTCTCTTTCCTTCCCTCTTTCCTCCTTCTGTGGCCCAACTCCCCCCCCTCCCGCAGGCTGGCTGGGGAAGGGAGGGGAGGCTTTTGAAGATGCTTCCCCCCCTTTGCTTCCCTTCTGACATCACGTCTGGTGATGTCAGGGAGTGCGGCATATGCTAATGAGCTATGCTAATAGTCTAGTAGCTCATTAGCATACTTCATGCTAATGAGCTCCTGCAGCTCTTTTTCTAGGAAAAGACCCCTGCACATAACACATAAGTAAATACATAACACCCCCCCCGTTTCTCAGTCCATCACCAGTCTCGGACTAATGGGTGGGTGGAGGGAGTGGCATTGCTTGTCTGGGAGTCTCTCCTTCAGAACACTCCCTGCACCAAAAATTGCCAGCATTGAATGTGTTGGCCTAGCGTGGGAAGCTGAGGAGTACCAGCTGATGTACCAACCATCTAACGCACCAGCAGATATCCTGCTAGGCTTGTTGGAGATGGTATTGGACTGGGCTTTGGAACACCCCGGACTATTAGTCTTGGGGGATTTCAGTGTCCATGTTGATACTGCTGCTTCCTCCCAGGCCAGGGACCTAGTGTCGTCCATGGTGGCACTGGGACTCTCCCAATTTGTATTGGCTCCTACTTACCAAGAAGGTCACATGCTGGATCTTATTTTGGGGGTGGGAATAAATGTGGATCTGGTGACTGCACATGCGGTCCCTTGGTCAGACCACCTTGCGCTGAAGGCCTGGTTGAGTGCTCCTGACCCTTCCTGTTTAGGTGATGAGCTGATTTATACTTGCCCATGGAGACTAATGGACCCAACTGGGTTCCAGAATGCTCTGTGGAATCCGATGCCCCTCTGGTGACTCATTGGATGAACTGGTGGAGGACTGGCACAACTGGCTTTCTGAGGCCATCAACCATCCCCTGGTGCCTTCCTCTGTTCTCACACCAAACTACCCCAGAGTTACGGAGGAGAACTGAGATAGCTAGAGCAATGGTGGCAGCATGCTTGTGATGAAGCTGCAAGAAAATATTATAGGTCATTTATTAAAGCCTATGAGATGGCAGTGAAGGCTGCTAAGATGAATTTCTGTGTGGCCTCCATTGCGTTTGCAAGCTTTTGCCTGGCCCAATTATTTAGAATGATTTTGTCTTTTAACTACTTTGCCACAAGGCAAGCAAAATGATAAGGAATCAGCTATTAGTGTGAGGCATTCACAAGCTATTTTGCAGACAAAGTCTAGTCACTCCGCCAGGATCTCCCAGCCACAGTTAAGGGAATTCTTTTGTTCATCTTTGGGTCTGGTTTTGGACCATTTCAGCTGGCTCTCCAGGGAGGAAGTGGACAAGGTCCTGGCAGCTGTGAGGCTCACCACTTTTCCCCTTGACCCATGCCCATCTTGGCTGGTGAAAGCTTGTGGAGATGATGTTCCAGTTCCCTGGGAGATATTATCAACCTATCTCTGTCCTCTGGGATACTCCCAGGGGGCTTGAAAGAGGCTGTAGTGCATCTGCTTTTGAAAATGCCATCATTGGACCCCGCAGTCCTTGGCAGCTATCACCTGGTCTCAGATCTTTCATTTCTGGGTAAGGTAGTGGAGAGAATAGTGGCTGAGCAACTCCAGGTCTTCTTGGATGATGCCTCCATCTTGGATCCATTCCAGCCCAGCTTCCATGGGATGGAAACCACACTGGTCACCCTCATGGATGACCTCCAGAGACACTTGGACCGAGGTAGGTCGGTGCTGCTGTTGCTCTTAATTCTATTATTATTATATATTTTATTTAAGTTTTCTTCTATATGCAAAAACAAAAACGTACATATGCAGATCTCACCGCCACTTACAAGTCAGCTGACATCCTTTAAGTAATACACACCATAATATTTCTATAGAAAATAGATCTTTAGCTCAACCTTGCATAGAATCTCGACCACAGATCTTCAAAATTATCTTCATCTTTCCCCTTTAATAAGGTTGTTAATTTATCCATTTCTGCTATATCTAAGAGTTTCTGTATAAATTCTTCCCTAGTAGGTATTTTATCTAACCACCAATATTTGGCAAATAAAATCTTCGCCATGGTCATTATATGTAAAATCAGGTGTTTATCTTGTTTGTTGTATTTCTCTGGAATAATATTTAGTAGAAATAGCTCTGGTATAGGGGTACTTCTTTCTTTATTATTTCTTGTATAATTATTTGTATCTTTCTCCAATATTTTTCTGCTTTGACACAATGCCACCAGATATGATAGTAGGTCCCTACATTTTGCCTACATTTCAACATGTATTATTTGCTTTTGGAAAACATTTAGCTATCTTAACTGGTGACATGTACCACCTATAAAACATTTTATACATATTTTCTTTAAGTGGGATCCATCTAATGAATTTTATATCAGTCTTCCAAACTTGGTCCCATTGTTCTAAATCTGTACTATGCCCCAGATGTTGTGCTCAAGTAATCATGGTGGATTTAACCACCTCATCTTGCAAATTAAAATCTAATAAAATATATATATAGTTTCTTTATCAATTTTTCCTCCGTATCTAACCATACTTTATCTAAATCCGTCATTTTTTCATATACTCCTATCTTCTTATCTTTACTGTATCTTGATTCCAGTTGTAGTCATTCCCACCAAGATAGGGTGGGATTTTGTTCCTGTTGCTCAGAGATCATCAAGTTGTTTTTACTATCTAGTATGTCTTGGTATCTCCATTTCAGGTGTTTTGAAAATAATGAGGGTTTGATAAACACTTCCAATGGTGAAACCCATCTGGGTGTTTTACTATAAAAAAGCTGTTTGGTCTCTTCCCAGATTTTTATCAAAGAACCTCTAATCATATGGTGTTTGAAGTATGTCCTATCTTTACCATACCAGATAAAGGCATGCCGTCCCATTGCCAAGTCATGTCCCTCTAATTTTAGCAATCATGAATTTTCAAGTGTTATCCAGTCTTTTATCCAGACCATGGAAGCAGCTTTGTAATACAATGCCTAGTTCAGAAGTGCCAAGCCTCCTCTTTCTTTTTTATTTTGTAAGATCTTCAATTTTATTCTGGCT
>JAPDNY010000003.1:83529692-83542432 GCA_029375565.1 Gekko gecko | reverse complement strand
GCTGAAAAGTACTGAGACTTACTAGTGATTTCAGCTCTCACATACTTTATTAGATGAAGAACAAGACAACTGAGCCGGCTCGCAGGCCGGCTTTTATTCCCAAGTGACCCACACCCCAAACACACACACACCCGGTGATTCGCTATTTACATTGATTGGATTAACTCCTGCTCCTCCATTGGAGGGGAGTCAGGATCCACTAGTCCATTGTCCTTCGGGGCAAAGCTCAGGCCCTTCGCCTGGCCACATGGTGGACCGGTTAGAACCAGTCTGAGCACATGGCTGTCCAGAGCCCATGTTCTCCAGTGGATACATTACACCCCTCCCCCTTGGTCCGATAAACACCCGCACACATAGTCTTTCAAATAGCTGGGGGCCGCCGCTCTCGCGTGGAGTGACGGGGCTCTGGCATGGGGGAACTGACAGCCTCCCGGGCGGCTGTGGGGACTGGTGGCCGCTCTGGTGTTGGCGGGGCTGGGCTCACCATCTCGGCCGGTGTGTCATTTGCGGTGGCTGTCAGTCCGGAGTTGAAGTCCCCCGGGATTTCTTCTGGTGCGTCCGCCCCGCGTCTGGTTGAGCTGGCTCGTCCCACTCCTCCCCCTCATCCGGCTCCAGGGGTAGCACCCGGCGACGTAGCTGATCGATGTGGCGATGCAGGATCTGGCCGTCTTCCACCAAGACTTCGTAGGACCGGGGGCCACGGACCCGGACTATTCGGGCGGGAATCCACGGGGGCCCTCTCGCGTAGTTCCGTGCGTACACCGGGTCCTCTGGGAAGAACCCTCGCGCCGCCGCTGGCGTTTCCGTGCAGGGCTCCCGCTCGGGCGCTCGATCGGGATGTAACCAGTCCAGCCTGGTGGTGAGGCGTCGGCCCATCAATAGTTCCGCCGGGCTCCGGCCAGTTGTCGCATGGGGCGTCGTTCTCTGGCCGAACAGGACGTGCGCCAGCCTGAAGTCCCAGTCCGTTCCCTCGGTCCGACGGAGCGCCTCTTTGGCCGTCCGCACCATGCGTTCGGCTTGGCCATTGGTGGCGGGGTGGAACGGGGCCGACCTGATGTGGCGAATCCCGTGCTGGCGGGTGAACTCCTGGAACTCCCCAGACGTGAAGGCCGTCCCGTTGTCGGTGACCAGGGTGTCGGGGAGTCCGTGCGAGCTGAAAATCCGCCACATCGCTCGGATGGCCGCCCGGGAGGAGGTGGATGGTGCCGGCTCTACTTCTAGCCACTTACTGTAGGCGTCTACAAGTATAAAAAACAGCTGCCCCTGGAACGGGCCCGCAAAGTCGAGGTGCAGGCGCGACCAGGGGCGGTGAGAGGATTCCCAGGCCCTGTCTGGGGCCGTCGGGGGTGCGGGTCGGGAGGCCTGGCAGGGTTGACACCTTTTTACAATATCCTCAATATCCCGGTCTAACCCTGGCCACCAGACATACCCCCGCGCCAGAGCCTTCATCCTGACTACCCCAGGGTGGTGCTCATGAAGGTCCCTCAGTACCCGTTCCTGTAGTGGTTTCGGAATGACCACCCTGCCTCCCCACATTAGGCACCCCTTATAGGTCGACAGCTCATCGCGCCTTGTGACAAAAGGCGCAAACTCCGGGTCTTGTCTAGCTGTCGGCCATCCCCTCCCCACCCAGTTCAAAACCCGACAGAGAACCCTGTCGCGGCCCGTGAGGCGGGCCACCTCCTTGACATGTACTGGGCAATCGGGCAGCGATTCTTGGAGTGCGATGACGTGGGCGGGGGCCGGGTCTGGGTCCGTTGTGGGCAGTGGGAGGTGGCTGAGCGCGTCCGCGTGACCCATGGCCTTTCCCGGGCGGTGGGTGAGGGTATAAGAGTACCCCGCCAGGAATATGGACCAGCGGAGAACCCTGGGCGAGACCATCTGCGGCGTCTGTCGATCGGGCGCAAGGAGGCCCAGGAGAGGCTTGTGGTCTGTAAGGATCTCGAACGGGCGGCCATAGAGATAATGGTGGAATTTTTTAACCCCCGCCACTATCGCTAGTGCCTCCTTGTCTATCTGCGCGTAATTACGCTCCGCAGAAGACAGGGTCCGAGAATAGTAGGCGACCGGAACCTCCCGGCCATCCGGCAACCGATGCCCCAATACCGCCCCCACCCCGTAGGGCGACGCATCACACGCCAGAACCACAGGTAAAGCCTCGCAGAAGTGGTGCAGCACCCCGTTGGAGACCAACAAGTCTTTTACCGCCTGGAAAGCTGCCGCATGCTCCGGCTTCCAGGCCCACGGCGCCTCCTTGTCCAGCAGCCGGTGGAGGGGTTCAGCCACCGTTGCCTTTTGGGGCAGAAACGCGTGGTAAAAATTCAAGAGGCCTAGGAAGGCCTGGAGTTCCGGCTTGGACGTGGGGACCGGGGCTTGTGTGATCGCTCTAATTTTCTCGTCTGTGGGGTGGATGCCTTGTGCATCGACTGCGAACCCCAGGAATTCGATGCGGGGCACACCCAGGAGGCATTTCTCCTTCTTCACCTTGAGGCCAGCCTCGTTGAACCTCTGCAGGACCTGACGCAGCCGTTCGGTGAAGGCGGTGGAGTCCGGTGCCGCGATGATGACATCATCTAAAAAGGGCTGGACCCCTGGAATTCCTTTCAGGAGGGAATCCATGAAAGATTGAAAAATCCCTGGCGCCACTGAAACCCCAAACTGCAGTCTATTGACCCGGAAAGCCCCCTTGTGGGTGGTGATGGTTTGCGCTTCCGCAGCGGCCGTGTCCACTGGCAGCTGCTGGTAAGCCTGCGCCAGGTCCAATTTGCCGAAAACTTTGGCCCCCGTCAGGGAGGCCAGGACATGGCTCACTACCGGGACCGGATAGGCGTGGTCCTGCAGAGCCTTATTTATGGTGCATTTGTAATCTGCACAAATGCGTATAGCCCCATTCGGTTTAATTGGCGTTACAATGGGGGTTTCCCAGCGCGCTGACGCGACCGGTTCCAGCACGCCTTGGGCGACCAGGCGGTCGAGCTCGGCCTCTATTTTTTCCCGCATGGCTAGGGGAGGGGGCCGTGCCTTTATGCGGATGGGTCGTACGTTAGGGTCCAGATCTAGTGAAATCGGGGTCCCATTGTACCTCCCCAGGGTCCCATCGAATACTTTGGGGAACTCCCGGCAAACTGCCTCCCAGTCAGCGGTCCCGAGGTGGTTTTACTCCTGCTATTTGGAGTCCCAAAGGCCCAAACCACGACAGTCCCAGGAGGCTTGAGAGGCGCCCCTCCACAACCAGCAGGTCCAGCAAGCCCGAGAACCCTTTAAATCGGACTTGAAACTTGCCCCAGCCACAGACTGCCACTGGGTTTTTGTTAAAGTCCGTCAGTTTCAACCCCCGTGGCTTGTGCAGTCGGGGTCCCCCCTTGGGGCATAGCGTTTAAGGGTCTCCGCGGAAATTATAGAGAACGAGGACCCTGAGTCTATTTCCATTTGGCAGGGGGACCCCTCTATTTGGACAGTCACATGCACCTTGTCCGGGCTTTCAGGGGGCAAGTTACATACCGTCTGCCGGCGCTGTGTCGTCACGGTGTGCAGGCTTGCGGCGTCCAGCTGGGCAGTGGATCCCAGGCGCTTGCCCTTGGAGCGGCAGACTCGGGCGAGGTGTCCGGCCTTGTTGCAGGTCCTGCAGACGGCGTCCCGGAAATGGCAGGTCCGGCGCTCATGAGCGTCGCCACAGCTGGCACAGGCAGATGCGTTGGGCTGATTTGGTGGTGCGGGGGATCCCCTGTTGCGTTGGGTGCGTGGCTGTGATCGGCGGTTCACCTGTAGGACCTCCTCATCGTTCGAGTCATCCGAGGGGCCGGCGTCCTGGAGGCGATGGACCGTCTTAGGCCGGCGATCTGCGTGGGACTTCTCGTAGGCGGCCGCTTCTTGGATGGCGGCCTCCAGAGTGAGGTCGTCCCGGCTGACGAGCCTGCGGCGCAGCTTCGCCTCCTTCAGCCCCACCAAGAACTGGTTTAGGAGGGTATCTGCGAGGTTGGGGAAGGCACACCTTGTGGCTGCGCGGCGTAGTCCGGCCAGGAATTCCGGAGATGTTTCGTCGGGGCCCTGCATTCTTGCGAAGAACTCCATTCGTTCCGCGAACTTGGTGGGCTTTGGTGCCAAGTGGTCAGTAAACGCCTTGACCAGCATGTCGTAGGTGGCGGCCGCGTCTTTCGGCAGGAGGGGGTTTACCAGGTCCTTCAGGAGGAGGTGTGCCTCGATGCCGCAGTAGCGCAGGAGATAGGCCTTCTTCGTACCCGCATCCGTGATGCCATGGATCTCGAAGTGACGCTCCAGCGTCTCGATCCAGGTCTCCCAGTGTGCGGGACGAGAGATGTCGAAGGCGGGGAAGCTCTCGTTGCTAGCGGCCATGGTGCTCACCCGTGGAGGTCGCGGTTCAGGCGTAGAGTTGGCGGCGTTGGAAGCGAGGCTGCTCTCGGGGTCAGCGGTGCTAGGGAGCGGTGCGGTGCCCAGGAACCGAAGAGGCGGACACGAAGCTCGGCGGCGGCGTTCGGTGCTTTCGGCGTTGGGGCGGTCAGCGGTGCTCGTCTCGTGGTCATTGTTCATGGAGGGAGTTGGCATCCCACCTTCGTCGCCAGTGAAAAGTACTGAGACTTACTAGTGATTTCAGCTCTCACATACTTTATTAGATGAAGAACAAGACAACTGAGCCGGCTCGCAGGCCGGCTTTTATTCCCAAGTGACCCACACCCCAAACACACACACACCCGGTGATTCGCTATTTACATTGATTGGATTAACTCCTGCTCCTCCATTGGAGGGGAGTCAGGATCCACTAGTCCATTGTCCTTCGGGGCAAAGCTCAGGCCCTTCGCCTGGCCACATGGTGGACCGGTTAGAACCAGTCTGAGCACATGGCTGTCCAGAGCCCATGTTCTCCAGTGGATACATTACAGCCGCCAACAGGAACAGCTCCCTGCCCTCCTCTTAAGTGACAGCCCTTCAAATACTTCAAGAGAGCAATCTTGTCCCCCCTCAGCCTCCTCTTCTCCAGACTGAACATTCTCAAGTGCCTCAGTCTTTCCTCGTAGGGCTTCTTGGTCTCCAGGCCCCTGATCATCCTCGTCACTCTCCTCTGCACCCGCTCCATTCTGTCCACATCCTTTTTGAAGTGAGGCCTCCAGAACTGCACACAAGACTCCAGGTGTGGCCTGACCAATGCAGTGTACTGCTGGAATATGACATCTTGCGATCTGCATGTTATGCCTTCTGTTGATATACAGATTTAATTTTCAGCACCTGTGCCCCAAGATCTTGTTCACGCATATTGCTGCTCAGGACTGTATCCCCCATCCACTATGCATGTTCCTCATTTTTATTACTCAGATGTAGAACTTGGCACCTATCTTTGTTAAATTGCACAGCCATCCACTTTTCCAGTGCGTTCAGATCTCGTTGGATTTTGTTGCCATCTGCTGGTATGTTCACTGCGCCTCACATTTTAGTGTCATCTGCAAATTTAATGAGTAGCCCCTCTACACCCTCATCCAGATCATTTATAAAAATATTGAAAAGAACCGGGCCCAGAACAGAGCCCTGTGGCACCCCACTGGACACTCCCCTCCATTCAGATGAAATGCCCCTGACAACTACTCTCTGAGTGCGGTTCTCCAACCAGTTCCCCGTCCACCTAACTACCCTACAGTCCAGTCCACAGTCCTTTAGTTTACCCATCAGAACATAATGGAACCCTGTCAAAGGCTTTACTGAAATCCAGGTAAACAGCATCAACATCATTCCCTTGATCCAGTAAGCTTGTCACTTGATCAAAGAAGGAAATTAGATTGGTCTAGCAGGACGTGCTGACTTCCCTGGATCACCAAGTTGTCCCTTAGATGTTTGCAGATTGAGCCCTTTAAAATCTGCTCCAGTATCTTCCCTGGGACGGAGGTCAGACTGACTGGCCCATAGTTTCCTGGGTCGTCCCTCCTCCCTTTTGAATAATTTTATAAACCTCTATCATGTCCCCACTTAATAGTCTCAGGAGTCCCAGGCTCCTCAGCCTTTCCTCGCAGGGAAGGTGCTCTAGCCCCTGAATCATCCCGGTTGCCCTCCTCTGCACTTTTTCCAGCTCTGCAGTGTCCTTATGTATGGGATGGAAAGAGTTAACAAAGAGAAATTTTTCTCTGTCCCCCAAAATACTATAAGTCGAGGGCATCCAATGGATCTGATGGGCAGTAGGTTCAGGACAGAGAAAAGGAAATATTGCTTTACACAGAGAATCATTAAAATGTGGAAATTGCTGCCAGAGGATGTAGTGATGTCCACAGGAATAAACAGCTTTGAAAGGGGATTAGATTGATTTGTGGAGGTTTAAATCTATCAGTGGCTACTCACCATGGTGACTGAGGGGAATCTCCGCATTCAGAGGCACTAAGCACTAAGCCTCTGAATCCCAGAGCCAGGAGGCAACATCTCGGGAAGGCCTCGGCCTCTATGCCTTGTTGTTGAACCTCCAGTGGATCCGGTTGGCCACTCTGTGACACAGGATGGTGGACTAGATGGACCATTGGTGTGATCCAGTAGGGATCTTCTTATGCACTTATGGAGTGCATAGTGGATTGTTCTGTACTTCATTCTGGTAAATACTCTAAGAGGCATGTGGTAGATAAAATAGGTTTATAAAATAGGTTAATTCGCATTCAGACTCTTCCCTAAAGATTGTTAACATTTATTGCTTACATTTTAAAATTCTTTCAAGGACAAATGTGTAGAACCTCTTAGCCTCTGTCTGGATTTTCTTTATGCAATCCAGGGTTACTATATTTTTTATTCAATGTTTTATTGGTTTTATCTTATTGTTGTTTTATTGATTCTTGTATTTCAAGCTGCCTGAAATATATTTTATATAGAGAGGTTATACCTTAATATTTTTGAACAAATAAAACAAACTCCCAGTTTCGTACCCAGCTATAGCTTCATTGCAAGGAATATATTTCTTGGGCACACTTCAGAAATGCCTGGTAGAAATGGACAAATTGACAAAAAAACTTAATGGAAAAGAAGATCAAGAATTTTTAGCAGATTGGAAAGACTTTAAAGACTACTTAGAACTGAACTGGGATGTTAAAAATAAGTTACTTTGCTTTGATAACTATTAAGATTAGAAGTATAGTAAGAAATGTTACCTAAGAGAGAGAAACGGAAAAGGAAAATGTTTTAATAGAAGATTTGATTATTGAATATGAGGTGAATGCAAGAGAATATTGATTGGAATTGTAATGGGGGTGGAGCATCGTTGGGAGCCAGAGGGAGGGGGGGGAATTGTAGAAAAGGGCATGTTAAGAATTGGTTACCATTTATGGAACATGTTATTATATCCTGATAATAAAATTTTTTGAAAAAAAAAAAAAAAGAAATGCCTGGAATCCCCACGTTATCATATGTGAAATGGCCCCGAGGATGTGAGGCGAGGAGTCAGTGGGTGCATTCAGGCGGGGCATTTAAGCCAGTATAGAAGCTGGTTAGAAGTGGAGTGCTTACGCACAATCACACGCACAACATCTGCCTTCCGTCCCTAACTGTTGCCAATCGTCGCAAACACCCCTTAAACCAGAGTAGTTGGCACTAGGTACCCAAGTGGTGTTATCCTGAGTGCTCCAGTTCTAGCCGCTTTCTCCCTGCCTGATCGCTCTCGGCTGGTGTAGAGCCGCTTCTGCTTGGAAGCCTGAAGCTTCCGCTTTTCATCCTCCGTTTTTTTTTTTTAGCGGTAGCGTTGTGCGCTTGGGTGAAGCTTTGCCCCGGCGTTAACAAAAATGAAGTTTAAACAGTGCCTAGTTTAAGGCTTTAGAGGAGTCTGGGACCTCACGGAGGCTGGTTTCAGTGTTAAAGTTTAAAGGGAAGTCCTTGCTTCAGGGCATGCTTTTCGGGATACGGTGTTCTGCGCATGCGTGAGGATCTCAATTATATGAAAGATTGCCTATGTGCATGCGCAAACTGTAAAAAAATTAAAAAACCTGCCAATACCCGGGAGCGATGTGCTGCATGGTGAGAGAGGTACGTGTGACCGCGCTTGTCCCGGATCAAATTAGTCCAGTTGGAACCGGAGCAGTTTACACTGCTCCTGGCATGCTGTCTGAACGCACCCAGTCTGAGGCTACCTGAACCCATATGCTCATTCCTGAGTGAGATTTAAAGTTGAAACAGTGGATATTTAAGGTCTGGCAGCATTTTCAGTAAGGACTTGGGATGTGAATTAACCTACTGTATTTCATGAATTTCATTTAGTAGCCCCTCCAAATAAATATCACCTCTAGAACACAGTATAATTGTATTTGCTTAGGATGTTGTTGCCATTTTTGAAATGCTAATTGAGTGAACATGTAGTACAGAACACTACTCCCTTTTTCCACCTTTTCCCCTCTCTGACTACCTTGCCTTAGACTAAATCAGGATAGTGTGTGCTCCCACCTCCCTAGTTTTTCCAATAAAATACATTATCTTAGCCTCCTTGTATTTGTTATATACAGGAAAATACATAGCTTGAAACACACATAGCTAGGCTCATAACAGCAATCAGTGTTAAGTGGTTCTACTAGAGCCTTGCCCCGACCCCACCAAACCCCAGCACTTAGCTTTTTAAAAAAGCTTCTTTTCACCCTTTAAAACCATTAGGATTTCTCTTGCAAGTCGTGGCATCATTCCTTAGAGTCAGATTAAACAGTCTCGAGTCTGGAGTTGTTTTTAATAGTTTGGCAAAAAATGTCTGGGGAAAGAGGTTGTCTGATTGGGGAGGAACAGTTCCCTCCACCTCAGTTTCTATACTTCACTTTCCCATTAGGAATTAGGAATTACAAGGGGGTACCCGCAACAAAATGTTGCATGATGTATTGTGGCCCTATCATAGTCTTCGTTGCAGGCAGTCCTCGTAAGGAACTTGTGAGGAGGGGACATTCCCCTACCTTCCCCCTCCCCCTTTATTGTCAAAGTGCCCTCCTCTTTCTTTCTGCAAGCACCCCTTATCTACTAATCTTCCCTCACCTCCCCTTTTCCTCTCACACCTTCTATGTCAGCTTTCCTCCAAACCAGTGTTCCCTCTAAGCTGTGTTAGTGTGAGCTAGCTCACAGTTTTCTAGCCTGTGGCTCACACATTTTTGTCTCAGCTCAGGAAGGATGGCTCCAGAGCAAACTGATTTATGCAGCAGCCAAATTGTTCACTCACAACTTGAATGCCAGCAAGCTCACAAAGTAGAAAGTTTGCTCACCAGACTCCACAGCTTAGAGGGAGCATTCTCTAGCAATCCTTTCTTACCCCCTTCTCCTCTCATCCCTTGTATGTCTCACCCGCTCCTACCCCAGCCCTTCTCAATGTCCTTCCCCCACCCCTTCAGTCTGCCCCTCTCTTTCTCTCCACTATTTCTCTACCCCCCATCTCCCCTTCCTCTCCCCCCAACAGACAATTCCCCATTCTTTCTCTCTCCCCTCCCACAGAACCCCACTTCTTTCTGTTTTCCTCCTTTTGCAGCTGAAGGATAGCAAACGTCCCCAGCCTGGTTGCAGGAGGGAGGGGTGCTGAGGACACAGGCTTCGACTTCTCGCGCTTCAACTGGCGCCGGGACACAGCTGCCCTCCCTCCCCGGGGGAGCCCGGCTGCCTTTACTCAGCAGTCCAGCGCACAAACCTGCTGGTTGAAGCTACACTCTTTGCTGCCGGCTGTCCTGGCGGGGGCTGTCCCAGCAGCGGGGCGCACAGCTATTGCGGTTGCAGCTTCCCTCGTGGCTCCAGCGGCTTTCCCTGCAACTCAGGAAGTCCATTCACTGCGCTTGCGCAGAGTAAGCCATTTTAGTTTTATAGGGATTTAAATATCCCTGTATACTTATGAAAACATTTTAGATTTTTCTGCAAACATGGGGACTGCCTCAAGTTTGCTGAAAGATCTCTTTACCCTCCATGTGACCCAGATCCACGGAAATAAGTATCCGCACGGAGGGGGCAACTTGGCTATTAGATATATAGATATGCAAGATCATAATTTAAAAATATCAGGCAGGTAAAGAAATGGCTGAGGACCTTCACATCTTCATTAGAGTCGGTGAGCCTAACATAGCATTTAGAACATTTTGAAAATAAGTAATCAGTTTGTGAGTGGGAAGCCAGCATGGTGTAGTGGTTAAGGGTGATGGGCTCTAATCTGGAGAACTGTGTCGTGATCATCACCATTCTACATTCAATGGGCTGTTTGGCCTACATTCAGCTGTGTCCGCCATAGAAATCCCATTCCTGTGCCAGTACAGAAATACATTAACTGCATTAGTTTTTCTCTCACTGCTCTGCACTGGCACCATTGTTAAAGAAAGAATTATTAAATTAACATAGGAATAAAAAACCTTGTGGGGTGGAAAAGATCTGAGTCCATCTGACAGTTTGAGCATTAATTAGAGCAGGGGTCCCCAACCTTCCGGCACATGAGGGCCGCATTAGAATACCCAATGCCTAAAGAGGGCCGCATCTTAAATCAAAATGTAACAAAATTATTAACCTACCTATATAGATCAATAGAAAACATTAAGAGGTCAATGAAGAAATCTTAACTTTAACACAGTCAATTTTGGAACAATATTTTACTGTGGAACCTTTTTATCTAGCTATACACACTTACCTAGTCAGTGTGATTTTTGTGGCTGTTTTCTGTTAGTCCAGGTTTGTGACAGACACCCTTAAAATGTCATATAAATGTCCATCTGTAAGTCTTGGCCTACACTTGGATTTCACAGTTTTCCTCTTGGAAAAAGTTTGTTCACCAGTCTATGTAGTGCCAAACACTGTGAACACGCCTGTAGCAAATTTCTTTAGGCTGATAAATATATCAAGTAGACCAGAATAGAAATCTAATAGACTATTTTCTTTGTAAATATCTCTGAGATGATCACTGTCTTTCAAATCAATAAGTGCCATCTGAGCCTTATTCAAATCTTGGACGTCCAAGCGTAGTCTCTTAGCTCCAGACATTTCTTTAGCCTTTACATAAGTGGGACAATCCTGGTTTCTCCCAGCACAAAAGTTAAATACTTACCAGCATTGGAAAACTGCCCATCCGCTCACACTTTATGACTTAACCCATAAGAAGCCATTTCTAGAGAAAACAAAATTAGACACTTTAGCCAATTGAATATCTTCAATTACAACATTTATTTAAGTTAAAATAAGCCTGTTTGAGGCCTCTTACAGAGTTTGAAAAGCTTTTGATAGCCTCTAATGGATCTGGGAAAGGTTTGATTTCTAAACTGTAGAAGTTACTTATAGACCCCAATCCATCAAATTTACCTTCTTATGCTTCCTCATGGTCCTTAGATCTCAATATGGAACTTCCTGAACCTTTCTGGGAGGCAGTCTGGTCTTCTTATGCCTCAACTACAAAATCAATAAATGTCCAACAACAAAATTGCAAACTATTAACCTTGATGCCCTTAAAATTACACAGAATGAATAACAAATCATTGCCATTGTGCTGGAAAAACTGTGGTAGCATTGGTTCATATATCCATTGTTGGTGGGAGTGAGACTATTTTGGCAAAACATCCTGACCCAGATTGAATGGCTAACAGGGTATGTGATCCCAGAGAGACCAGATGTAATTCTTTTGAACTATTGGAAAGATGTTCCCATCCCCCATTATAGTAAAGAGTTGGTTACCCTTCTTCTCTCCACAGCAAAAACGACGATTGCACTGAGCTGGAACAACAATACCCCTTTACTGATAGACACATGGTATTCAAAAATATGGGACCATCTCCTCATGGATAAGATTTCAGATAGAATCGCCAATCCAGACCCTTCAATAAATTCTCAGGCCTTTTATGGTAGATGGCACCCCATACTAGAGAAACCAGAATATGTTCTTGAAAAGATTAAAATTAGTCAGAAATTGCAATATTATAACTTCATACGACATGAATGGCTATTATAATTGCTCTATGGGGATGTTAATTCAACATATCTCAATTGCTTATTTTTTACTGCTTGTACTAACTATTATCTCTCCTTATAAATAATTATCTTTTGGTTTCGCAAGATTCCATGCGCTCCCATCGGCTGTAAAATGCCCTCCCTCAGCCATTGGCCCATCAGCCACCACTCAAGAGTACTCGCGTGCCATTGGCCGGGTGCTGGATCTACTCCTCTTCCCCACCCACTCCCCCTAGCAGATAGCTCTCTCTCCTGAGGAAGACAGTTCTCTTGACTCCTGTGAGGGACTGTCCCCTCAGTGGCTGTTGGTAGGCAGCCATGCTTGGTTCTGTGAGTAAAAAACAAAGGACTTTCAGCATAACCCCCTCCCCCGCCCATAACCCCTCCCCAACGGCCACTTTCCTGTCAGAATAAATGGAAAAAGGCTCTCTCTCCTGCTTAGCTTCAGCATGGCTGGCTGGCTGGTTGGCTAACGAGGTGGGCCAGCAACCATCAGACCATTTTCTTCAACTCCCCGCTGTGCAGCTGACTTTCCCCTAGGGTTGCCAATCTCCAGGTGGGACCTGGAGATCTCCCACTGTTACAATTGACCTCCAGATGACAGAGATCAGTTCCCTGGGAGAAAATGGTTGCTTTGGAGGGTAGACTCTATGGCATTATATACCCTGCTGAGTCCTTCCACACACCCCCAAATGCTGCCCTCCACAGGATCCACCCCCCAAATCTCCAGATATTTCCCTAATCAAAGTTGGCACCTGTACTTTCTCCTGTGTCAGTAAAAGGCCCTTTCCACACCTATGTTGGCCTTTGGGAGAAAACCCATTGGGCCCAGT
>JAPDNY010000003.1:83058545-83529592 GCA_029375565.1 Gekko gecko | reverse complement strand
TTCCACTCCGGGGCCTCTCCTTCCTGTCCCTGCACTCTCCTGCTGCACCCCGGGGCTGTCATTCCACTCTGGGGCCTCTCATTCCATTCCCAGAGTAGTGTATTTTTGCCAATAGACCGTAATGGAAAATCCATTCCACCTTTTTTTTCCCAACTCTATTTGTGCTGCAATGTATTTCAATGGAGCCCATGCAAGTCAATTGGCATTCCTGGCTCCCATTATTTCCAATGGGCTTTCAAGTCTTTCCCATTGTTTCCAATGGGCAATCCTGTCCTTCCTTTTAGTACATCCCCGCTATGGGCAAGCCAGGACAGGAAGTGAGGACTGTGTGACGTGTAGTTCAGCCTGTGCAATGTCTTAAACACTGGGGGAAGTGGAAATGGACAGCAAAGCCTTCAAAAAACATTTTCTGTGTAAGCGATCTGAAGACCATTGGCTCCATAGCCTCACACTAGAAGTAACATGTACAAGTTGCTACATGTTTCCAGATCTTCACGAGTGCAACTTTAGTATCCAAGTAGAGTTGCTTGAAGTTCCGTTTGTCCCCACCCCACCAGATTAGGGGTAATTCGTTTTCTGCTAGAAGTACTAGATCCTCCCTCGTGGGGGCGCTTTCTGCTAATCGGAGACAGGCGCGCAGTACGTGAGGTCTCTTTCCCTTTCGTTGTCTCAGCCCTCAATCTGGAAGGTTGAAGCAAACAGGAGTGTTAACTTCTCAGGCGGAGTCGTGGCGTGCACCAGCCAGGCAGACATTACATTGGCTGGGGAGCTCGCGCGGAGAGGGCTAGAGCCAAGTATCGAGGAAAGGCTCGAGGGGGGGGGAAAAGGCTGCTTCTGTCGCAGCCCGAAGTAGGGAAAGGAATTAGGAGACACGAGGCCGCCCCGAAGGCTTTGAGCTTTCTTCCGGCGGGGGTTCTTCGTGCGCCCCAGTTGGTTCTGCCGCGCAGGTAAGAAGCCGTCCATTCTTTGAGGTTCTGATCGGGATATTTAACCTTTCTGTGCCTTTGCGCGAAAGTTTTGTCTCGGTGTTGGTGACGATAAATCCTTGTAACAACTGTCGACAGCTTCCTTCCCCGTCCTGGTTGGCCGCTGTAGCCGAGTCAGTGCCTTCTAGTGCGTGATTACTCGCGTCTTCACTTGCACGGCCCATCGTAAGATCGCAGAAGCTAAACAGGGAGGCCACCGAGTACTTAAGGGCAGCTGGGGGAGCGCTGAGTTGTTGGCGCCGAGGTCCTGGGGCCGGGGACTTCCTGGAATTCATAGTATTTGCCCTGCCCTTTCCCCGCCCCTCCTGTGCTCTGTGCTGGAGTACAGATACACTCTGAGGCAAGAGAGGAGCACTCTGCTTATGTTCAAGGGTACTCTATCATTTCCTGTAGGCCAGATATTAAACATAAGTTCTAGGGCTGAGCTGTGGTGTAAATGAAATCTTGATGGTATCCCTTTGTGAGTTCTAGCCTACTCCTGGCATGTCTGCCTTTCGGTAGATAAAGCTGACCTGGTACTGGTGGGGTTTGTCTGCTCCTGCCTGTCCCCAGACTTAGATGTAGGGAGATGCCTGCTCAGAGTTCGCCCGGCTAGCCTGTTTTGTTTCCAATGGGTGTGGCTGGGAGAGGGGCTTACGTCAGCAGTGTGGGCCTATTGCGCCTTGGAAGTGACGCTAAAGTTTCCTTTGGCTCTTGAGAAATATTGTTTGTGTGCCTTAGGGACAAGAAGTGAGAAGCTGGCAGAAAATGGTGTAGCTCACAAGGGAACCAGAGGCAACAGCCAGCGTTTGTGAGCCACTCTGTTTGTTTGTTTTTTCCAAGTGGCAAATATATTTAGTCATTTTATTTTAACAGGCACACCCCCTTTCTCACTGCGACTCAAGCCAGATTATAAAAAATAATACATATAATAGATATTGCAGTATACAGTCCTATTCTGTTATTTAAAAAATGCTCCTCAGCTGGTCCAGTATACTACACTTCTAATCCATTTATAAAAATGATCTCATGAACATTTGTTTTGCGCATTCTGTGAAATGACATAAGTGTAGAGGCTTTCCTGAGCTCTTTAGGCAGGCTGTTCCACAAGGTGGGAACCACAGCGGAGAATACACATGTACAGGCAGTTTCTGATCTTAACATTTGCAGGGTGGCACCCTCAGAAGGTTTTACTCAGATGAGCAAAGCTTATGCAGTGGAGCATAGTAAGAGAGGCTGTTCTGCCGGTATGGGAATCCAAGTAATGAAGGCCTTTGTAGGTGATGACCAGGATCTGCCTGGAGTCTCATTGAGAAAGGTAGGCTATAAATGAAGTTAAATAAAGTACCCTGAATTGGACCCAGTAGTTGATTAGTATCCGATGAAGTGCAGCATGGGTCCAGGTGGCCAGATGGGCCCGGTCAAGGTACAGGGCTGTCTTCTGGGCTAAATAAAGATGGTAGGAAGCTCCCAAACAGCTACTCCAGTCACAAACATACACTTGGAAAAACACATACAGAATGAGTTCATGAAAAACTTAAAAAAAAAAAAAACTTTAAAAATGGAGTGGCTCCCTCCCCCTCCCTTGCATCAGTTGCTCAGGGGCCACATAAGAGCCCTGGATGGTCCGATTCCGGCCCCTGGGACTTATGCTTGACACCCCTGGGTTAAATAGCATGGAGGATAATCCTGAGCCCACAGGAGACGTCCCATGCAAGTGACAGCTGGTTTCCAACAACAACCCTATCTGTAAGGAATGACTTAAACCAATGTAAACACTCAATCCCACACCCAGGGGGCATGGTCCACAGTATCAACAGCTGCTGATAAGACCATTGAGCAACAAAGAGGCAGAGCATTTGCCTATTTATTTATTTTTATTTATTCCATCTATTTGAATGGAGATAATCAAATAAAGCCCCTGGCACTATTTTCAGTTTGGAATCCAAGCTGGATAATAATGGAACTCTGAAACCTCTTTCAAGTGCAATTTCTGCTAATTATTTCTAAAGTTGCATGTCTCAGCCTCAGTGCTACAAATATGATTGCCCATTGACCGGATGGGAAATTGAGTTGACTTGTTATTGTGCTTTTCAGAGCAGGGAAATCTACGTAAATTTGTTTTTTGGTGTAAGTTTTCAAAGTCCGTGGCTTCCCTAGGATGAGACTGGAGATCTTCCTTAGGGGAGGGGCCATGACCAAAACATGCATAGCAGAGGGACCCCAGTTCCAGTCCCTGGTATCTCTAGTTAAAAGGCTGCCTGCCGGAGACGCTGGAGAGCTACTGCCAGCCTGAGTAGACCTTGCTGATCTTGATGGACCAGTGAGCTGACACATGTAAGGCCACTTTATTTATTCAGGTAAAGCTTTTCAGTGCATGAATAGTTACCACCTGGTTATGTCAGCATACAAAACTGCTGTTAAGGACACAGAGCAAGGAACAAATTGGCAATGCTTGCTACAAAAGCGGGGGGAGACAGGGTTGAGAGCCGTGTTCCCTCTAAGCTGAGTTAGTGTGGGCTAGCTCACATTTTTTAGCCTCCAGCTCACACATTTTTATCTTAGCTCAGGAAGGATGGCTCCAGAGCAAACTAATTTATGCAGTAGTTAAATCGCTTGCTCACAATATCAATGCCAGGAGCTCACAAAGTAGAATTTTTGCTCACAGGACTCCACAGCTTAGAGGGAGCATTGGTTGAAAGTATGAGCCTGGTTTCCGTATCGTGAAGGATGTGTTTTCTTCCCTACTTCCCTCATTTCTTTCCAGCAGTAACTCCTTAAGAATGAGATGAGTCAAATACATTCAAAAGGCCACCTGGGTGCTGAGAATCCTTTTTGAGATTTAGAAACCCTTCCTCAGATTCCCCCCCCCCGCCAGTGTACAGTTTTAACCTCTTCCAGGATATAGAGGATGACTAATTCTTCACAGCAGCCACACAATAAGGAACCTGACAACCTGACCCTCCCCGTCAGACAGCTCCCCACCCCTTAGATCCTCTGAATATTCTTGCTTTCTAATATAAGTTCCTGTTGCCCGGGGAGGGGCAGGGGTGGTTGTTTGCGCTCATCCCAAGTAAGATCAGCATCTCTGACTTTGGAAATTCTCATTTAAACTTGAAGCTGTGATCGCAAAGATGAACACATTAGCCCAAAGCCCCGCAATGGTACAGTCCTAAGGTGAAATGTATCCTTATAAGCCTATAGACTTCAAGGGACCAAGAAAGGTGAAACGTCTGCACTGCAAAGCTGCTTTCAGATGTCATGAACAACAGTGGGGCCCTTGGATGACCAAGGGGTAAAAGGAGTACTGAAGGATGATAGGGAAATGGCTGAGAAGCTGAATGCATTTTTGCCTCTGTCTTCATTGTGGAAGATGAGAAGTGCTTGCCCACTCCAGAACCGCTGGTTTCAGGAGGGGTGTTGAAAGACCTGAGTCAGATTGAGGTGAGGAGAGAGGAGGTCCTACAACTGATAGCTTAAAAACTGATAAATTACCAAGCCCGGATGGCATACACCCGAGAGTTCTGAAAGAACTCAGATGTGAACTTGTGGATCTCCTAAGAAAAATATATAATCTTCCATTAAAATCTGTCTCCATTCCTGAGGACTGGAAGGTAGCTAATGTCACTCCTATCTTTAAAAAGGGTTCCAGAGGAGATCCAGGAAATTACAGGCCAGTCAGTCTGAGATCGATACTGTTATTAAGGAAAGAATTAGTAGGCCCATTGATGAACAAAGACTATTGAGGGAGACTCAGCATGGGTTCTGTAAGGGAAGATCTTGTCTCACTAACCTGTTAGTATTTTTTGAGGGAGTGAACAAACATGTGGACAAGGGGGACCCAATAGATGTTGTTTACCTTGACTTCTAGAAAACTTTTGATACAGTTCCTCATTAAAGGATCCTAAGTAAGCTCAGTAGTCACGGGATAAAAGGACAAGTCCTCTTGTGGCTCAAAAACTGGCTAATTAATAGGAAACAGAGAGTGAGTATAAATGGGAAATTTTCTCAGTGGAGGGTGGTAAGCAGTGGCATACCACAGGGATCACTACTCGGTCTGATGCTTTTTAACTTGTTTATTAATGATTTGGAGTTGGGAGTAAGCAGTGAAGTGGCTAAATTTGCAGCTGACACAAAGTTGTTCAGGGTGGTGAGAACCAAGGGAGGATTGTGAGGCACTCCAAAGGGATCTGTTGAGGATGGGTGAGTGGGCGTCAATGTGGCAAATGGGGTTCAGTGTGGCCAAGTGCAAAGTGATGCACATTGGAGCCAAAAACCCTAAATATAAATACACATTGATGGGGTCCAAACTGGCAGGGACTGACCAAGAGAGAGATCTTGGGAGTCGTAGTAGATAACTCAATGAAAATGTTGAGACAGTATGTGATTGCGATAAAAAAGGCCAACGCTATACTGGGGATTATTAGGAAGGGAATTGAAAACAAATCAGCCAGTATCGTAATGCCCCTGTATAAATCAATGGTGCAACCTCATTTGGAGTACAGTGTACAGTTCTGGTCACCACACCTCAGAAAGGATATTATAGCATTGGAAAAAGTGCAGAAAAGGGCAACTAGAATGATGAATGGGTTGGAACACTTTCCCTGTGAAGAAAGGTTAAAATGCTTGGGGCTCTTTAGCTTGGAGAAATGACGGCTGAGGGGTGACATGATCGAGGTTTATAAGATTATGCATGGGATAGAGCAGGTAGAGAAAGAAGTACTTTTCTCCCTTTCTCACAATACAAAAACTCGTGGGCACTCCATGAAATTGCTGAGCAGTCGGGTTAGAATGGATAAAAGGAAGTCCTTCTTCACCCAAAGAGTGATTAACACATGGAATTCACTGCCAGAGGAGGTGGCGGCGGCTACAAGCATGGACGGCTTCAAGAGGGAATTAGATAAGCGTATGGAGCAGAAGTCCATCAGTGGCTATTAGCCCCAAGGTATAGATAGGAACTCTCAGTCTGGGGCAAGTGATGCTCTGTATTCTTGGTGCTTGGGGGGGGTCAACAGTGGGAGGGCTTCTAGTGTCCTGGCCCCACTGCTGGACCTCCTGATGGCACCTGGTATTTCTGGCCACTGTGTGACAGAGTGTTGGACTAGATGGGCCATTGGCCTGATCCAACATTGGCTTCTTTTATGTTCTTATGTTTAATGGCTCATAGAGAGAGAGAGCAGGTAGCTGCCTCTAATGGTGGGCAGTTCTGTTTTGCCTCTATATTGGGAGTGTTTGATGAAATATCCCAGTTGTTGCCTATGCAGAGAGAGTCATATCAGCCTCCCTTGGCAGAGGCTGATCAGAAGGAGGCAAAGCCAGATCAGTGAATCACTTACACAGAGATGCAGGTGGCAACCTTCTCTGGAGGTGGGTAATTTGTGCTCACAGGAAGAAGGAGAAGAAGAAGAGATTAGATTTATACCAAAAGGAGTCTCAGAGTGGCTTACCTTTCCATTCCCCTTCCCACAACAGACACCCTGTGAGGTAGGTGGGGCTAAGAGAGCTCTTGACAGAAACTGCTCTTTTTCAAGAACAGCTGTTCCAGAACTATGGCTTGCCCAAATTCATCCAGCAGTTGCAAGTGAAGGAGAGGGGGAATCAAACCCGGTTCTCCCAGATTAGAGCCCGTGCACTAAACACTACACCAGACTGGCTTTCTACTATTTAAGTTCTTTCACAGCACATAATATATTTTAGATAAGGATAGGCAGAAGCATTGAGGAGAAGAAAGATGAATTATATATATATAGGTTTCCCTCTATTCACAAAGTTTTACCAGTTAATGGCTGCAGTCACACACACTAAATAATCCACTTTCAATGCACTTTCGAATTGGATTTTGCCAGTTTACACAGTAAACATCCAGTTGGAAAGTGCATTGAAAGTGGATTGAAAGTGGATTATTTAGTGTGTGTGACCACAGCACCATCTGCTTCTTTCTTATTGTTTGTCATTGGTGGGTGTACGTGCATTTTAATAACCTTTTATGTGTAGAGTCATTAAGAATTAACCAGGGGTCTTTTTAGAAAAACAGCTGCAGGAGCTCATTAGCATATGGTATGCTAATGAGCTATTAGGCTATTAGCATATGCCACGCCCCCTGACATCACTGGAAATGATGTCAGAAGAGGAAGCAAAAGGGGGGGAGGCATCTTCAAAAGCCTCCCCTTCCCTTCCCCAGCTAAGAGAGAAGGGGTTTAAAGTTTAAACTCCTTCTCACTAGAGTTGGGCCACAGAAGGAGGAAAGAGGGAAGGAAAGAGAGAAGCAGGGAAAGGAGGAAAAAAGAGAAGAGGGTGGGAAAGAAAGAAAGAGAGAAGAGAAGAAGGAGGGAAAGAGGAAAAGGAGAGAAGGAAAGGAGGGAATGAAAGAAATTCCGCGGCAATTCGGCCCCGTTATATCCTATGGGCCATTGAAGTCAATGGTGAAAACATAGGGTATATTCTGGGGGCTGGAGGGGAGGGGGTTTGAGGGAGAGGCTCCAAACTCACAGGGTAGCTTATAGAGCCTCTCCCTAAGATACCCACCAAGTTTTAAGAACATTGGATTAGGGGGTCCAATTCTATGGCCCCCCAAACAGGCTGTCTCCATTCCCTCCATTTTCCCACCATAGAGAACAATGGAGGGAATGGGGGCAACCTGTTTGAGGGCCCATAGAAGTGGACCCCCTGGTCCAATATTACTTGAAACTTGGTGGGTATCTTGGGGAGAGGCTCCTTCAGCTACCCTGTGAGTTTGGAGCCTCTCCCTCAAACCCCCTCCCCTCCAGCCCCCATAATATACCCTATGTTTTCACTATTGACTTCAATGGCCCATAGGATATAATGGAGCTGAAATTGACATTCGGCTGCCTGAAAGACTCTGGGACGCCGGCTGGGGGCGAGGCTTGGCTCCTGAGC
Organism: Gekko gecko; assembly: GCA_029375565.1. NCBI lineage: Eukaryota > Metazoa > Chordata > Lepidosauria > Squamata > Gekkonidae > Gekko > Gekko gecko. The sequence continues at coordinate 83,521,730 of JAPDNY010000003.1, read as the reverse complement.
TTCTGGAGCTGTGCTCCGGTGCGCTCTCCCCCAAAAAAGACCCCTGGAATTAACTAACTGAACTACATGCTCCTGTGAATTTGAATAAGCATCAGCAGCAACTTTGGCTGGATTGTAGTGACATGAACCAATTCATTGTAAGTGTGCATATGTAAATAATTCATTATGTATAAGATTTAAAGGAACCATTTCCTGTTCCTGTACATGAGTGAGTGACATCAACTTTTTGGAGAAATACATAAAGATAAAAGTTATGTTTGTGCTCTACAAAGAAAGATGTCAACCCTCATATAATATAATAAGATATGTGCCACTGCTGAACTGACAATAAAGGGCTGGCCATTCCTTTGAGGAATATAATAATAATAATTGTATATCACTGGGTTTTGTGCCAGTCACTCCCCCTCAGCCTAACCTAACACACACAGGTTGTATGTTTTGAGGAAACCATGGAGAAGGATCTTGTAAACTTTGGGAAGAAAAGCACGGTGTACATATCTAAATAATAAATAACGCTGATGAAATCCAGTTGAAGATTTCCCCCCCATAATCTTTTTCAATATCAGACAGAGGGGGGAAAAAGATTACCAGGCAGTTGGCCATGGCCTGCCTCTGTGCTGCGGTCCTGGACTTCTTGGGGGTCTCCCATCCAAGTACTCATTAGGGCTGATCCTGCTTAGCTCCCAAGATCTGATGAGACTGGGCTAATTTAGCACTTTGAAAATAGTTTTTTTGTCCAAGTATATGGTATCTTTGGAAGAAAATGTTAAAAGCCTAACATAAAACTACATTATTTGTGGCTGGCTGTCTCAGGACTAATGAAAAGGATTTCGTTTCTATTTAAAACAATTTTATTTTTTTAAAGACCAACAAAAAAACAAACAAACATACAAATATATAAGTAGGGGGTTCAATTTACACATTATTTTATCTGTTAAGTTATCTTTTAATTATATATTTTTCTGCTTCATTTTTCCCCGCCATGTAGATTTGAATAAAACTTTGCTCATAAGTAAAACTATAGTTCATATTTTCTTCTGACTCAGTTGTATGCCCATATGGTTTATTTATTATATTCTTCCATCCATCTATAAAATCTTGACTATGTATTCCCAAAGTTTTGTTCTTATTGTCCTCTCAAAATTAAAGTTAATTTGTCCATCTCTGCAGTTTCAAGTATTTTGTTTAAGATTTCTTCTTTTGAAAGTACTAATTCTTCCTCCAGTATTTGGCATATAATATTCTTGCAGCTGTCATTACATGTATAATAAGATAAGAACCTTGCTTTTTACAATTTTCTGGTAATATATTCAATAAAAACAATTCTGGTATATAAGGTATAAGTACATTTTAACATTTTTTGTAACAGTTCATGAATCCAGGACCAATATTTTTTAACTCTATCACGTGCCCCCCACATATGAAAAAAGGAACAATGCTGTTTTGACACTTCCAACAATCATTTGGTAAGTCAGGATAAATTTTGCTAATTTATCTGGAGTAATATACCATCTATAAAACATTTTATAAATATTTTCTTTATAAGTAGTTGCTTTAGTAAACTTGACATTTTTTCCATACCTGTGACTATTGGTCTAAATCAATATTATGATCCGGGTTTTGTGCCCATTGGACCATAGAGTTTTTAACTATTTCATCTTGTGTTTTATTTTCTAACATTATTACATATAATTTCTTAATCAATTTCTCATCAGTATATAATAGTATCTTATCAATTTCTGTTATTTTTGAATAAAAAACTATTTGCTTGTCTTTGACATAACTTGATTCTTATTTGAACTCTTTCCCATGTTGGTTTTAATTAGTTTTTATTATCCAACAAGTCTTCATATCTTAAGAGTACTTTTTTAAAACTAAATTTGGGTTTCTGAATGCTTCTAATGGTGAAGTCCATTTGGGTATCTTGGTATTAAAATGTCTTTTAATTTCTTCCCTTATCTTCAATGGGGATTTTCTAATAAGATGTTATTTAAAATATTTATGAGTATCAGCTTTTCCATAACATAGAAGTGCATGCCATCCCAGTAATAGTTCGTGTCCCTCTAGTGTTAACAGTCTAGTATTTTCTAACGTAATGCATTCTTTTAACCACATCAGTGATGAAGCTCTATAATATAAAAGCCAATATGAAAATTCAAATCCTGCTTTTTCTTTTGCATCTTGTAAGACTTTCAATTTTATTCTTGGTTTCTTATTTTGCCATATAAATTGTTTCATCAGTTTATCAAACTCTTTAAAATATTTTTGATTTTGAAGGATTGGAATTGTTTGAAATAAGATCAATCTTGGTAAAATATTCATTTTTACTGTAGTTATTCTTCCCATCAGGGATATTTGTAAGTTTTTCACTTTTTCCAAATCTTTTAAAATATCCAATATAAGTTCCATATAGTTGTCTTTCACCAATTTGCATCTATTTGTTATATTTATTCCTAAGTATTTTACCTTTTTTTTGACTTCCAGACCTGATATTTCTTGTAAAGGTTTGGATTTTAGTCATATTTTTCATTAACATCTTTGTTTTATTGAAGTTCAGTGACTTGACCATATTTCTGCAAAGTTTCTAATAATTGCATAATGGAATCCAAAGGATTTTTGTAAAATAAATACCAAGTCATCTGCAAATGCTTGCAATTCGTATTCTTCTCCTCTTATCTTAAGTCCGTTAATATGAGTTTCTTCTCTGATCATATCATTCAATATTTCAAGCACAAATATAAATAATAGTGGTGAAAGTGGGCATCCTTGTCTGGTTCCTTTTTGTATCTCAAGATTTTGTGATAAATCTCCATTAACAAGAACCCTTGCTTGCTGTTTTTTATGAATTGTTCTCACCATTGTAAAGAATTCTTTGCCACATTGTGAAGTTAATAATTGTTCCAACATGAAATTCCAACTGACATTATCAAAAGCTTTTTCAGTGTCTAGAAAAATCAAGGCCATCTGCTTCTTTGGGTGAGCGTCAGAGTATTTAATTACATTTAGTATAGTTCTTACATTGTTTCTAAGTTGTCTTTTTGTTAAAAAAAACACCACCCTGCTTGATCTTGATGAATTATTTATAGCAATACTCTTTTCAATCTTGCAGCCAAAATAGAGGCATAAATTTTGTAGTCCATATTTAATAATGAGATCCTTGTGTCACGACTCCCTGTGGGCAGTGGGGGATGACTGCCCATGGCCGTGGCGCTACTGTAGTCTTGTCCCTCCCTCTAGTGTCCTAGGGTGAGCGGGGTTTTTTTTTGGAGGTCCAAGGTCGCTACAGGAGCCAGGATGGGAGACCTCAGCCCGGGGCCTGTGGGGATGGTTACTGCACCTCCCCGGCCCCTCAGGTCTTGTCTTCTCCCCTCTCTTAGCTCACACTCTCTCTCTCACTTCCCTCTATCGAGCTCCCACTTCCTCATCAGTTACCTCTGGCTCCCTTTTATCCCACCTGGCTCCTTCAAACCACCCCCTTCCCCGACTCCCTTCAAAGAGGAGGACACGGCTCCACCCTCATTTCCTCCCACCCTGTTCCATGGTCCTACTCGGAGCACTGGCAGCTTTTGCCATGGTCTCTCTGCACTTCTCCCTCCCCCGCCTCAGCCAGTCTCCACCCCACCTTGGCCTGCTTCTGAGCCTCCTGTGGCCTCCGGATGTCACCAGTATTCTTAGGCACAGCCTTGGTTCTCACCCGTGCTTGGCTGCCATATGGCCAAGTGCTCCTGTGGCCATGCACCGGGACCCACCTCCGCTTCGTGGGCCTGCCACACCAACTTCTCTGATGCTCTCCCATCATTGCTATCTCGGGTGAGTGGGGGGGGTTCCTCTGGCAGGGCAGCCCTCCTGGCAGGAGTCCCGGGGGATGTTGGGACAACTTGTTTTAAGGGTATTATCAGTTGATCTTCCAAGACATTGTAGAATTCTGTCGAAAGGCTGTCAGGACTTGGAGTCTTGCCTTTTTTCTTTTTGTTAATGCTTCTGTTAGTTCAGAAAAGGATATTGGGTCATTTAAAATTTTTCTTCAGTAAATTTTTTACAATTGTACTTTTTTTAAAAAAGAAGGCTTCAATAATTTTTTTCAAGCCTTTAGGTAAATTTTTTTCTTCCCCTTCATCTCTCAAAATTTTTATATTTCTTTTTTTCTTTTTCTTTCCGTAATTCATATGCTAGCCATCTAGTTGGTTTATTAGCATTTTCAAAATTATTTTGTTTTGCGTACATAATTTTTTTGGCTATTTCTTGCATTAACAGAAAATTCATTTGATGTTATAATAACTTTAGTTTCACTCTTATATAATCAGTTGAAGGGTTTAATCTTTTCTTCTTGTTTCTTGATTTGATCCTTAATTTGTATACATTTTTCTGTCTTTTGTTTTTTAATATATGCAGTTTCTCTGATTATCCAACCTCTGGCATAGGCCTTGAATGCATCCCATACCACTCTAATAGAAATATCTGGCTGAATATTTTGTTCAAAAGAATTTGGAATTCTTTTTTGATCTCTGCTTCAAATTTTTTATTCTTCAATAAAAATGTATTTAACATTGGTGTGTCTTGTAATGTAAACATAACATGGTTATGGTCTGCAAAAGTTGCTGGTTATATTTTCACTTCTAATAAGACATTAATAATTGTTGTTGAAATCCAGCATGTATCTATTCTTGACCATGACTTATGCCTTGCTAAATAGAAGGTAAAATCACACTTTTTTGGGTTTCTCACTTTCCAAGAGTCAATGAAATTATGTTCTTCTGCCAGTTGTAAAAAAGTGTCGGGAAGTTCATTTCCTTGTTTCTGTTTTCCAGTTGTTGTTTTTCGGTCTAAAAGTCTACCAAATGCATCATTACAGTCTCCAGACAGATTTCATCAGAATTTTGTTTTGAAATGAGTTCTTGTAAGAGTTTATAAAAATTTTCTTGCTGTTGATCTTGGTGCATAAATCAAGGTTGTTTTACCTTGTCTTTGTATTTGAACTATCAATATTCTACCATCTTCAGAACTATATAACAGCTCAGGGTGTAAGTGTTCTTTCACATATGTTACTACACTTTTTTTTCCTTTTCCTTATCTGATGAAATAAATACTTTCCCGAATTTTTTGATTTCTAAATATTTTTGATCTGAAAATTTTATATGAGTTTCTTGTAGATGACATCTAGTTGCATCTTTTTCAATTGTTGAAACATCTGTCTTCTTTTTGGGGGTGCATTCAATCCACAGACATTTATTGAAATTATCTTTATTTTTCTTCTATCCATCTTGTTTTTGGTGCCTTCTTTGTTCTTCAGTTTAAATCTTGTAATGATTTGAGATGATGTAATCTTTATGGTTTTTCTGGTTGCTGAGGTTTTTTTAGTTGTCCCTGATGCTTCTTGTGAACCTTGGTTATCCTCCTCTGTGTTCTCAGGTTGTCCCTCTTCAGTTTTTAAGTCTTCTCTGTAGGTTTTAATAAAATCTTCTGCTTTGAAAATTGAGTTAATTCTATGTCATTTCCCCTTGTAAGTAAATAGAATACTTTCTGGGAGTAGCCATCTATATGCAATTTCATTGTTTCTCAGAATAGTTGTAAGTTCCATGTATTCTTTCCTTTTCTCTCTCACTCTCCGTGGGATTTTTTTAAAAACTATGGCTGCCCACAGATGTTCTCGCCTGGGTTGTGCCTTTTAATTTCCAGATCATCTCTGAGCATATAGAGCTCTCTTTCCCCACTGCTAGGAGTTTTGTAGTATGGGGTAGCCTTTACCAGAGCCAGAGGTATGTCCATTCCACCACCTTATTTAGTTGCACATATTGATTCAATCTCATAAACAGAACCTCTGTATCTGTAGAACTTTGACATAACCGTTATGGACAAACTGTGTTGCATTTTAAAGATAAAACACTTTTGTCTTGGGCTCTGGGATAGGGGAACACCAGAAACTGGTGTTGCAGAATGCTGTAGCAACAGTACTGGGTATGTACCTGGAAGAGACATCATGGCATCATGTGATGCTCTAGAAATTCCCCAAAGTTCTATCATTTTTACCTTTCTGGTTGGGAAATTCCTAGAGCTTTGCATGGTGCTGTGATGTCACTTCTGGGTATATACTGAGTGCATACTGGCAGGTGAGTGTCAGCCAACTGGATGTTACCTTCAATGGCGATCCAGAAAACCTCTTTTTTTTATTGTGCGGATGCTGAAGTTCCTGGAGTGGTGGGCTCATTTGTTCCAGGATGAGGAGCAACAAGTGGACTTTATCGCTTCTCGGCTGTGGGGGGTGGCAACAAGTTGGTATGTGGGTCTCCACAACTTGCATGCGGTGGAATTGGGGAGCGTAGATGCATTTTTGTGGGCGCTGAGAACCCAGTTCAAGGACTGCACCGCAGCCGAGAATGCGGAAGCATTCCTCTGCATGTTCAAGGCAAGTTAACAGTTAGGGAGTACTCGACGGAGTTTCAACTGCAAGCCGCCAAACTCCGTGACTGGTCTGACCCGGTACTAGCTCTGCAATAATGTTATGAGTTCCATGGATCCAAGAACCCTGCAGGCCTGGATGCAGGAGGCGGAGAAGGCCAAGTGCCGGCTGCGTACTATGCGCTTAGACAATGCGATAGTGGCAGGTAGGGCACCAACAACACTCCACCCCAAGGCAAAGGCTACCCAGCTGAAGATCTCTATCTGAGAGCACCGGATGAAACAGGGATTATGCCTGAAATGTGGAGATCGGGGCCATTTTGCCGTCAACTGCCCTTCAGGTTGGACTGCCGGGTCGGCGGGGAGAGAATGTGACAAGCACCGAGTCGACACACCTGCAAAGAAGGGGACGGTGAAGGTGAGAAACCCCCGTGTGCTGCAAGCCGAGGTGGAAGTGCTGGAACCGGGATCGAGCGAGGATGAAGAGAGGGAACTGGCAAGAAAAGGCCAGGTCCTGCCGTTAGTGGTGCAGTACAGCAGAACCCACCCGCGGAGGCACCAAAAGTGGTGAGCAGCTACCCATCCCTCTTTTTCGTGACTGTTACAGTTATGAACCCTGCAATGGGAACGCACATCAGGGTTTGGGGCCTCATTGACTCGGGGTGCAGGTGGGATCTCATCAACCCCTCCCTAGTGTCGGGACTTGAGGCTGCTGTGGTTCGGTTAGCAGAGCCCTTAATCTTTACCCAAATGCATGGGTCCCCAATGAAAGAGCCTTATAGATTCGAGACTGTGCTGTAGTGTATGGGGGCTGGCGATCTTTGGGAAGATCGAATATTCGTAATCTCACCAGGGGCTAAGTTTCCCTTGGTGTTGGGAAGCCCTTGGCTTCATAGACATGATCCATATATCTTGTGGGGTGATGGAATTGTGGGATTCATTTCCCCCAAATGCCCACACCATGTATGGGACCCGAAATGGGGAACAGCTCCGGATAGCGAACCACCTCAAGTATGTCTCACTACGGAGAAGCTTGCCAAAATCCTGAGGGAATATAGAGACCTGTCATGGGTTTTTGAAGAAGAGGCTGATGAGCTCCCCCCCCACTGCAACTCTGACTGTGCGATTGGGTTACTGTCGGGGCATAAAATGCCGAAAGGGAAGCTTTATGCTCTGAGCCCCGGGGAGAAAGAGGAATTGAGGAAATTTATAGATAAAAATCTAACCAGACGGTTCATCTGGCTGGCTGCTTCCCTGTTTGCTGCCCCCGTCCTCTTTAGAAAAAAAATGGGGGCTTACGACTTTGCACTGACTATCGTGGATCAAATGCAGTCTCTTCCATGAATGTCTACCCCATGCCATTGATCAAAGATCTCTTGGCTGAAGTGGCTAAGGGAAAAATCTTTTCTAAACTTGACCTGCGAGATGCATATTTCCGTATATGCATACGGGAGGGGGATGAATACAAGACAGCTTTCAATACCCCCCTGGGCCAGTTTGAGTACCCAGTGATGCCATTTGGCCTCCAGGGGGCTCCTGGAGTCTTTATGAATTTAATAAATGAAGTGTTGCACAAGCACCTGTTCAAGGGGGTCCTGGTCTACTTGGATGACATTTTACTGTACTCCCCCAATAAAGCCTTTCATGTGAAATCGATGAGAGAGGTGCTCGGGTATCACATCTCTCCTTGGGGGATAGAAATGGACCAGAGGAAGGTGAGAGACGTGCTGGGGTGGGAGGCTCCTAAAACGCGACAGCAACTCCAAAGTTTCTTAGGATTTGCCAATTTTTATAGAAATTTCCTGCCAAACTTTGCCCAAGTGAGCCTACCCCGACCGACTTGCTGAAAACCAAAGGGAAGGGGCCAGATGCTGCCAAACCGGGAGCCAAACAGGCGTGGACTCCTGAATGCCAAAAAGCGTTCGAGCAGTTAAAGACTTTGTTTACAACCGAACCAGTGCTAGCACATCCCAATGAAACAAAGAAATTTGTGGTCCAGGTAGATGCTTCGGATGTCACTATGGGGAGGGGCAATCTTGCGAGAAGAAGCAGATGGCAAGCTCCATCCCCTAGCATATGTGTCCCGTAAATTTAATGTCACAGAACAGAACTGGTCAGTTTGGGATAAGGAAGCTGGAGCAATCCGACTGGCACGATCCACATGGAGGCACTGGTTGGAGGGGGCGCGAGTACCGTTTGAGGTTTGGACTCAAAAACCTCAAAGTGCTCTGCACCCCTCGCAACTTAAATGCTAAACAGCTTCAGTGGGCTGATTTTTTTTTCAAAATTTCAGTTCACATTGCACCATTTTCCAGGCAAGTCAAATTCCCTGGCTGATGCTTTGTCTTGCTTCCCCCAACACAGAAGCCAGAGGGAGGAAGTCTTAGACTCCATGTTTACGCCTTCCCAATTGAGTGGAGCAGTGATGACATGAAGGCAAGCGAATGAAAACCTTCTCCATTCCCCCCCCCCTGGGAGCTGGGAAGCCTGGTTTGTCTCCGCCTTCTCTGAGTCTGACTTGAAGGGAGTGAGGGTGGCGTGGGACTTGGAACAATGGGGCAATGGCTGCTGGTATAAGGCAAATAAACTATTTGTCCCAGAACTGTTGAGGGGGGAAGTGTTAGCGGCGGTGCATGGCTCCAAGCCGGCTGGCCATTATGGATTTGTAAAATCACTGCACCTGCTACAACGCCCGTTCTGGTGGCCACACATGCGTAAGGATCTATCACGTCAAACCTACCTTATGTGTAAGCCCCAACCTGGGAACCCCCTGGTTCATTGCAGCCGCTTCTGACTCCCAGTAGACCATGGGAAGTGATTTCTATGGATTTTATCACGGACCTATCACCTAGCAAGTCCATGATGGTAATTTGGGTAGTCGTGGATTTGTTTTCTAAGCAAGTTCACTTCATCCCATTAACGAGTTTGCCAACTGCCTGGTTGTTAGTGAGAGCTTTCCTCCAACATGTTGTTAGACTGTACATGTTACCAAACAAGATAATTACAGACCGTGGGTCCCAATTGGTTTCAAAATTCTGGGGGGAGCTAATGGACCTTATGAGGGTAGAACGTGTTCTAAGCAGTGCTTACCACCCAGAGACTGACAGACAAACGGAACAGGTGAATCAAACCCTGGAACAATATTTGCGCTGTTTCACCAACTTTCAACGAGACAATTGGGTTGAATTGCTTCCCTTGGCGGAATTTTGTTACAATAACACTTATCACGTGTCTACAGGTGTATCTCCTTTCAAAGCTGCGCTGGGTTATGACAGCCCCTCCAATCCTCTTCCTCACTACAGCTCCGGGAAAGGGGGATGATGCAGTGGATTGGTGTGAAATGCTGAGAAAGTCATGTCTAGAACGATGTGAAACACTAAATGCTGCCAAGGCAGCTTACAAACACCAGGCTGACAAGAAAAGGGTGGAGGGGTGGGATTTGCGGCCTGGAGACTCTGTATATCTGTCCACTAAAAACTTGAAACCCTCTCAAACCTGTCAGAAACTGGCGTGGAAATACATAGGGCCTTTTAAAGTGATTAGACTGATCAATGACGTGACTGTAGAGTTGGATTTACCTAAGAATCTAAAACACGTCCATCCAATTTTCCATTTAAGTCTTCTAAAGGCCAGCCCGGGTCCTAATTGATGGCACCCCGACCCAACGGTGCCCCCCCCCGTCTTGGTGGAGGGCGAGGAACACTACGAAATCTCTGAAGTTCTGGACTCTAAACTGAAACGTGGACGTTTGTGTTACCTAATAGAATGGGTGCATTTTGGTCCCCAGCACCGGGAATGGGTGGAAGCTGGGGATATTCAGGCCCCTGGCCTTTTGCATGAATTCCACAGACGTCTCCCAGGGAAACTGGGAGGTCCCCTGGCCATGCTGGGAGAGGGTTGATTTTCTTTCAAGGGGGCAGAACCCTGACCTCCAATGTAATTTTTTTACAGTTTTCAATTTTTTTTTTTGCAAGCCTGGCGAGTCCCCCAAGTTCAGAGAAAAAATCTCCTTTCTCTCAGTGTGGGTTCAGTCCATGGATTTAGGTATCCGCAGATCTGCCCCCCGCATAGTTTTATTTATTTATTTAATTTATACCCCACCCTCCCCGCCAAAGCAGGCTCAGGGTGGTTTTATGGTATATACTGTACCATTTTGGGTCCCTAATGACACAATTTAGCAATTTTCTTTACAATTACGGAGTGAGCTCCCGTCTCTGGCCCCAAGTCCTGCCAACCTAGCAGTTCGAAAGCAAGAAATTACAAGTAGATAAATAGGTACCGCTTTGATGGGAAGGTAACAGCGTTCCATGCACCTCGGTGTCTAATCGTGCTGGCCACATGACCATGGAAATGTCTTTGGACAGTGCTGGCTCTTCGGCTTGGAAACGGAGGTGAGCACCTCAACCCTAGAGTCGGATTCAACTGGCTTTCGAGCAAGGGAAAACTTTACCTTTACCTGATACTTATATGTACTGCTTGAAGGCCACATCTGTCTGATGATACTTATAGACATTTCAGCTAGTTTGTTGGTTTGTTTCCTCAAGTTTTTGGGTTACCTAATCTATTTTCTTTGGTTGGGTGTCCCCATCCCCCCGCTTTTTTCTTCTTTGTTTAGGGATTTACTGGCCAGACCACTATGGTCTTAGAAAACAACCACAGATTTCAGCGGTTAAAACACAGGTAATGGAACTCCCCTTTTTCTCTTATCTCTCATCTCAATCCCCCCCCCCCCCGGGCCCTTTTCAGAATCCAGGCTGATAACCATATTGTCAGCACAAAGAGTTTCAGCTTGGTGCATAGACACCCTGAAAAATCAGGTTTTGATGCAGCATATGCAGGTCTGCAAAATCTGCATGTTGTCCTTTTCAGACAACCTGGCAACTGCACATATCTGAGGGGTGGTGGGTAGTGTATGTTAATGGTACACGTGGTTGGCAGGCTCCCGGTACTCATTGACATAATGTCTTGAAAGGGCTAGTCAGACTCCTGTAAGAGATTACTCTATGCTACGTGGCACTATTGTCTGAAAGCTGCAGCACTGACTCTGGGTGTTGATCATAGGTTTGTTTGTATTTAATGGTAAATTAGATTTATAAGTTGCTCAGTCCATGAGTATTCAGGGCTCTGAGTGATAAACAACAATGATAAACTATATTTAAACAATTCCAACAATTTAAATAAACTAATTAACAGCCTTATTCAGATGGCATTAATACATTGAGCTCAAAATTGTGGCTTCACCTCATAGAGGGGGTGAGGTGGGAGCATAGTTGGGGAAAGGAGGAGGAGGGGGGAGGGGAGCGCCAGCTAGGATGGTGCCTGTCACTGTCTTCAGTCGACGGTCTGGTGGAACATCTCTGCCTTGTGGATGTCATTTGGTGGAGAGTTCCACCAGGTGGGAGCCCTGGCCAAGGACAGCCAGATGTCTTTTGGGCCAGGGATCACTAGTAAGTTCTCAGCAGAGCATAATGCTCTTTGGGGGACATACCGGAGGAGGTGATCCTGAAAGTACGCTGGTTCCAGGCTGCTTAAGGCCTTGAAGGTCAATACCAAAACCTGAACCCGGTCCTCCACTGGGACCCAGTGCAGCTGACGCAGCACAGGTTGAATATGTGCTGTCCGTGGTGCTCCTGTCAGGACTCGTGCTGCTGTATTCTGGATCAGTTGGCGTTTCTGGATCAGTCTCAAGGGCAGGCCAGCATAAAGCGAGTTACAGTAATCCAATGTGGAGGTGACCATTGCATGGATTACCGTGGCTAGGTCAGGGCGAGACAGGAACGTGTCCAGCTGCCATGCTTTGGTGTAGATAGAAAAATGCCAGCTTGGCAATGTTCATGATCTGGGCCTCCATAGGTAAGGAGGTATCCAAGACCATACCAAACATCCTGACGGTCTGTGCAAGTGTCAGTGGCACACTGTCAAGGGTGGGAAGTTGGCGTCCCAGTCCTGACTCCCCCCTCGGTCTTAGTTGAATTCAGTCTCAGTCGGCTCCTCTTCAGCCATCCCACCACATCCCAACTGGCATGAAAGTCTTTAGCTGACTGGCAACCATGCATGGTGGCATAATTAAATGAGACACTCCATTACTGTGGGCCGTGGGGGGTTTTCCTGTTCACGGTCAGCAGGCTAACTGGAGTGTGACTGAGAACTTAATGGAATGAATACAGGGAGAACAGCACTTGCACCTTAAAGGGTGCCATTTGGTTCCCTGGGGGATGTTTTATATGAAGGGATTTTGGGGAGAGTCCATGTCTGAGCGAGAGCATCTGAATACCAAATAAGCCAGCAAGCAGGCATTCAGTGGCTTTTCATTCAGTGTGCAATCTTCCTTGCTTGGTACTCTGCTCTGGGGAGCCTGTGGTCACTGTGGTTTAAATGATTTTGCTGCAGGTAGAGTTTGCAAGACAACAAAGAAAAAGTCAAGGAGTTTTTGCAAATCCACATAGCACATAAGTTACACTGAGGCCTCTGTGAGTGCCATTGGGTAAATGTTTGAAAGGACAGTATTTTCATTATTAGGTGGTAGATTTATTTACTGGAATATTTCTGTCCTGCCTCTCTGTCCACAAAGGGACACAAGTATAAATGTTTTTTTTTTGTAAAAACAAAAACAAGCCTGGGCACAGCCCCCCCACAACATATAAAAACTTAATAAAAAGTAATATATGTCTGTTCTTCAAATCTTTGAAGGGCTGTCATGTAGAAGATGGAGCTCCAGATTGCAAGACTAGATCTAGTGGGTGGAAATTACAAGGGAGTCGTTACCAGCTAAACATCAGGAGAAACTTCCTAACTGTAAGAGTGGTTGAGCAGTGGAACAGCCTGCCTCGAGAGGTGGTGGATGCTCCTTCCCTGGACATTTATAAGCAGAGGCTGGGCGACCATTTTTGGGGTATGTTGTAGGGCCAGCTTTCAGCTACGCTCCTGCAGAGTGCAGGGGGTTGGACTAGATGACCTGCAAGATCCCTTCCAACTCTTAACCTTCTATGATTCTATTCTGAAGTCCAAAAGATCCTTGTCACAGCTGCAGTAAAAGAGATGCTGGATCCCCTCAAATGCCCCCCTCCAAATCTGCTTTGTAAAGTTTCCTGAACACTGCCAGTATGATGTCTGTTGTCCAGGTCAACTCCGACAATATCTCAGTCACAGTCTCAGGCGGGGTTTAGTCCCAAAGCACAACGTTTATTCAGCAAGTCCTCCACCAGCTACCACCGCATAACACAAAGTGCTGCTAATCCAAACAAGTGGAAGACTGATAGATACACACTGCTAATGCACTGCAGGCGGACCTAACAAACTCTGAGCGGTCTTAAAGATACATTACCCCACAGCCAGAGTTAGTGCCCACCTTACTTCCTTAGGAAGGTCACTAAAAGAACAAAGCTGCTTTGCAAAGGGACTGTGATCTTTTGGGGGTAGATATGATAGCCTTGGGTGAGGACACAGAGAGAAGAACTGGGAGGAATAAAACTGGATTACAGATTCATACTGGGAGTGGTGGTAGAAAGGTAGGCTTCCCAAGAACTTACCGCGTGCCGGCGGGGGATGGATACGTCCTCGCAGGACCATCCCCAGGGGAAGGAGAGGCGCGGGGCACCATGCCGTCGCCAGGAAGGGACGGTAGGCGACGGCATGGTGCGTTACCAGGAAGACTGGTCCGGCCGGGAAGCATTCGTCCCCCGCCCCCAGACGGTAAGTACTTGGGAACCCTATAGAAAGGAGTACGAGTCCAATAGCACCTTAAAGACTAACAGCATTTGTGGCAGGATATGAGCTTTCGTGAGTCACTGCTTACTTCTTCAGGTACAGCTAGAAGTGGTCCTTTAAGGAGTTGGGTTTAAGATCTTGAGGGGTTACAAAGGTAAGAACCAACATCTTGAACTGAATATGGAAGTAAATAGGAAGCTAATAAAAATGCTTCAAAAGAGATGTAACATGGTCACACCTGTACATTCCAGTCAAAGATAATCAGCCATATTGTACACTAATGAAAGCTTCTGGATTGTCCTCAAGGATGGCCCCATGTATCATATATTATTATTATTTCATTTGGTTATTTATAGTCCGCCTTTCTCACTGACACTCAGGGTGGATTACATAGTGTAAGACAAGTACAATCAACAGGATGTGACATCCAGTGAACAATACAATACAGTAGAGTTTGGACTGTAGGAATCTGAAAACAAACAATAAGCAGCAGTGTTGCAACAATCTAGCCTCAAGAAGCATAGATCGATCTGGCCAGACTGACCTAGTCCATCTGGTTAGTTTATGTACAAAATGAAATTAAAGAAAAACGTTTCTTTCAACTGTGTTTAATTTTGTAAGGCAAATCTGGGTCCTCGTGCTACAAGGAAGGAGTGTCAATATTCCAAAGTAAATTTCCTTTATTAACAATGTTGTAGGGATTGTGTTGACCTTGTCTGAATGCAGGCTTTTTACTTGAAAGCCCTGTAAACCTGTTGTTGTTGTTGTTAGCCATTCAGTTGTGTCTGACTCTTGGCGATTCTATGGGCCAGCTCTCTTGACGTTTTCCTATCTTATACTGTTTCTTTGAGTTCTTCCATGTTCAGGCCGGGCTCGACTTTTATGGTGTCTAGCCACCATGTTCTTTGGCAGCCTGGTTTCCTTTTGCCGCTAACCAATCCAAGCATAATTGCTTTTTCTAGTGAGTTCCTCCGCATGACATGGCCAAAATAAGTCAGCCGCAGTTTTATGATTTTTCCTTCCAAAGACATGTCTGGTTTTATGCACTCCAGTACTTGCTTGGTCACCCTTGCTGTCCAAGGAATGCGCAGGAGCCATCTCCAGCACCACAGCTCAGATGAGTTGATTTTCTTCCCGTCTTGCTCCTTCATGGCCCAACTAATTTCTCATTGTATTCAGTATCTGGTGCCAGAATTTCTGGAACAACAAGTCAGTTGCTGATTAGTTCTCACAACTGAAGGCAGTGTAGGATAGGGCCGGAGCAGGGAGTGGCTCAAGAATCTTTTCACATCTCTGTCTAAGTGAGGGGAGGGAAGAGACTGAAGCTTCTTCCACATGGAGATAATGCTCTGTGTTGCTTTCCTTGCTGCTGCAAGTGCAGAAGCATTCACTGAGGCAACAGAGCGTCCGTACAAGGTTTCCCCTTTCTTCCCAGGCATACCATTCTCTCCCTTTCTCCCCCAGACGACACTGCTGTAAGAAAGCCAAGGTGGAGCAAAACATTTTAGTGAAAACAGCCTGAGTTTTACTGCTTCATTAGTATAAACTGCCTGGAGCCAAACAGTATTGACAGTGCTGGATTTGTCGCTGGAAGAAGCCTTGCTCCCCCCCCCCGCCCCTCCCCGCAAGGGCAGTTGCTATTGTGGGGGGATGAACAGGGGGGTTGTACTGGACCAGTTTGGAAATTTCAGCACAGCAGTACTCTTTGACTGGTGACAGTGCAGAAGGCAGGACGGTAATGTCTGCCAGACTGAAAGGAGGTGGCCCTGGAGATACCTTCTGGTGTTACCATTGTGGTATGGAAGCCCCTGCAGTGTGAAGTAATAAGATGCAAAGCCATGAGTCATGTGGGAGGTACCCACAATGTGGCACCCTCTCATGCCTGTCTCCCCAGTTTTCCGAAGGGATGATTCTAACACGGACTCTTCCCACACAGCCAGGGACTTTTTGTGTTGCCTATGCAGTGAAACAAGGAACCATGAAACAGTTCTCCTTCCATTAAAAAAAAAACTTGATTGAGTGTCAGGATTACATTTTTACCATGCACAAAAGCCACTATCCGTCCACATTCACTCCATCATGTCAAAGAGGCAACCTGAAGTGGCTGAGATACCGGCATTTAGAGGTCTTTCTTGGTATGGATCAACAGAACAGTTGCTGATTCAGTGTATTAACTTTGACACTTCTCTTGGCCACAGTATAGGGTATCAGTGGCTGTTGTGCTGTACTAGAGCTAAAAGTTTAGGTTTTCAAACATTCCTTCAGAATGCTTATTGGATGCTGTTCATGTCAGGCTTTTTGATCATTATTCTGATTAATTCGGTAAGGCATTGCAGGGACCCAGTGGACTCAGCCTCTCTGTTTTCCTTTTTTCTTGTCCACAGCTTGGATCAAATCTACATATTAAATCTGTGTAATTTTATATGTGACTGGAATGTATTTAATTGGCTAAATATTATCTGAGTCTTGAGTGCCTAGTTATAAGAGTTTTCTTCTCATAAAGGAAGGTGGGGTTTTATTTCTGGGCCAGAACAACACCAGAGAGTATCAATGAGTTCTCAGTGGCAGGGTAATCAACAAGATTTCTAGGCTTCAGTGGAGGAGGAGAAGGAGGAGGGGAATTGGATTTATACCCCTCCCTTTACTACCTGAAGGAGTCTCAGAGCAGCTTACCATCTCTTTCCCCTCCTCACAACAGACACCTTGTGAGGTAAGTGGGGCTGAGAGAGCTCTTTCAAGAACTGCCCTTGAGAGAACAGCTCTGAAAGAATTTATGACTGACTGAAGGACATGCCAGCAGCTGCATGTGGAGAAGTGGGGAATCAAACCAGGTTCTCCCAGATTAGAGTCCCTGCTCCAAACCACTACACCAAACTGGCTCTCAAGAGGGAGTAGAGGCCAAGCTGTTTGCTTTGCAAGGATGACAGCAAAGACAATACATCTCCTTTACAGCTTCCTTTGCCATAGTTCTGACAAGAGCTGTTCTTGAAAAACAGCAGTTTCTGTCAAGAGCTCTCTCAGCCCCACCTACCTCACAGGGTATCTGTTGTGGGGAAGGGAAAGAAGTTTGTAAGCCGCTCTGAGACACCTTTGGGTAGTGAAGGGCAAGGGTATAAATCCAATCTCTCTTCTTCTCTTCTTCTTTTGCACTCTGCCTCCTGAAATGGTAGCATCTCCTGGAGGTATATGTACCATCATGGAGCAAAGCATGGATTAAGGGACTAAAAGCTATCCTGCCTGAGATGTGGAGCCTTGGTTGACTTATTTTTGCTCTTACGTGTGAACCCTAAAAGCTGAGATATAGATTGGATCATCTAACCTACCAGTTCCTGGTCCTCTGACATATGATAAAAATGCCCCCACAGTTGCATATAACATTTTTCCAGGCCAAGCTAGAATAATCAAAGTAAATTTCAAAGCCAGAGAAAGGCAGGGGTGGGCAGATAGTCTGGCCTAGATGTTGAACATTTTCTTTTTAAATGTAGCAGCCAGACCCCCAGCCTAACCTTTCAAGCAACAGCTTTTTCAGGCACACCCAGGTAACCATCAGAGAACACAGAAGTAATATAAAAAAGAGCTCTTAGGATGTTCCACAACTGCCCAGTAATCATGGCATCCTCCCATGTTTTGAACTGAAATGATGGGGGGGGTATTAGTGTAACAGTATTAGTGTAACAGTATGTGGTGTGTGCACCTGTTAATGAAAAGGAAGCATATACCAAACATTTCCAAATAATACACATACAAACACACTGGTAAACTAAATAATGGACTTAGTTATCATTCTGTGACCTTTGACAGCATATATAATTCATATATACAGGGAGCTATTCTGTTATGTCCTGAGCTTCATTTCATCCCCATTGACAGGCTGGTATCCAGAATGGCAATACCTGATTGGCTACTCTGCATAGCAGGCCAATCAGGATACAAGGATTGTGCGGGAGGGAAGCAAACTGATTGGCTGTTATCTGAGCAATGCTATTGGTTGTTATCTCTGATCTGGGTGTGGCTATGCAAGCCCTCACTGTTTAAATAAGAGCCTGTTGTTCTATGTTGTGTTGTCTGTTCTGAGCTGTTGACTCACTATCATTAAAAGCTGATCACTTGTTGGAACGCTGCCTTTAAATGTCATACTTATCATATTCCTATTTAGATATTCCCTAACCAAGACTTGAAATGTTTCCTTTCAAGTAACTCTTTTTGAGTCACCCTTTATGTAACTACTGCCCAGCAACCTGAGGAGTTTTGTGTCTGGAACCCAGGAGACTGTGGAGCCAACTATGGGCCATCCCCAAATTTCCACTGAGACTGGATGGGTACCTGAATTTATTAGTCATACAGTATAGCCATTTCCCATGCTGTTTAACGATTACATGAAAACTACTGGGAGAAGTTGTTCAGGGACATTGAGTTAAGTGGTATCGTTGTGTAGTTTTATGATGTTTCCATTTGGTAGCCACCTTGATGACCCTGATTGGGCAGAAAGGTAGGGTACAAATGTTGCAAATAAATAAAACTCTACTCTTTCTCAGTAGGCTGAAGTGAGGCAGCAGATGCACCAAATAGGTGCATGATGTTAGTCAATAAACTGAAATTCAAACCAGACAAGACTGCACTGCTGCTGGTTAATACAGCAGAAGGAAGAAAAGGAGTAGGCAGCCTTGGATGAGCTTTCATCCTCCTATAGTAGCAGGTTTGGGGCTTTGTGCATATTAAGAGATTAATCCCTTCAGATTAATTGGGTCTCATCTGTGGTATGTATCGCTTTTGATCAACTTTGGTTGTTTTAGCAGTTGCCTCATTTCCTGGAAAAGTGAGATTTGTATTTGAGTCACATTCAGAATAGATTAATACAATGCAGGCTGTATGGTACTGCCTTTGGAGGCTGCTCGGAAAGCTTATCTGTAACAGAATGCTGCATCAGAGACTAACTGGTACAAATTTATGAGATATTCCTATATCTGTTATAAGAAATTTTCACTGTCAGATTCATTTTCAAGCACAGTAAGAAAATGCTGGTACTTAGCATTAAAACTTGAATCAGAATGGCATAGAACTCATGTTGACCTGTCCAACATTAAGGTCACCACCAAATCTCTTGGCTCCATGTGTACCCATCTTCTGTGAGATTGGTGGCTGCTAGAGACAGGCAGGGCCTTTTCTGTAATAGTGTCTCACGTGTGGAACTTTGCCATACACAACTTTAGGCATCATCTGAAGGCTTTCTTGTTCTCCTAGGCTTTCAATAGTAGCTAGTATTTATGCTGATTTGTACTGTCTGGTATTGCTTGGCCATCAAGCCTTTTTTTCTGTTTCAGTAATGTGTTGTTTACCATTTGTTGCTGCTTTCAAATACTGGTATGTTTAACTGATTTGTTGCAGCTTATTTTTTGCCACTTATTGTTGAATAGTGGTTTTCTGTTTTTGTATTGGTTTGCTTAAATGTGAACTGCTTGGAGATCCTCTGGCTGAAAGGCAGTCAAGAAATATTTTAAATAAATAGAGACAGCTTGTGGTATTCTGCTGCAGATGTAATATCTATTGGTCACAGAGGCTTTTCAAGCACAGCTAGACACAACAGAACATGTTGGTTCTTGGTACGGCCCTGTTTCATAGCTGCTGTGTCATGAGTGTTCTCTTTGAGATCAGCATGTTGGTAGGCAGAGTTCAGTACCACTCCCTATTTTTCAAGCAGCCAAATGTTTGAGGCCTGACTCAGAGGGGCAGGAAGCTGTGTTGAAGAGCTAAGAATAGAACTCACTCCACAAGAACAGGGAACAGCATTGCTCTGGCATCAGCATATGCAGCAACTGTACCTACTTAATAGTTAGAAGACCTGGTTTTCTTGTTCTTTGGACTATAGGCTACTGTGTACTGAGTTTGTGCCTAATTGTAGACTCTATCCTTCAAATGCACTTATTTGATTACTAGCGTGTTAAATTTCTTGTTCTGGTCCTGCATTGGATACCTTTGCTATTATATGATAACAATCATAAGGATGGAAACTAGGGGCAAGGAACTTGCAGAGGTGGATCTTCCCCCCTTTTTGCTTCACCTTGTGACTTATGAAAAGGTCAAAGGACCCACATGAATCATATGGCAGAGGGGCTGTCATAAGCAAACTTTAATTCCTCCTTGTGCTAGTGAATCATTGGGCTTCTTCCCCTACAGCAAGAGGAGGAGTTCACCTAACTCTCCATCAGTTTGATGCAGTGGTTAAGAGTGTGGATTCTAATCTGGGAGAACCGGGTTTGATTCCCCACTCCTCCACTTGCACCTGCTGGTGTGGCCTTGAGTCAGTCATAAATTCTTTCAGAGCTGTTCTATCAAGGTCAGTTCTTGAGAAAGCTCTTTCAGCCCCACCTACCTCACAGGGTGTCTGTTGTGGGGAGGGGAAGAGAAAGGGATTCTAAGCCACTCTGAGACTCCTTCGGGTAGTAAAGGGCAGGGTATAAATCCAATCTCCTCCTCCTCCTCCTCCTCCTCTTCTGCTGTTTCCTCACGTCCTGTGGCATTTTGTCCAGGAGTGTCCATTGGTCTTAAGTATCAGTTCTTTGGGTACCTTAAGGAACAGTCTGTGGTAGTCTCCCCCCCACCCCCAGTTCCTTCTGCTTGGAAAGATCAAGCTTACTGTGTTGATGCTAGATTCTACACATGGAAAATATTTGGATTCCAGTATTTTAAAAGTCAGTGTTCTTGAAGGAAGAAAGTCTGTGTGTCCATATGCATGTTTAATATATATACATGAGTTTCATGGGATGCCAAACCCTACGAAAACAGTTTGTTCATATCATTTGCTTAGAGTCCCACTCTGGCTTGGAGCTGTATAAATTTAATGAAAAACAAATGCAGCTATTTTCAAAACAATCAGGCAAGGCACCAGGTTAGAATGGTCCAAAATTTGGCACATGGACCCATGTAAACATGGAGGATCTCTTCCTCATTAATAGTTCAGGAGAAAGAGTTGATAGGTCGCCCAATAATTCTTTGGCTTCCCTATTCCTGGAGGATTCAGTAACCCAAAAGGCTGAGCAAGAGAAAAAACAGCAACAAAATATCTAAATAAAATCAGATGTCTTTAATAAATCTGATCTAATCTAATAAACATCTCAAGAGCTTTTTTTCTGAGGGAACACGGCAGAATGGAGTTCCAGAACTTCTTCAACAAAATTATTTTTAAAATGTTTCAAAGTTCATGAGTTTTCAGTATACAGATTTAAAAACTTCATTTCTCTCTTGAGAGTTCGGCACCCCTTTTCCCAAAAAAACGAAAACAAAACCCCTGATCAAGATCCAGTAATAACCTCTACATAGCATATAATTTGTAATGGACATCAATAGGTCTTCGAGGTTATCTAAATCATACTGATCAGCAGCATTATAAGGCCAGTATTTATGTGTTAGATACCATCATCCTCAGTGCATACTTCTGTCTACTGTACAGTTTTTGGCTCTTTTGTGATCCACATTTTTATGTGAACTGTTGAATCAGATCTTTGTAGTGTTTTGTGTAATTTTTTGTACTTGACACCTGTATGCTGTGCTTTTAAGGCACACATTAGACCTTTTTAGATGTAGGGGTTGTTAACTTTAGACATCTGTCTTTTATTTAGATATTTTGTTGTTGTTTTCTCAGCCTTCTGGGTTACCTAATTATTCTGCCTTTTCTGGTTGGATTTTTAGTCCACCCCCCATTCGTTTGGTCAGGATACCAAAGCTGGAGTTCGGTACTCTGTGCAGTTTGAACTCTTGTCAAGGCATGACCTCAGGGACTTGCAGTGAGCAGGACAAATTCACAAAGGAGACTTCATTTAAAGTGAAATGCATCTATTGTCTGAAGTAAATCTGTCCATACAGTCCATCATTGGAAAATGCAGAAGCCAAAGAATTAATATACAAGATAAATATGCAAAAAGTCTTGACACTTTTCCTAGGCAATTTTTCCAGTGTTTCAGGCCTTTCTTCCATCAGGAAGAAAGAACAACTGCCGAGAGTCTCATTCCATCTCCTCATAAGATAAAAGCTTTTCAGTTATTTCTGTACTGGATAAGGTCTTAGCTCTAACCAGCACCCTTACAGGCTGCTTCAATGGAGGCATGTTTTGATCCTGATACATTGAAGTAGCCTTTAGGGGTGCTAGTTAGAGCTAAGGAGAACTTGCCCAATACAGAAATAATAGAAAAACATTACCAGAGGTTTGAAACACTGGAAAAATCGCCTAGGAAAAGTGTTGGACTTTTTGTATATTTATCTTGTATATTAATTCTTTGGCTTCTGTGTTGGATTGTATGGAGAGATTTACTTCAGACGATAGATGCATTTCACTTTAAATGAAGTCTCCCTTGTGAATATCCTGTGGGAAATTTAGCACACAGTTGTTTTTTGAGGTTTTGTTGTCCTTTGCTACTTATTACTGTGTGCTGCACTTTTGTTGTTGTATGAGCAGGACAAATTACCTGGGACTTAGCATTAAAAAACCAGGGACTTCTATGGATATTGCAGCATCTCAGCAATGTTGAAATGCTCCTTGTGCTTGATCATTGGAAACAGAGATAATAACTGGACAGAGTTTTTGCTCAATTGTTATTTGTAACCTGGGGACGTACCTTTCTAGGCATTTGTCATGCTTCTAGGACTGGGTAATGGAGCAGGAAACAATCACTCCTCCATTCCATTCTCTGTACTGTGGTCTCCCTCCCATGCTTTCATAATTCTGATGCCAAGCACATTGACTTCGCTACCATTCTGCATTTCAGCAATAGCTATATCTGACCTCCATGATAGGTGGGGATTTTCCAGTCCTTTAGTTATTTGTTTAACATGTCTTCTTGTACCTTACCTTGTGCCATTATCCCAAGGCACTAGTCATGACCTCTGGAGATGAACTCTTTGTCTGATACAAAAAGTTTGTATACTATTACTGAGAAAAGAAAGTGAAAAAGATGTGTGGGTTATGTGCCCATGGTTTTATTGAAACTTTTTTATGGCTCTAGTACATTTTTAACACTGTTAGTTTCTTCATTTACATTCTGCCCCTTTCTGAGGCTCAAAGGTAGATTACAAAGTTAGAAAAATAATGCAATAGAAACAATGTGATAAAATGGGTTATAGAATTAGAAAATAATGCAATAAAAGCAGTATAATACATAAGTAAACAATGTGATAAAACTGCCTAGGATCTTTTACAAACATTAAAACTACAACCCTGTTCCCTTTGTAAAAAAGGTCACCCTTAGCAATTTTGTTTTGAAGATTCTGCAGAATTATAAAAGCAGGGGGGCCTTCCTGACTCTGTCAGATTTCTTGCCCCATTATACATCCCTGAAAGTGCACTGTTTCTTCCCTAAGCACCACACAATCAAAGGCTTTAGCATTGTCAATGAAGCAGAAGTAGATGTTTTTCTGGTACTCTCTTGCTTTCTCCATAATCCAGCGAATGTTGGCAATTTGATCTCTAGTTCCTCTACTTCTTCGAAACCCAGCTTGTATTTCTGGCAGTTCTCTATCCACGTACTGTTGGAGCCTAGCTTGTAGGATTTTGAGCATGACCTTGCTAGCGTGTGAAATGAGTGCAATTGTGCAATAGTTTGAACATTCCTTGACATTGCCCTTCTTTGGGATTGGAATGTATACTGCTAATCCGGTGACCACTGTTGTGTTTTCCAAATTTGCTGGCAAATTGAGTGCAGCACTTTAACAGCATCTTCTTTTAAGACTTTGAATAACTCAGCTGGGATATCATCACCTCCACTAGCTTTGTTGTTAGTAATGCTTTCTAAGGCCCATTTAACTTCGCTTTCCAGGATGTCTGGCTCGAGGTCAGTGATTATACCATCGTGGTGGTCAAGGACATTGAGGTCCTTCTTGTATAGTTCTTCTGTGTATTCTTGCCATCTTTTCCTAATCTCTTCTGCTTCTGTTAGGTCCCTACCGTTTTTGTCCTTTATCATGGCCAGCTTTGCATGGAACGTTCCCTTGATTTCTCCAATTTTCTTGAAGAGATCTCTAGTCCTTCCCAATCTATTGTTTTCCTCTATTACTTTGCATTGTTCATTCAGGAAAGCTTCCTTATCTCTCCTTGCTGTTCTCTGGAAATCTGCATTCAGTTGGTTAAATCTTTCCTTTTCACCTTTGCCTTTCGCTTTCCTTCTTTCCTCTACTATTTGTAAAGCCTCATCAACCTAGCTACTTATATCTATATTTTTTCTCCCGTATGGCTAATAGCACAGTGGCTAGGTTCAGGGAGATGTTTGAGAGAAAAGTTCAGTCTTCACTTTCTTAGTGCTGCTGCTCTGATCAAAATGGTAGCCCCTGACACATTTGTTTCAAAGCTTGGCAGTCAGCTTACACACCTCTTGCATCATGTCTGTTTTAGCTGCAGTCAGTGACACTGCTATCAGTGCTAGCAGCATGATTCAGTGTGAGAGATCTCTCAGCTTGCTAGTGAACAAGAGATAGTTTTGTGATGTGTACTGGCCCTCCTTGCTTCCCATGTTCGAAAGTGCTGGAGTGTGGCATCTTAGCCAGAGTAGTTCTACTTTCCACTGCAGTCCCATTTTGCTCTTGCTAGTAGCCAGTTCACCTCAAGAGTTCTTCCTTTTGCCTGTCTGTCTGGGGTAACAGTAGTTACCAGTTGGCTGTATGCCTTCTTTGTGTCATTGTCTTCATGATACCTATGTATTTTGTAGTAAGTAGTTTTGTTCAGCACAGGGTGTGCTGAAAAGAATTGTGTGTGTGTGAGAGAGCGAGCGAGCGAGAGAGAGAGCGCTGTGAAGGTAGAAAAGCAGAAAGCAATTGTACAAAGTTCCTGAGCGATTCTGTACTAACTTCCTTTATTTTTCAAGTTCCTGTTTGCATTAACCCTATGAGCTCTCCCAGTCCCAGTTCTAGGAACTACCTGTGCAGGTAGGATGAATAATGGAGTGTAAATCAATCCTTGAAAAATGTTAAGGCTGGGGGTTCAACATCTCTGCTTTGGAGTTTTGCTGACTTGTAGGAAGCTTCCAATGCATTTCCAGAGGGAAAGTATCTTTCTGAAGCCTCTCCCCTTTCTCCATCCAGCCACAACAAAGAAAGAAGAACACCATCACCCCTGCTGGGGCAGCTGCTTATTAATGATTAACTGCCAGTTGGGAACTCCTTTTGTTGTTGTTTTTGGTCCAACCCAAGCACAAAGTAAAGTGACTGGCTTACTCGTTCCTTGTGAATATCAGATTCATTCCTTCTCCCATGTTTGGAGATCTCACTGATTTTTTCCACACTCAGTTTTCAAGTGCACACTGACCCAATTTGGCGTGGTGCCATGCCACTATATGATGTAGCTTGCTGCCTTCCAGGAAGAGAATTATCTGTCTTTTCATCTGGCAACCTGAAAATATATCCAACTATGTGTGGTTTTGTTTTCAGTTTGGAATACCTGTTTTCATGGGAATTCCACTCCCTTTCCCTGAATTATAAGCTTGTGTTTAAAGGAGATCCTAGTCTACTTCACTTCATGGAAATAAAAGGGAAAACATGCCACGGGGGAGGGAAACTTTGTTAAAAGCATCCCTCTCCCCCACCTTTCCAGTATTTCGTCCACTGGATAAAAGTCTGGCCCAAAGACAAGGATAGATTTTAAATCTGCTTTCCACTTTAAGAAAACATGCATAAAATAATTCCAAATGCAATTTCATTTTATTGATAAACATTTTACACATTTAAAACATTACTAAAATATTTTAAACAATTCAGTATTTTAAATAAAAGTACATGAGACTGGTTGTATTTTAAGGTCTGACTTTCTCCCACAGGCCCAAAATATGAAATTTCAGGTTAAATGTGTGAGAAAAGAAGTATTCTCCTGCCCTGATCTATAATTTTAAATCTTTAAGGATTTCAGCAGCTCTTGGGAACTGATCAGCAGTGAGCCAAACAGAAAGGATATCCACTGGCTATACAGGATTTGCAAATAGCCTAGCAAGATTCCTGCTCTGTTTTTGTTCCCTTTTCTCTGGTGGGGGAGGAATAGAAAGAGAACGCAAACCCAGGCGACCAGTTTATTGTGCTTAGAACAGAGCCCTCTTCAAGACAGCTGTGTTGTGGAGGCTGCATTACTCTCACCCTGCCTGCAGCCTTCAGAATGACAGGCCTCGTGCAAAATGGGGCATGCATTGCTCTTGTCCTGTTGCATCTGGGGAGGGAGAAGGAGGGATACCATCCTGCAGGCCATTTCCCAAGTTGAACTTTGTTGGGGGGGGGTCTTTTTCCTTTTATGGAAATATTAGGAGGGGGCCCTCTCAGATGAGGACCTGATTTCTAGGATGCAGTTTTCATCTTGCTTCAGGTGATGAGGCAAGTGTGAACCTGTACTATATAGATGTTTCAGGTGGGTAGCCTTGTTGGTCTGAAGCAACAGAACAAATTTCAAGTCCAATGGCACCTTTAAGACCAGCAGTTTTGTTCAAGTGTTTGTGAAAGCTCAAACTCCACCTATCATCCAGTGCTCAAGAAGGTGATTTGTGATGAAAGCTGAGAACTTTTCCTCTTTCCAGCACCAAATTACAACAAAGTTTGACTTACAAGCCCCACCAACATCTCCCATGCCCATTACAACATAGTTTGGACTGTAGTTTCTATATAGTGTCAGTCAAATTGGATAACTTTCCCACTGTTTCTTTCTGCTTCTCACTTTTAAGTTTTGGAAACAAGGGTTCCCCCGACTCCCCAGCACAGACTGAGAGAATGCGTTCATGAGCATGTGCTGACTTCACTCACTCTCAGAGTCCAGGGCTGGGTAGTTGAAGAGTGGCAGCTGCTCAGCCCTCCAAGCAAGCAGATGTGAGTGGTGCAAGCCAACAGTGTTGCCCATCTTGGGGGCGGGGGAGACACAATGCTCAATCTGCGTGGACATCAGAAAGCATGAGAGGAGCCTCTGAGCCTCAAGAAAGCAATCCAGCCAGACACTCTCTCCTGGCCAAGTAGCTTAGTGGGTTAGTGGCACGCAACTCACAGGTAGTCTCTCACCTTGTGTCTGCCAGAGCTTGACTTTTGCACCCCATGTTCCCACTAGTGCTGATTGTCTCTCTAACAGTGTCCGTCGCCATGGCCATGTCAGGGGTGGCCATGGAAGGATCCTGTCCAGAAGGGGAGATGGTGGTGGGAGCAGCAGAGCTGATTTCCATCTCTTCCTCCACTTCTTGAAGCAGCGTGCCCCTCTTGCCCAGAAAATGCCAAACCTGGCGAGGGAGCTCATCTCTTCCCCAAATGAGCTGCCTGGTGAGCTGGGTGAGGCTAGCACTGATGCATGGGTCACACAGGGTTGCCAACATGTAGGCCTTCTGCCTGCTGAGAGGTTCCAGGTAGGACACGATGCCCTCTTGCAGCCTCTTGTCCATCGCCTTCATCCCAAAAGACAGTTCAGGCTTCTGCTGCTGCTGAGGGACAACAACTGGAGGAGTGGCTGCCTGACTAACAGACACCTGCCCGGTGCCTGCAACTATCTCAGGTACCTCTGCAGACAGCACTCCAGCTGCAGCCTCATTGAAGAGGGCCTTACAAGGCCTCTTCATTGCACTACCCCAGCCAGAGGAGTGGGTGGTGGAAGACAGCTCTGGGACAGGCCACAGCCCCTTACCCTTCACCCTACTACTCTTCTGCTTCACCTTTCCTCCAAGGCCCCGCTCCACTTGGCTCCTGTAAGTAAGCTAGTTGCTATGTTAGGCTACATCACACTCTTGAGTCCAAGAACTAACTAACTTGCTCTTGAACCTGACTCACTAACCTGCTCCTGACTTTTTCTGGCCAACTGTCCTCCTGAGCTCTAAATAACCTGCAACTGTGTTTTTTCAAACCCACACAAATCTAACATTTTTTGGTAAAACTACACTGAATTCTACACTTGAATTCTTTTAAAAAACCTGCTTCTGACTTTCTAGCTTAAAAGGTGACTATTCTTTCCATAACTACAATCTGTGATGTTAACTATGGAATTCTTTTTTTAGAAATACCATTTCTAATTAATTCTGTAAGTAATTAAAAAGGGGGAGAGAATAACATTCCATATTTTATTCCTTAATAATCAGCTCATCCTAAAGAAAATTAGTAATACTGCAAAGCACATTTTGTTATAGAATAAATTAATTTTAATACAATTTATTAATTTAATATTGTTCCTGTTTATAGTAATATTTAGGGCAGGGGTTTGTTACGAGGGCCGGATCTGACATAAATGAGACCTTGTTGGGCCGGGGCCACGGTGTGTCATAAAATGTAATGCCAGGTAAGCAGAGATATAAACTTTATAAAGGACACCAACACGAAGGGTTCTTTTTTACTTAAAATAAAAACATGCTTAAAACATCAGCACTCTTGCAGTATTTTGTTTATTTAACAGGGTCTGATAACTGACACCTCTTGCTCTGAATTATTGCATCAAAATGTCTGTGCTGTTCCAATCTTGAGTATGCTGTTCAGGTGTGCATCTGTAAACTGCCAATCTATGATTATGCGGCAGCAGCAGAATTGGGAGTAGAAGACAGCCAGTTCCACTGCGGGCCTGATAGAAGCCCTGTGGGGGCCTGATCTGGCCCCCCGGGCCGCATGTTTGGCACCCCTGATTTAGGGCCTACTTACTGCACAGTGCTACACATTTCAAATTACATTTGCTCCTGGAGTTTATATTAGATTAACTTGCTAACTTCCCGGAAAGATTCCACAGTTGTATACAGAGACTGGAGCCACACTGCTTATATGAAGACGTTCACAATGTCTCTATAATTGTTTATACATTGATTTGTACTACATGGCTCCTTCAATGTTATGAGCCGGGTTCCCTTTATGTTTTTTTGCTGCATGTTTGTGTTGTAACATTGATTGTTAAATTTATTGTCTTTAAGACATCTAATAATATTGTTAATAAAGTTTCTGTTTTAAGCCATTTAGGGCTACACAGCGTTTATACTCCCTTCTACTGATTTGGCTGTGTTCCCGGTCTTTTTGTAGGAGAGGAGACTCCAACAAAACAGAAGTATTTGAAAGGTTTTAAAAGACTTTTAAAAACAGCACAAAACCATACCAAGGAAACTTTATTTATTTATTTATTTATTGTATTTATAACCCGCCCTTCCTGCAAGCAGGCTTAGGGTGGCTCATGTTGCCTGGCACAGTGTGCCAAGGTTCATATATACTTAAAACATTTAAAGCAATCGATTATTTCCGATTAAAGTGCACTCAGGGATTATTAACCAAGATGGCGTGACTTATCATGCAGGCTCAGGCAAGTACAGGCTCCTAGGCGGTGTGGCTTGATCTCACTGCAGCCAGCCTCCACCACGGATGTTAATAGTGGTCATTGATGGTAATGTGGGTGGCTCCTAATTAAAGGCTTGGTGGAAGAGCTCCATCTTGCAGGCCCTTCGGAACTGCATAAGGTCTCGCAGGGCCCTGATCTCCTCCGAGAGCTCATTCCACCAGTAAGGAGCCACCACTGGGAAGGCCCTGGCTCTAGTAGCTGCGAGGCTGGCCTCCCTGGGGCCTGGAATAACCAGTCGGTGTTGTGCCCCCATTGTAGTGCTCTCTGGGGTATATACAGGGAAAGGTAGTCCCTCAGGTATGTTGGACCTTGGCCATATAGGGCTTTAAAGGTAAGTACCAGCACCTTGAAGCGAATTCGGTATGGTATTGGCAGCCAGTGCAGCGCCTTCAGCATCGGCTGGATGTGCTCCCATCTAGGGAGGCACATCAGTAGCCTGGCCGCAGTGTTCTGCACTAGCTGCAGCCTCCAGATTTGCA
The DNA here is from genome assembly GCA_029375565.1 of Gekko gecko. Classification (NCBI taxonomy): domain Eukaryota; kingdom Metazoa; phylum Chordata; class Lepidosauria; order Squamata; family Gekkonidae; genus Gekko; species Gekko gecko. The sequence continues at coordinate 83,491,853 of JAPDNY010000003.1, read as the reverse complement.
CCAAGGGCAGCCCCATGTAGAGAGTGTTACAATAGTCTAACCTCGAGGTAACCATCTCATGGATCACTGTAGCCAGGTTGTCACAATTGAGGAAGGGAACCAACTGCCAAACCAGCCACAGATGGTAAAAGGCCAACCTAGCAGTGGCTGCTACCTGGGCCTCCATTGCCAAGGGAGGGTTCCAGGAGCACTCCCAAACTCCTAGCCATTGGCGCAGGCACCAGTGGTCTAACCTCGAGGTAACCATCTCATGGATCACTGTAGCCAGGTTGTCACAATTGAGGAAGGGAACCAACTGCCAAACCAGCCACAGATGGTAAAAAGCCAACCTAGCAGTGGCTGCTACCTGGGCCTCCATTGCCAAGGGAGGGTTCCAGGAGCACTCCCAAACTCCTAGCCATTGGCGCAGGCACCAGTGGTGCCCCATTGAAGGCCGGGAGTGGGAGCCCCAACCCCGAACTGCCCCGACTCAGGCACAGGACCTCCGTCTTCACCAGGTTTAGCTTCAGCCAACTTAGCCTGCGCCAACCAGCCATGGAGTGCAGTGCCTGGTGCAGATCTTCCAGTCTAGAGTCCGACTGACCGCCCAACATCAGATAGAGCTGGGTGTCATTAGCGTACTGGTGACATCCCAGCCCAAACCTCTGGGCAATCTGGGCAAAGGGGCGCATGAGCATTGGGGAAAGCACCGCCCCCCCTAGGCACTCCACCTTCAAGCAGATGCCTCCGGGACTGCATTCCCCTAGTGCCACCCTTTGTCCCTGACCTTGGAGAAAGGAAACAAGCCACTGCAAGGCAAGCCCCTGTATCCCCATGTTGGCAAGGCGGTGGGTTAGTAGCTGATGGTCGACCATATCAAATGCAGCCAACAGATCGAGCAACAGCAACACTGCTGAACCACCCCAATTCAGAGGCCTCCGGAGGTCGTCAGTAAGGGCGACCAGCACTGTCTCCGTCCTGTGTTCTGGGGGGAAGGGATCTAATACGGAAGTGTTATCCAGAAAGCTCTGCAACTGTATCGCCACCACCATCTTGATTAATTTGCCCAAATAGGGCAAATTGGAAACTGGCGATAGTTGGCCAATTCAGTCGGATCCAGGGATGGCTTTTTCAAGAGAGGGTGGACCATCACTTCCTTGAGTGCCCCCAGGAAACGTCCCTCCGCAAGGGGCTTGTTGATAATCTCCCTAAGGGCATCACAAAACCTCTCGTGGCTGGCTTTAATCAGCCAGGAAGGGCATGGATCAAGGTTGCATGTGGTTGGGCGTACAGTCTCGAGCAATCTGTCGATTTCCTCCAGGCCAAGCGGGCTGAAAGAATCCAAAGCTGGAGTCAAAGACATGCAAGGGGCCTCAAGTTCGTTCATTGTGTCAACTGTGGCAGGGAAGTCACGATGGAGCACCAAGACTTTATCTGCAAAATAGCTCGCAAATGCCTCAGAGCCAATGTCCAATTCCCTAAGATTTGGTCTGCCCTGTGGCCCGAATCGTTCTAAGTAATTGAGCTGGGTGCCAGCTAGCGGATGCAATCGTAGCCACATAGAATTCCTTCTTAGCGGCTTTGACTGCCATCTCATAGGATCTCATAAACGTCCTGTAAGATGTTCTTGTTGCTTCATCTCGAACCTGATGCCACCATCTCTCTAACTGTCTAAGCTCTCGCTTCATAAGCCGCAACTCCTGGGTATACCAGGGAGCAAGCCTAGAGAGAGGGTGTAGAGGGCGCTGGGGAGCAGTCTCATTGATGGCTGCGGAGAGTCGGCTATGCCAGTCCTCCATAAGCTCATCCAATGAGCTGCCAGGGGGCATCGGATCCCGCAGAGCCATTTGAAGCCGCATTGGGTCCATTTGGCTCTGCGGGTGAGCTAAAATCCGCTCGCCGCCTAAACAGGGTCAGGGTGGAACATTCAGACGGGCCCTTTTAAAAGAACCAGAAAGAAAACAAAGGCTTGCTCCCAACTACAACTTCCCAGGCAAAGACAAAAACACTAAAAAAAAAAAGAAATAATAATTTAAAACAAAGTCATCATGGTACAGAACAAGGTTTTCCCAGACAGGCAGCAACAAGAAGGCAGAAGAAATAATCCAAGGCACAGACAGAACAGAGCACAGCACAGCACCTCAAAAAAACTCCCTCTGAAATGGAGGCAATTTGCATCCATGCCTGGTTTTTATCCTCTGAGCCCATGCTCAAAGTCCCTTAAAAGCATCGTAGTAATTGAGCAGACAATTCTAGTGTGTGATGCCATTGCCTGGTATAGCTATCTCCTTCCCCTCTCCCTCTCATTGCTCGGGAACCGTAAAATGGAAGAAAAACAGCTTTGGGAGCCTTAAGATGACTGGCCTGTATATTCCCAAATATTCCTGGAAATATTCAGGACCTAAATATTGGTATTCCAAGAATCCAGAGTACTTGCTCTGGATACCCTAAAAATATCAGCAGGGTATTTTTTGGATATACATTCAGTCTGGAAATATCTGAATACATATTCCTAGGCCCTGCCTGCTTTCTAAAAACACTTAGCAGGTGCCAGTAAAGGTGCAGACATTCACTGTTGGAGATCCCTAGTAACCGTCTCAAATATCTCATGTCTGCCACATTCTTTACTGTATCCTCATGACTTTCAGGCTAGGTGCAGCAATTACTCTTTAATACTGTTTCTTCCATGACATAGTTGCTAAGATCTGAGTGTGTGTGGATTCCATGTCTTTCTGTTCTGGTCTGGCTTCCCTGGACGTAGCTTTGATCACAGGGCCTGTTAAGATTGGGATGAAATGCGGTCCTCCTTTAATTTCAGATGTTCCCTTAATGCTAAAAGATCTGCTGCAGCACTAGTAGGAGAGCTCACATCTCCTCTCTGGGGCCAGTTATGTTTAAGAGGCGCTAACTCAGCCAAGTAACATCACTCTCTTATCTTTTATTATTTCCCTCTATCTCTCCCTGCTGGATTTTTTGAAGAAGCTGTTTTGAGTCTGATACACACAGTATGATCAGATAGCATTCCATGTGGACGATATTACTGTATAAAAAATGGGAGTAGGTCATAACTGGGTTTGCCTCTTTATTTTTTCCAGGTGCTCTGAGCCTTGCTGAGGCATCATGTCCTATCCCAGTGCTCCTCCAGGTTATGACGACAGGAACCCCCTCCATCCACCACCACATGGGGGCTATTCTGGGGGATATCCTGGGGCTTACCCACAGCCTCCCCCATATAGTGGTGGGTATCCACAACCAGGAGGCTATCCTCAACCAGTTCCTCCTATGCCAACACTTCCAATGAACTTTGGTAAGCTGATTTTTCTTCTTGGGTTAGGGACTGTCTTAGTTGAACACCAGATTTAAAAACTGGAGAAGGTGAATGTAACTGAAATTGGTTTTGGCCTACTTGTAAAAATACAGTTTAAAGATAGGCTTTAAAAAGGGATATATGTGTTGGAATTTAAGCTGTTTTCTAGAAGTACCAGAACTTATCTTTGTTCTACAGAACAAAAAAGGTGATTCAGTGATAATTTAGTTGGATTCTGGATGGATGGGTTGATTAACCCATTTCTTCTTTGTGATGGTCCAGTTGTCTATACTCAGGATCACTTAGAATTGGATCCAGTCAAATGTTTCCCTGGGTGGAAGCATGGAGTGTGACTACTTCACCTTCCCCCTTCCTGCTAGAGCCCCAAATCCCCCTTGTAAGGCTGCTCCTGGGGGTCTCAACTAGGAGCAGCATTTTAGAGGGCATTTGAAGATGCAGCCAGAGAGAGGAGGGTAAAGAGTTGTACTCCATGGGTGGAAGTCCTTCCATCAATGGAAACACTTCACTCAATCTGAACACTAATGTGGCTTAAGTAGCTTTTAATGCCATCTGATTACCCCCCCCCCCATATGTGCATGGTCAGGGTGAGAAAAAGGTTTTTCCCCACTGTTTCAATAGGTGTTTAAAGACAAAATATGTGTTCTAATCTGATTTAGTGATTGTGGAGCTAGTTGGAGTAGTTAAATCTATTTTTGGTTAATTTGATTTTGTGTACGTAACATGGGGAGTGGTTGAGATTGAAGCTACAATATGTGATTCTTTTCCTTCCAATAGAATGGGATCATTATATGCTAAGAACTATGGGAATGACCCTCAAAACCCTATTCTCCTACCTCGTTTCACCAAGATTGCTATCCTAAACAAAGTTACACCCATTGAAATCTGGGTTTAGAAGGCTGTAATTCTGATCAGGATTGTACTGCAAGACATACCTAGCCACATAAAGCTGTCCGAGAGTGGGTACCTAGTTGCCCAACACCGGGAGAATTTTTAATAAAGGGACTTGGTTCCAATAAAGGGACTCGGGGGTTGGACTAGATGACCCTGGTGGTCTCTTCCAGCTCTGTGATTCTATGATTCAATAGCAGCCCTTCAAGGATGCCTTTTATTTTCAGAGTTAACTAATCAGAGTGAGCATCACGAACAGAAGTTAGCTTCAAGTGAAAATATTATTTATTTATTTTATTCGATTTCTTGACCGTCCTTCCCCACTTGCGTGGGTCTTGGGGGTTTAAAACAGGTCACCCAACAGATTATGTAGCTCCTACAGCAGGAGTGTCAAAACTACAGCCCATGGGCCAGAACCGGCCCACCCAGGGCTTTAATCCAGCCTATGGCTCTGTTCTCCACTCCCCTTCCCCTGCCTGTCTTCACCTGAGGGAGATCAGGGCTGCCGAGCTTCCTGGCTGGATGGGCCTCGTTTTCAACTGTTTCTCCTCCAGCAGGCAGCTCCTCTGGGCTAAAGTAGAAAAAAAAAATTGCAAAGGAAATGCAGAATGGATTTTCCTTTAAGATTTCTGGGTCCAGATAGACTACTCTGGGACTGGAATGACAGCCCCCAGAGTGGAATGACAGCCCCCGGGAGTAGCAGCTGGGAATGGAATTCCACTTTGGGGGCTATTATTTCAGTCCCAGAGTAGTCTATCTGGGCCCAGAAACCTTAATGGAAAATCCATTCTCCATTTTCTTTGCAACTTTTTTTGAGCTGCATGTATTTCAATGGAATGGAGCTCAAGTAGTTTCAGTTTCCAGTGTTTGTATGCCAGGTTTTGCCTCATTGCAAATCAAGAGCTTGTCTCTGCTGAATGGACCTGAGAACAGGTGCCTGAGTGAGTATTCTAACCTGGGAATCCACAGCCAAAGGGAGACGTGACACTGGAGAGCCACTGCCACTCTGAGTAGACTGGGGGGGGGGGCGGCTTGCTATGCCCAGCCATTTCATATTTTCCTAGGCTCAGAGAATTCTATATTTTTAGGGGGGTTAGTTTCTGCTGTGATCCTGGTGTTTTTCTTGATGTTTTATTGAAAAAATTGCATTGCCAAACCCCACTAACCCCTCGCTTTCCATTTTAGGTAGGCATTTTTTAAGGACGGGGGGTGGGTAATGTATGGGAGGTGTCAGTTATCAAAGACTGTTAAATAAACAAAATATGGCAGGAGTGTTACTGTTTTGAGCATGTTTTATTTTAAGTTTTAAAAAAATGTTGTGTTTTTTGGTGTCCTTTATTAAGTTAATATCTTCATTGCCTGGCATTGCATTTTATCACACACATGGCCTGGCCTGACAAAGTCCTATTTATGTCTGATCCGGCCCTTGTAACAAATGAGTTTGACAGCCATTTAAAATGAGGGCTTTGTGGATTTGGAGGACTTTCACGGTGCTGACATAAGCCTACACTGTCCACACTAAGCCAGGGAGTCTCCTCTGCTTATTGCTCTCCAGTTGTGGCATAAATACCCTGTGGCAGTGCTACCTTATTATTAATATTATTATTATTAGTAGTAGTAGTAGAATTTATTACGTTCGCTAGACCAGCCACATAAATATAGTTATAATAGTTTTTAGAAACATACAGAGTACAAAATATACAAAAATAAAAGATTTAAATTTAAAACCTATTTAAGATTTAGCTTCTGTAATCTAGCTACTTGATAAGTGACCTTAGAGTTCTTATCAGATAAATGACAGTCAAGCTTGGCTTTGTTTGTGCAGCTAGGAATCTTATACAACAATGGAGTAATAATCTCCAAATGAGCCTCTTTATAATATGGGCAACTAAAGAATATAGGCTCGATGGACTCGACCTCCCTTAATGGGCAAGTCTGCACCAAGTCTCCCTCTTTCAAGGTAGGGGATTTTCTTATACCTGCCTCCAAGCACTGCAGAGGGGAGGGCAGAATTCCTTGCCAAGGTGAATGGCCTTCTAAAACTGTTTATTTCCAAAGAAGCCAGATAAGCTGCTGGCACAACAGCATATTTGACATTTGGCAGTGCAATAATGCTTGGTACACTAGAAATGTCAGTCTGGCATTCTATATCTTCAATTCTCTGCTTAGTTAGCCTTTTTGCTTGTTCCGTTCTGCAAGATAAGAGTACCTCAGGGGAGAATCCAATGATGTTGATGTGTCTTTGAGTAGCCTTGAGCTAATTTGATTGATAATTATCATGAAGTATCAAACAGAATAGCCCTTGGGGGTTAAGATGACCTTTTAACCACATATAGATGGATAGGATATGCACCCTGGCTTCAGCCCTTATAATACCTGTCTCAAGTTTTATCCAAGCATTGGCTACACATCTAGAGACTTGTAGAACAGCTCTTAAAAACTTTGATTGTACTCTTTCTTGTGGAGCAAAGCATGGGCTAGGTGGTCCTGAGAATGTTCCATATAGCAGCTGAGCCAATGTTTTGTCCTTATATAATTTAAGGGCTGCAGAAACAGAATGACCCCCATGAAGTTGAAGAAATTTCACTATGGCATTTGCTGATCTTTCTCCTTGATCAGCAGCATACTTGCTATGATTAACCCTAGAGCCCGAAGCCTGTAAAACTACACCAAGCTATTTAAAACTATTGACTTGCTCAGTCTGGTTGCCATTAATCTCCCAGGACCTAAGTTTGAGACTGTTTCCAAAAGCTACAGTTTTGGTTTTCTGATAATTGCCTGTAAGGAGTTCATCATCACAAAACATGGGGAGCTTCCTAAGAGCTCTCCTCAGACCAACAGGAGTTCTGGAAAGTACCACTGTATCATCAGCATATAATAGCAGTGAAATATACCCCGATTTGCAAGTTTGGGATGATGACGTTCGGAAGTGTTGAGCCAGTTAGCTAAGTTATTTATATAATAAATAAACAACACAGGTGCTAAAAGGCATCCTTGTCTGACACCTCTAGAGGTTTTAATAGCATCAGTAAAATGTCCAAGTCTACTGCATCTGACTCTTTAAAACGTTTGATCATGTAGAGCCCAAATTAGTAACAAGAGTCTTCTGTCTATAGTTGAATTCAAAAGTTTGTTCCATAACCAGGGTCTAGACACTAAGTCAAATGCAACTTTAAGATCGACAAAGGCAGCTTAAAGTGAAGTTGCACCCCTCGCTGAATATTTCTCAATAAGGTGCTGAAGAGTCAGGCAGTGGTCAAGTGTAGATCTACCTGTTCTAAAACCTGCCTGCTCATCCGCTAGGATGTTTTCTTGTTCTAACCAATCTAAGAATTTATCTATGAGGTATCTTGCATAGAACTTACTTATGAAATTCAACAAACTAATCGGATGGGTCCTCCTTCTTACCCTTTTTGTAAAAAGGAACTACTATAGCCATACCCCAAGACTTGGGGATATGGCCTGAATTATCAATGTAGGTAAGGAGAGGAGCTAGGAAGCAGGCCCACCTCCTTATTCTCTTTCAAGAGTTCTGGAGGAATACCATCAAATCCTGGGGCTTTAGCATTCTTCAGCTGGTCAGTGTGAGATTCAATCTCGCCTATGGTTACTGGGGGCCATTTTGGAAGATTTTTCTACTAGTAATGGCAAGGAGTTTTGAGCATCAACTTTGTATATCTCTTAAAAAGGAAACCCATCTATCTGCTGGAATGCAGGAAGTTATTGAAGATTTAGCTCCAGAGATTCTACCTGTAACTAGCTTCCAAAAAAAGAGATGTATTTTTATCTTTGGTTGCTCTAATGAGATCTCCCCAGACTTCTCTAGAATATTCTTTCTTTCTGTGTTGTATCACTGATTTATACTCTTTTTGGATCAGCAGTTGGGAAAGAACTTCTTGTTTAACCTTCTCCTCAGCAGTCAGATATTGTTGATAGATCCAATTTAAAGATTTTTTTTGCTGCAACACAGCTTTAATTAAAGCAAGGTTTAGAAAAATTATAAGTTTTGGTAGGCATATCTGTATGGGAATAGTTACGGGGTCTTGAACAGTCAAAGAACTTCCAGATGGTTGACAAGGACATAGCAAATTCCCAAAAGTTAAGACTTCTTTTAGGTTCTGAGCTAATTTGGGAGACCATCTTGCTTGGCAGCCAAATCGTTCTGTAGGTTATACCAGAGTGGAATATCTGGATGTCAGATGGATATCACTGAAATCTAGATGAACCCGAAGGAACAAAGGAAAGTGGCCCCCCTCCAAATATGGGAGAATCTGAAATTTCTCTACCAGGGAAGATAGGGCTCTGCAGACTAATATATAGTCAATTGTACTGGATTTAGATTCTACCATGAATGTGAATTCACCTGGAGTATCATTTTCAATAGAACCATTTAAAATAAAAAGTCTTAGTCTAAAAGCAAATTTGAACAAACAGGCCCCCGCATAATTTGTTTGTTAGTCTTTAAATATCCTCTCCTGGCCAAAGCTCTCCAACTTTTCCCCTGATGTGCTCAGTGACAATTTGAATTTAGCAGATACATCATCTGAGCCTAAATGGGCGTTTAAATCACCGCCCAGTAATATCAGGACTTCAGGATGGTCTAACATTAGGGCCCTTACATAATTTTCTAGAGATGCCCAGTTCTCCTCTACCCCAGACTTTTTACTTGTAGGAGGTAAAAAACATTTGCAATTACTAAATTTCTTCTTTCCCATGATAAAATCACAGCCATGACTAGCTGTCTCGGGGTGGGGGCTTCATCGAGCATTTTACTTTCAAGGAAGTTGGTGTAAGGATACCCAACCCCCCGTTCAATCTCCTTTGCCCCCGCCCTGTTAATGCATTTACCTTAAAAGAATTAAAACCATCTAGGAGTAAATTGGCATCAGACCAAGTCTCTTGTAGGAGAATAATATCATAATTACTATCAAACAAAGGAATATCAGGGTGTTGGGAGATACAACGTATCCAGCCAGCCATGTTCCAGGATAGTAGTTCAATGGCAGTGGTAGTTTTCTGATGGTCTTTAGATCTGAACTGTCATACTTGAAGGTCCCGTATCTGAGAACTTTCATAGACCCCCTATTCAGTTGGCCTCAAGACCGTATCTTCCAGGCTAGTTGAAGATAGAACAATAAGTTCCCCTTCCTCTGGTGGCTTTTCTGAATTCAAGGCATTCTGCTTAAGTTGAGCCAGCTGTAAATCTTCAGAGGGGGGGAGCTGATCCGGGATAACAGACGAGCAATCCAGGGAGTTGCAATTCATACACTGTTGAGTATCAGGATCTTGAGTATTCACATGTAGCAGTGTGGTAGGGATAATTGGCAGGGAGGTATTCAGTGACAAATTGGAATCTATTAAATCCTTCAGGGGTTCGGCCCCTTTTCATATTGCATGTGCAGATTGCTTCATTTCACTGATCAATTTGATAGGAGTTTTGGTTCCATATTTAAGATTTCTGCAACCTCCCCTGGGTGATACCAGGTCATTGTCCTGGATTTTCTGAAGACCTCCAGAAGGAAGAGCACATCCACCACAAGTTGGAAGGAGAGATCTCTTACTCATATCCTGGAAGACTCTGATTGGGTAGATACTGAAGGTGCTCAGGAATCATCTCATTTTTAACAACATCAATGGAATAGTAGATTGCTGGAACGAGAGAACCATTCTCCTATTAAAAGAAAAGTTGGGAAGTCTCTCAATTTGCTCAAGATTGACCTCAGTGGCTTCCAAATGAAGGAGATGACATAGTGAATGTATAACTTCCTGTCTATTTCTCCAACGATCTGCATTCACTGCAATCTGCGCAATTTCTAGGGCAACTTGGGTATTTTTCCAGCGTAGGTATCCCTCCTTGGTGGATCTGGATGCTGCTCTATCACTCATATCAGGTTAGTGGCAGGAGGCAAGACTAGAATCCCTTTTTTATGCTAAGGAGGAGCTGGCCTGTCTTTCGAGCAGGTGTTCAAATGTTGCTGCTGACTCTGTCACACCTTTCTCTGAGTTTTTCCTTAGGAGACTTCCCAGCTAATCCAGTTTAGCAGACATCTTATTGAGTTGCTGAAAAATATGCTGTCTTATTTATTTACTTAAAAAAACCCAACTCCTGTTTTTCAGCAGTCTTCAGTGTGAAGAAATGCTCTCCACTTTGAGACGTATCATAACCCTAGGAGATGAGTTGGAGGAAGGAACTCTCACACCTTGGATCTATCTTGATGGTCAGCATTATCACATGAAGCTAAGTAAGGGCAGGCAGCCAGGACACAGAATGTTGTAGCTTTAAGAGTAAAAAGCCTACCTTAGAATAACAACAGTCAGGCTGAGGGACAGAGGATTACTTAGTAACCTTGCTTGATACACTGCTGTGTATCACTGCTGTGTATTTGTGTGGAAATTTTCTTTTTAGTAAATTTCTTATTATTTTGAATGCTCTTAACTTTGCTGTTTGTAAACACAATAAGCCCCACTCAATCACATTAGTAAAAGGGTGCTGGGGAAAGGGAGGTAGTTGGTCAATAGATTGCTAGATCCCTAGGAGTGCCACTACTGCCAAGTCTGCCTTCTTCCATCTGAGACAAATGATGCTTGGGCAAAGGATTCTGGTGCTCCTGGGGAGGGGAAAGTATAGCGGTGGGACCAGACAGGGAGTAAAGGGAAGGGAGTGGAGAAATAGAGAAGCTCAGCGCCCTTCCAGCCTGTGTCCCATCCTGAAGGTTGTCGGCGGAGTGGCTAAGGTGGATAACCCTCCTCTGATATTGCTGTTCTGCAACACCAGGTCTATAAATAATAAGACCACAGTCCTTTGGGACTTTGTGCTGGAGCAGAATGTAAGACTATAGTCCTGTGGGACTTTCTGCTGGAGCAGAAAGTAGACTTGGCGTGCGTGACTGAGACCTGGGTGCAGGATGGGGAGACTGTAGCTCTCTCTCAGCTTGCCCCAGCCAGGTTCTCAGCCCTTCACCAATCCCAGACTAGGGGGTGGGGGGGAGTAGTAGCCATTTTCATTTGGGAGGTTTACTCCTTCAGGGCGCTTCCGCCACTGGTGAACGCGGGCATGGATGTACCGGCCTGGTGTGAGACACTGGGGAGAGTTTGGTGATTTGGCTGGTGTACTGACCACCTAACACACTGGCCAATAGCCTGCTGCCCCTGATGGAGGCCGTATCAGGCTGGGCTCTGGAACACCCTAGGCTAATAGACTTGGGTGATTTCAACATCCATGCCGATGACACAACCTCTATTCAGGCACGGACCTAGTGTCATCCATGGCAGTGCTAGGACTCTTCCAACTTGTAATGGCTCCCACTCACTGGGCCGGTAGCAGCTCGACTCAGTCTTTGTGGCTGGGTTAACAGTGGACCAGATTACTGCCTGGGCAGTACCATGGTCGAATCACCATGCCCTGAGGGCCTGTCTGAATGCTCCACCTTGACCCATATTTTAACTCACCTGCAGAGCCAAATGGACCCAGTATGGTTCCAGATGGCCCTGGGGGATCAGATGCCCCCTGGCGGCTCGTTGGATGAGCTTGTGGGGGATTAGTATAGCTGACTCTCTGCAGCCATTGAGATCGCTCTCCAGCACCCTCTGCACACCTGCTCTAGGCTTGCTTCCTGGTTTACCCATGAGTTGCGGCTGATGAAGCGGGAGCTAAGAGATGGTGGCGGCATGCTCGTGACAAAGCTACAAGAGCATCTTTTAGGGCGTTTATGAGATCGTATAAGACAGCAGTCAAAGCAGCAAAGAGAGAGTACTATGTGGCCACGATCGCATCTGCGAGCTCTCACCCAGCCCAGTTCTTTAGAACAATTCAGTCTTTAACTGTTCTGCCACAGGGCAGACAAAATGGTAGAGAATTGGACATTGGCTGTGAGGCTTTTGCGAGCTATTTTGCAAGTAAAGTCTTGTCAGTCCGCCACAGCCTTCCTGCCAAAGTTGATACAATTGGTGAACTCGAGGCTCCATGCACATCTTCTAGTCAGGTTTTGGACTGTTTCACTCCACTCAGCCTTGAGGAAGTCAACAAATTGCTCTTGGCTGTATGCCTCACCACATGCTGCCTTGACCCGTGCCTGTCGTGGCTCATTAAAGCTGGTTGTGAGGGGCTGGGCAGCGCCCAAAGTGAAATTGTCAAGAAATCCCTCAAAGTCAAATACCTTTAATGGAATGGCAGTAAGATACATAGATGTACAGTAACACGGTATGGATATATAAAACTATTATAAACAATATGAATCAATCCTTTAGCAGAATAGATCTAACTTTGACTACTTCGGCAAGAAACTTGGCCACTCTAGCTGTAATATTAGGATTAGCATCCTTTAGTAGATATTGAATAGCTTTTTCCCTATTAGAACTATAATTCAGAGGAAATAAAGATGACAACAATTCTTTGCGTAAGACTGAGTGAAATTGACGGTCAAAAATAATATGATATATTGAGTCCACGGATTTTAAAGGACAAGAACATAACCATTCATGAAAGGGAATTTTATTAAACCTACCTGAGAGCTCTTTTGAAGGGAACACATTTAGTCGGGCTAGTGTAAAGGTTCGATGGTGTGAAGACTGGACTAAGTTATGAAGATAGTGGGCCATCTGGCCATATTGAATTGGGAGATTCAACTGAGCCTGAGAAAATATGCAGAATTGTGCAGGATGTAAGATTTGGGGTTCAAGGTCAAGCAGTCTCCGTTTAATAATCTGGAAAATAGAGACTTCATCCAGTGAATAGAAATACTCTAAGGAAAAGCCAATTTGACTAATTCTCAATATATGCCAACCAGGGTACACTATATAAGCATCATTTTTAAAATGTGAGATTAAAGAATTTGATGATGATCTGAAGTGTATTTTCAACCAAAATTTAAAAGTTAATAACTAGCATTTAGTATTTATAAAATGTTGGCCTAATTCTAAACAAAGAGAGGAATATGGAACACAGGGAAAAAGACAGGCCTGTAGTCTTTCAAGATTGTTATGAAAGCCCGTTATCCAAAAGGGAAAACCATATAATAGTTGGGGGAGAATTTTAATTTCAAAAATCTTTATGGCGCCTGGTAAATATTGATTCCCTCTGGAATAAAAGAATTGTTTAAGGTGTGAAACAGATAGTTTAACTAAAGATTTATTACAGGATCTATGGGTTGACCATTTAAGGTTATATTGAAAAGTAATCCCTAGGCATTTGAAATTTTTAACCTGGGCTATTTCAGTTTTCCCTACTGTCCACTTCATAGGCTTCCAATGTTTAGAAAAGACCAACACTTTGGACTTTGAATAATTAATGACCAAAGAGTTATCAACACAGAAGTTATGAAAAGCATGCAAATATCTGAGAAGTCTGACCCTGGTACAAGAAAGGGATTGTAGTGTCATCTGCGTAAAGCAAAAGCAGGCTCTTTTGAGATACCAGTTTAGGAGGGTGTCCATTGACATGCTCCAACCTTGATGGAAGATCATTCAAAAATAGGTTAAAAAGAAGTCGGGCCAGTATACATCCTTGTTTTACTCCTTTTAAAGTTGGTATTTTAGCAGTTAAATGACCAGATTCCGAATATTTAACTTAACAGACTGTAGATGAATAAACCTTTTTAGTTAAAAATAATAGTCGAGGATCAATATTCAAAATTTCCAACTTTCTCCAAAGTAATTCTCTGGAAACTGAATCAAAAGCGCTTTTTAGATTGATGAAGGCTGCGTACAGTTTTTTAGTGCCCAATTTCATACATTTATTGGCTGGGAAAGTTAGAAGAAAGCAGTGGTCTGTGGTAGAATTACCTTTCGAAAAGCCAGTTTGTTCAGGACTGATTATCTGTTGAGAGTATATCCATGTTTTCTAACCGTCTTTCTAGAAATTTGGCATTTAACTTGCCTGTTATAGATAAAAGACTAATTGGCCTATAATTTTCTGGGCAGTTAGGATTTCCTTTTTTAAAAATAGGAATGATGATAGAGTTCAGCCATGACCGGGGAATCCTCCCAGATTGATTAATTAAAGTGAACAGATTAGCTAAGGGTAAGGACCACCAGTGAGGGTGTTTGGAAAAAACTTCTGCCGGGATCCCATTGGGGCCTGGAGCCTTGCCTTGTTTCAATTCTGAAATCAGATCAACCACTTCATCTACTGTTACTGGAGACCAGTTGGGAATGTCTGCTGAGATGGTATTATCAGTGTCTGGTGAGATATTATCAGGAATGTCTAAAAATTGTGCTGTAGTAATCAAACCAAATTTGAGGAGAAATATTAGGACAAGAAAAAGTTACCCTATTGTTCATATAAGAAGATACAACTTGCCAAAAGGTTTTATTGTTATTGGATTTTAGAGCTTGGAGTAGTTCAGACCATTTCCTATCATAAAACAGCCTCTGTTTGTTAAGGATAAAGTCATGATAGAAGTTATTGTGATCATGATAGGTCTTTAATTTGTCATAGTTATTTGAGCTATGAAATTCTTTATATGCAGACTGAACCTGCCTTTTTAACTGCATAACAATCTGCATTGAACCAGGCTAGAGGCTTAGGTGTTGTCAAAGAAGGTGATTTGGCTAAAGAACTAATCAGGTCAATTAATTGGTCATAAATATCCAGAGCATCATAGAGGGTCTGTTTCCTGGGGCACTCAAGGGGGTCATGGTGCATCCTCTCTTGAAGAAACCATCCTTGGATCCGGCCAAATTGGCCAACTATTGGCCGGTGTCCAACCTACCCTATCTGGGCAAAATAATAGAGAGGTATGCATCCAATACAGCTGCAGAGCTTTTTGGATGACACTTCCATTTTATACCCCTTCCAGGCCGGTTTTCGCCCAGGACATGGGACGGAGACAGCACTGGTTGCCCTCACAGGCAATCTTCGGAAGCATCTGGATCAAGGCGGATCAGCAGTGCTGTTGTTGTTGGACCTGTCGGCGGCATTCAACACAGTCAACCATCAGTTACTGATCCACTGCCTCTCTGACATAGGAGTTCAGGGGCTTGCCTTGCAATGGCTTGTCTCCTTTTTCCATGGTCAGGGACAAAGCCTTGTCTCCTTAGGGAACAGCTCTCCCAGAGGCATCCACTAGAATGTGGAATGCCTCAAGAGGCAGTGCTGTCCCCGATGTTATTTAACATCTACATGTGCCCCCTTTGCCCAGATTGCCTGGAGTTATGGACTGGGATGTCACCAGTATACGGATGACACCCAGCTCTATCTGATGTTGGGTGGCCAGTTTGGCTCTAGACCAGAAGATCTGGACTGGGCGTTACAAGCCATGGCTGGTTGTCTTAGACTGAGCTGACTGTAATTGAATCCGATGATGACGGAGGACCTGTGCTTGAGTTGGGGTGGTCTGGTGGTAGGGATCTCCTGATCTTTGAGGGGGCACCATTGGTGCCAGCACCGGAGGCTAGGAGCTTGGGAGTGCTCTTGGATGCCTCCTTAACAATCGGGATCCAGGTAGCAGCCACTGCCAAGTTGGCCTTTTACCATCTCCGGCTGATTAGGCAGTTGATCCCCTTCCTCGAACACCAGCCTTGCAACAGTGATCCATGCGCTGGTCACCTTGAGATTAGACTACTGTAACACTCTCTACTTGGGGCTGCCTTTGTCGCAATTCCAGAAGCTGCAGCTAGTGCAAAATGCTTTGGCCAGGCTTATGATGGGTCTCTCTATGAGGGAACACATCTGACCTGTCCTGAAGACATTGCACTGGCTGCCAATGGCATACTGGATTCGCTTCAAGGTGCTAGTTCTAACTTTTAAAATCCTTTATGGCCAGGGTCCGATATACCTGCGGGACCACCTTTTCCCATACATACCTCAGAGAGCACTTCAGCCAGGTTCACAAAACCAGTTGGCCCTTCCAGGTCCCAAGGATGCCAGGCTAGCTACAACCAGGGCCAGAGCTTTCTCTGTGGCAGCTCCACACTAGTGGAATGAGCTCCCGGAAGAGATTAGGGCCCCGCGGCACCTTCTACAATTCGCAGGGCCTCCAAGATGGAACTCTTCCACCAAGCTTTCAATTAGGAGCTGCCACCACTAACACTGTGGCCAGCATTACCATCTATGCTTATTAATATCATAAATTTAACAGTAACAGTAGCCTGGTGCCCGGTCTACTATTGATAGCCTGTGCTCGCCAACAAAGATTGAGATAGACCAACGAGCTGAATATCAATCAAACTTGTAGAATGTATGAGGCCATCTTTGATATTACATATCAACTGCTAGCACTTTAATATATTGTAAGTTAGTTTTAATCAAATTGTTATTGAATTGTTCGATGAATTGCTTTTAGATGTTTATGATATTTATTGTTATTATGTTTTTTATGGTGTTAGCCGCCCTGAGCCTGCCTTGGTGGGGAGGGTGGGGTACAAACCCAAGCAAGCAAATAAATAAATAAATAAATAAATAAACCAGACAGTTAGCCCCATATCTCAGTCCCCAGGATCTGGCTACAGTGACCCATACAATGGTCACTTCCAGATTTTTGTTGTTCAGTCACACAGTCGAGTCCAACTCTTCGTGACCCCATGGACCAGATCATGCCAGGCCCTCCTGTCTTCTGCTGTTCTCTGAAGTTTGCTCAATTTCATGTTCATTGCATCGATGACACTATCTAACCATCTCATCCTTTGCCATCCCCTTCTTTTTTGACCTTCAGTCCTTCCCAGCATCAGGGTCTTCTCCAATGAGGGCTCCCTTCTCATTTGGTGGCCAAAGTATTTGAGCTTCAACTTCAATATCTGGCCTTCCAGGGAACAGTCAGGGTTGATTTTTTTTAGGATTGAATGATTTGATTTCCTTGCAGTCCAAGGGACTCTCAAAGAGTCTTCTCCAGCACCATAGTTCAAAAGAATCTATTCTTCGGCACTTGGCCTTCCTTATAGTCCAACTCTCACAGCCATACGTTACTACTGGGAATACCATTGCTTTGGCCATGCGGAATCTTGTTGGCGGGGTGATGTCTCTGCTTTTTATCATGCTGTTTAGGTTTGCCATTGCTTTCCTCCCAAGGAGCAGGCATCTTTTAATTTCATGACTGCAGTCACCATCTGCAGTGATCTGGGATCGCAGGGACATGAAGTCTATCACTACTTCTACGACTTCCCCTTCTATTTGCCAAGGAGTGATGGGGCCGGATTCCATGATCTTAGTTTTTTTGATGTTGAGCTTCAAGCCAACATTTGTGCTCTCCTCTTTCACTCTGACCAAGAGGTTCTTTAGGTCCTCTTCACTTTCTGCCATTAGAGTGGTATTGTCTGCATATCTGAGGTTATTGATCTTTTCCCCAGCAATTTTAACTCCAGCTTGTGATTCATCCAGGCCAGCATTTCGCATGATGTACTCTGCATATAAATTAAATAAGCAAGGTGGCAATATACATCCTTGTCGTACTCCTTTTCCTATGCTAAACCAATCAGTTGTTCCATATCCGGTTCTAACTGTAGCTTCTTGACTCTTATACAGGTTTCTCAGGAGACATGTGAGGTTGGTTTGGTACGCCCATCTCTTTAAGAACCTGCTGTATTTTATTGTGAAACACACAATCAAAGGCTTTAGCATAGTCAGTGAAGCAGAAGTAGATGTTTTTCTGGTACTCTCCTGCTTTCTCCATAATCCAGCAAATGTTGGCAATTTGATCTCTAGTTCCTCTACCTCTCTATCCCAGCTTGTACTTCTGGCAGTTCTCTATCCACGTACTGTTGGAGCCTAGCTTGTAGGATCTTTAGCATGACCTTGCTAGCATGTGAAATGAGTGCAATTGTGCGATAGTTTGAACATTCCTTGGCATTGCCCATCTTTGGGATTGGAATGTATACTGACCTTTTCCAATCCTGTGGCCACTGTTGTGTTTTCCAAATTTGTTGGTAAATTGAGTGCAGCACTTTAACAGCATCTTCTTTTAAACAATTGACCAAGATGTCGGGCGCAGGGAGGAAAGGAATGAAACCGAAACTTATGGGCGGTCAAAGTCCGAAACCGGAAGAGGAGGGAATGGATGTCATGAGACTGCTAGCTCAAGCCTGTTATGGATCAACTCGCTGCTATTAACCAGCAATTAACCGTTCTCAATCAGACTTTCGCAGCGCAACAACTCCAGCTGGCCGAAACAGCTAAGCAGATGGAGCAAACAACGGGAATAGTGAAAGGGATGCATACCCAAAGCAAGACTTTGAAGAAGAGAGTGGACCAAATCATGAATAAACAGAAGCATCAGGGAAATAGACTGTTGTTTCTACAAATGAAGAAAGCAAATATGATTCTCAGATTCCAGGGGGTTCCTGAATCACCGAAGGAAGATTTGAAGAAGCATTTTCAGTGATCTTATAGCGCCAGTAGTAGGCTTGAAAGTGGAAGAAATAATGCATGATATTGATGCAGCATACAGGGTGTATTTCAATTACACCAAAAAGAATAGCCTACCTGGAGAAATAATAGTCAGATTCTCAAGAAGACAAACTAGAGATGCAATCTTAAAAGCTACATCAGCAACTCCGCTGAAACTGGGAAGTGCTATTATTAAGACTTTAAAAGACATCCCATTTGAAATTCACCAAAAACGAAAGAGCTATAAAGATTTAATTCTCTTTCTTCAAACAAATCAAATTGCATATAAATGGGCAGTTTCAGAAGGGGTCATCTTTAAGCTACATGATAAGAGAGAGAAGATTGACTCTGTGGATAAGGCCAAGGAATTCCTGAAACGCCATCTGGGAACCAAAGAAGACGGTGAAACTGGTTTGAGTGGCTCCACACCCTCAGAGAGGGACGAAGACTTGACTGCAGAAGAAGGCGCTGCTGCCCACAAATCAACTTATGATTTTAGAGATAGAAAGCCTAAGTAAAGACAGAAGGACTCTGTAAATTGCCTTTATGAAGTGAGTTTGGAGGATGCTCTGGAATTCTCCCATAACAAGTAACTAGCTAACTTTTGATCAGAGACAGATAGCACTCACAGCATGCCTTGTTTACTAACAAAAAGAGTACTAACATAGATTTTAACTGGGTCAAGGATCTCCTCCTCTTGGGTTTTTAGTTTAGTGTGGGTTTAGCTTTCTCCCTAACTGTTAGTCCCCCTCCCTTTTTTTGTTGTAGTTTTTGTAGTGTATTACAAAAAAAGCAATAAAAAATCCCCTACGGGGGGCCAAAAAAAAGAAAAGAAAGAAATTGGATGGTCTTTAGTTGTCTTCTAGAAGAGAGCCAGTTTGATGTAGTGGTTAAGTGTGCGGACTTGTGGGCACTCCATGAAATTGCTGAGCCTAGAACTGGCTTTCCGTGCTTTAGAGCAAACAGCAAAACAGGCGGACCTGCCAGGCTGTTTGCTTTAAAGAACAGGCAGCCATTGCAAGCCTCCCTTTTGCTCCCTCCTACTTGCAGGTGGGGGGAAGCGAAAGGGAGCCCTGAAATGGCTGCTGGCCATATAAAAGGAATGGCGAATGCCGGATAGACCTCTGGTCAGTTGTTCCCCGCTTTAAATGGCTGGCAGCTCCCCCTCCCTTTCTCCCCTGGGAGGAGATCTTAGCCTCAGCTAAGCTTCCCGCCTGGCAGCAGCAAGGCAAGAGCCCACCACCTGCCCCAGCGGAGCACCACAGGCTACTGCAGGGGCCTGGACCCGTGGGGCTGCCAGGGAGGGATTCAGGGAAGAATGGGCCCGGCCCCAGAGGAGCATGCAGTGATGGCTACCTCTGCACATTGGCAGTCCGGGGCGGGGGGGGGGAATGGGCAAAAACAAACAACAACCAGGAGACAGCCCTGGGCCTGGCCGGCCCAAATCTTACCTTCCCAGGCCCTTGACTGTTGACTGGACTTGGCAGAGGAACTGCAGCTGCTTGACTCGCACATGGGGTGGCCTGCCTCTGAGACTCAGAGGGATGTGGGGATGGCAAGAAGCAGCAGATGCCCAGCAGCACCACCAAGCCACCTAATTAAGAGCAAGTGAGGGTGCTGGGAGCCTGGGTGTGCCATTAGGAAGCTCAGGCTGTTTCTGCTGTTAATCAGGGGCCCTGCAAGGGTTTCCCGCCCATTAAAGTCAGCAGCCAGTGGGCGTATCCGCTGGCTGCTGGCTTTAAAGGGTGGTCAGGGCCGGCTCGCCCACTAGGTGGACTAGGCGCTCGCCTAGAGCGTCGGCCCTGCAGGGGCACCAAAATGCCCCCCGCGCCCCCCCCGTGAAAGACCCCCCTTCCCGCCCAGCGCCGGCAGCCCCGGCTTTCCTGGGTGCCTTGCAGCTGCGAGGCACCCAGAAAAGCCAGCACCACCGCTGGGAGGGAAGGGGCGAGCGTTCTAAGCCCGCCCCTTCCCCGGCTCTCCTGGGGGCATCCCCGGTGGTGTGGGCGTCCCAGGCTGTCCTGCCTAGGGCGCCCAGACACCTGGGGCTGGCCCTGAGGGTGGTCTGCAGTGGCTCAAGTGGTTAAGACGCTGAACTGCAGGCTGTGGAAGCTCAGTAGTTCAGCAGTTCGAGACCCGAGTGTGCCGCATGACAGAGTGTTCTCTGGTTCCAGCTCCTGCCAACCTAGCAGTTCGAAAGCAAGAAATTGCAAGTAGATAAATAGGTACCACTTCGGTGGGAAGGTAACAGCGTTCCATGCGCCTTGGTGTTTAGTCATGCCGGCCACATGACCATGGAAACGTCTTCGGACAGCGCTGGCTCTTCGGCTTTGAAACGGAGATGAGCACCGCAACCCTAGAGTCGGATTCGACTGGCTTTCGAGCAAGGGAACCTTTACCTTTACCTGCCTTTTTAGAGCTCTCTTTCACCTGGGGGAGGCTGAGTCCTCCCTGGAAAAAATTTGGGGACCCCCCACCCCCCATGGTCTATGCCTATGCTCCTGTGCCTTCAGCCAATCTAGGTGCCCAGTCTTGGGAGTCTCAAGCCTGTCAGACCCGGACCTTCCATTCAGGAAGTATTAATACAGCAAAGGCTGACATGTTTCCCTTTCAGTTGGGAAAGGATGATCTCTGTCCGGCAAAGAGCACCTTCTCCCCTTCTTCCCAGCCAAAGAGATGCCTGGATGCCTTTTCATCACCATAACTGTCGTCTCTTGGCTCCTTTCCTCTTATTCACCACTCAGTTATGATTTATTCAGTACATTTTAATCCCACTCTTTTTTCAAGAAGTCAGGGCCAGTAAACATCATTCTCCCCTCCTCCATTTTATCCTCACAACAGCCCGGTGAGGTAAGTGAGGCTGAGAGCATGTTCCTGCAGCCCCCCCCCTCAAAATAGTGCCTGTGGCCTGCTGGAAATAGCACTGGGCACAGCGTATGAGCCTCAGGTTGGAGGAGGAATTTGGTGAGAAGTCTGCCACCGCTCCGTGGCCTTGAAGAAGTGCTCTTCCCCTGGCGGAAAACAATCATTGGCTACAGTCCTCTTGTTTTCCTCAGGAATTTCAGCAAAGCACTGAAAGAGCAGTTTGTTTTTCAAGCATTTGTATTTTTACTGTAATTATATACTATGAGGCCAAAAAGGGGACACTTTTAAAGATTCCTAAAATGTAAAATTATGCTATCGGCATTTGTGAAGCTTATGCTTGCATATATTTGAAAGGTACAATTGAACCCTTTATTGATCTGAGAAGGGTAGTTATTTTCTTTCAAGAGATGTTAAGAGGCATAAACCTTGAGGTGATGGAGTGGTAGGATTCAAAACTGTGTGTGGAAAGATGAGTCGGAGTCGGTGATAGCTGCAAAGTCGTGCCTGCATGACAAAAATGGGAAGTCAGAAAGGTGTATCTAGTATGTTTTGGCAATAGATCTTTACATTACTGCCCTATAGCGGATGAGCAATTGCTCGTGTGTATTTTTAAATGCCTACCATGGGGGCAGCTGTCAGAAGAAAGTACACACAAAATTCTTGTGTGGACACTCTGTTGCCAGTGCCAACGCCTTTATCACTACTAGCACTTTATGATTATTTGATTGTTTTAAAATGTTTTAAAAGTTTCATGTGGATTTTATGATACTTTGCACCAATTAATGTGAGCATTAATTGGTGCAAAGTTCACGGGGAGGGCGGGATACAAATGGAACTAATAAATAAATCAATAAAATATGTTTGTGGTGGTGGTGTCAGCACAGCAGAGCACCCTGGCCACGTCAGTGCAGCCCTTTCCAAAGGCAAGTTGCAGCAAAGTTTTAATTGCAAGCTTGCTTTCTATTAATGATTTAAAAATTGATACCGGACTGAGGCTTGACATACATTTTTCCCTATTTGCCCTCTTTCCCATTGCACACTTGATTCACAGGGGCAGTTTCCCCACTGTACTTGGATAAGGTATCCCAAAATAGTGTAGTTTTCAGTGATATTTTCTGCCCAGGTGTCCGAAGAAGAAGAGATTGGATGTATACCCTGCCCTTCACTACTCAAAGGAGTCTCAGAGCGCCTTACAAACTCCTCTCCCTTCCCCTCCCCACAACAGACCCTGTGAGGTAGGTGGGGCTGAGAGAACTTCTGTCAGAAACTGCTCTTTTTCAAGAACAGCTGTGCCAGAGCTTGTGACTGACCCAGGGTCACATCAGCAGGTGCAAGTGGAGGAGTGGGGAATCAAACCCGGTTCTCCCAGATTATAGTCCGTGCACTTAACCACTACACCAAACTGGCTCTCCCTAAGCCTATAGTAGTGTGGCCTACAGGCTCTAGGGAGACCTAGTGGCTCCAGGGAAACCTGTACTAGAATAGCTATCAGGGTCTGCATTTCCCAGGTCTCATTTAGCCCCTGTCATTAGTTAACAGGGGATTTGGAGGGAAAACTTATACCAGTGGAGGAATAGAGGGTGGTGCCTGGGAAGAAGAGATAAATAAATGGCTTTGCCCAAAGTGGGAGGTGGTTCACTCCGAGGGAGCAGAGCTGGGGCTACTACAGGCAGAGTGATCCCCTCATCCAGGAAGGGGTAAGTCAGCTTGAAGCCAGTCACCAAGAGACAGCTAGGAACAGTCTAGATAGATGTGTTAGGGTGTGTTTTTTTTGTTTGCTTACCTACCTTTACTGTTCTCAGTATTTAACACGTTATATGAATTATAGTTGTTACTACACATCTTCAATAAAATTGGTTATTCTGCCTGGGCCTGCACACCTAATTCGGTCACATATGAAGTATTCTCTATTGGGAAAGAATGAACAAGGGGTTGGGTGGGTGCTCTGGGCCCTTCTGCGGAGACCCATACCAGAGCGGTGGCAGCCTGTGGAGAGCCTCCCTAGTCACTGCCTGCACCACCAGGGTGTGCTCTTGTCATTGCTATAGCTAAAGGGAAGAGACAGTAAGTAAGGTGGAAAGGAAAGGTGCAGGTTAAGGATGGGACTTATGAGAATGTCTCACCCTCTTCCCTCCCTCACACACACACACGATTTTACCTTTTTTCTTCTTTCTTGCTGAGCAGCCCCTATATCTATTTTCTTCTTATCTGTTTGTCTATGGCTATCCCACCCAGTTGCTTAGATAGATAGAAAGATGCTGGCCCAGTCCAGGGAACTGTGGGAAGAGACAAAATCATCTTCTTATATTCAGTTTCTGAAATGGCACACAAGAGGCTTTTGAAAGTTCAAAATAAACAAAATGTTTTATTTAACTTAGAGGAGGAAAAGTCAGGTGGAATCAGGGGTAGGATGTATGAGGTGAACCTGTAAGAAAACTGGGATAAATTTGTAATCACACCAGTTCCAGATAATTTGTTGCCAACAAGTGTTTCTGCTATTCAAAAAGGTCTTTTAAAATTTTGATGAGAGGTTTTTTTCAGTTTCCACTTAAACATTCAAACATAGGTTTATGAGTTTCACTGACTCTTAAAGTGTAGAAGGCAGGAACATAGAACCGAGTTCCCCAAATCCTTCAATAGACACAGGCCAGGGATCACTCCTCTTTCAAGAGCTATCTCCCTTTTCACTGGGTAGGGGTTACTTCTCTTAACTAGAAGCAATTTCCCTTTTCAGTTTGGATGGGGATCCTCTCTGATCCTCTCACTCCATTTGCCTCATTCTCAGTCCACAGCCAATGCTTAATTGTCTCTTCGACTCTCAGTTCCCAACTGTCATTCCTTAATTGACTCTCTCAACAGAATTCCGTTTGAATGGCCTCTCACTCAAAAGTTCTCAGACTCTGTTAGGCATTAACCCGTAATAGTCTATCAAAGAGGGGTTCACTGGCTGGACAAGAAATCAGTTCCAGAGCCATCCTGTAGTTTCTCCCTCCCATATACTTTGCAAGGCAATCAGGTGCAGAACTACTTAACTGGTTTCTGCTGACATCTCTTGAAGAAAAGGTCTGAGACTTGCTTTCTGAAAAAGGGGGACATGGTATATTTCTCAGGGCATTAGACCCCCATGTGGCACATGTAACTGTGGGCCTGATGGCAGTGGAATGGGAAATGGAGCATTTCCTCAGGTTCCTGTTGGACAAGGTAAATGTGCAAAGTCCCTGGATCCCAGACTGTTTAGGGCTGTAAAGGTCAATAGCAATACTCCCTCTTTATCTTGGCAGGTGACAGCTATGGCAGCAGCGGTACAGAAGGGAATGGAGCCTTCAGTTCTGCAGACTGGGATGACAAGAAAGTTCGACATAGTTTCATCCGCAAGGTAACTTCAGTGCTGTGCTATGTGGTCTCCATTGTAATCTCCATTGTGATGTCTGGAGGAAAATGGCCTGTGTAATAGTGCAGTGCACACTTGTATGTCAAAGAGAGTCTGAATATCCCACAGGGGAGTTCCTTCTTGTGCTATTACAGGAGAAGTATTACTCTAGTTTGGGGAAAGGAGTGAACTATGATTACAGAAAGGCAGGTGGAATCTATGGACAAGGATTCCTGTCACGGACAGGGAATCCTATCTTGGGGTGACAATTAGGGTATTAATGTGGTCAGCAAATAATGCCAGATTGTTTTCTGTAAAGTTTTCTCCTGTTATGCCTAGATGGCTGTTTTAAAAGCATAGGAAGGAGCACTTAAGGACAGTATGCACTTTTCTAAATGCCTAAATGAGAAACTGATGTGGGAATGTATCCTTTATTCTCCTGAGTGGCTCGCTTGGGTTGCTCATTTCAGTTTCTGCCTTTGTGGCACAAGAGCCAAGAAGCAGCTCCTGAAAGGTGCTAAATAAAGTCTGGTCCTCAGCCAAATAAGGATCCTGCTGTGGTATAATCAGCAACAGAACTTGAGACGTTACTGCCAGGCACTTTAATTCACCCCTAATGTATGTGACAGTTTCCCATGTGTATTTATGTACCCTTGCACTAACGTTGTGTCTTAATATCCAGGTTTACAGCATCATCTCAGTGCAGCTGCTTGTGACTGTGGGCATCATTGCAATTTTTACCTTTGTGTAAGTTCTTTCCCAGTCCTGTTTTCTTATAGAGAACCTGCTTATAAAACTAGTTCTGATACCTACCAATAAAATAAACACATTCCAATTAAATGATATATATTTCTTTTATTTGTCTGGAAGCTCAGAATTTTCCATTCAGTGGTATTAGTTTTTTCTGGAGTTAGCAAGGTTCTCTCCACTGTCTGAATACTGGTGGTAGCTCCATTAAGTGTTTAATCTTGACTAGAGTTAGTACTACCTAACAGAACAAAAATGCAATTGCTTTACAACTGCAGTGGGTGCAAAAATTGTGCCTCCATTTCAGCTGCCTACCAAACAATGTCGTACAACTGGAGTGTACCTTCCAACTGTATGTTTAATTGGCTGGTGCTACTCTTCTGAATCTATTTGTTATGATGGTAGATGGTGAACATGTCCAGTTTTGCAACTGTTCGCATTTAGTGGTAAGAGAGATCAGAATCAGAGTTTGAAAAGCAAGTTCTCAACATCTGTAGCAGAAGTTGGCAGTGCACAGCACTGATTGGCTAATATTGGCTAATATCTGTGTACCACATACTCCTCTCCCACTTAGCTACAGAGTAAGAAACACTACAAGGATCTTTACTTCAGTGGTGCCCATTGCAGGATTCCAGACTTCAGTTGCAGCAGATAGAAGTACCCTGCTGGAATCCTCCTGCAGCCTACTTACTATGCTGGTCCAGTTCTGCATCTTCTCCCTGCCAGAACTGCGAGTGGTTCAGATTCCAGGAGCAGGGACATTTGTTATCCATCACATCCCAATAAATCAGTCGTCTCCCTGCTCAAGTAAAAATTGGAGGGAGGTGGGGGCTGAGACATGCAGGTCCTGAACCCATCCTGAGTTTTGCCCCACACGGACTACTGGGGTGGGGGCCACAGCAGAGAGTGGACGTTTACAGGCAGTTGCTGATCTTAGCCATTTGCACAGTGGAAAGAGTGTTATCAGAGATGCTGCCCCTTGCTTCCTTTTCTCTTCATTAATGAGCAGTAAGCTGAGAACAGATAAAAGGAAGTACTTCTTCACCCAAAGAGTAATTAACACACAGAATTCACTGCCGCAGGAAATGGTGGTGGCTACAAGCTGAGACAGCTTCAAGGGATGACTGGATAAACATATGGAGCAGAGGTCCATTAGTTTGCTATTAGCCACAAGGTATAGATAGAACACTCTATCTGGGGCAGATGCTCTGTATTCTTGGTGCTTGGGGGCAACAGTGGGAGGGCTTCTAGTGTCCTGGCCTCACTGATGGACTTCCTGATGGCACCTGGTATTTTTGGCCACTGTGGGACAGAGTGTTGGACTGGATGGGCCATTGGCCTGAACCAACATGGCTTCTCTTATGTTCTTATGTTCTTAAGTTTGCAATTTAAAAATTAACTGAACAAATATTCATATAGTTATCTAAAAGATAAAGAAAAAATGAACAGCTGGTCTGAAACATGCAGTATGAGACAAGTCGATGATCACTGTTGAACCTGTTGGTGTGTAAGTCAAGAAGCACAGTGAAGTCAAGAAGCCAGACTTAGCCTGTCAGCAGAAAATGTCCTGTTCTCATAGGACCCTGGGAAGCAACCAAGTACTGTGATCATAACTGTTGCTAGTTGATTAAACAAAACCTCAGTTGATTACTCATATAAGTTACCCTAATATTCATATATTTTCATATAAGTATAGCAATAATTCTGAGGTATACTGTTGTTGGTTGCATGCATGCTTCATCTCTAAGGGGCTTTCTCCTTTTCTCTATCACATAGCAGAGAATGCCTCTTCAAAGATGGCACTCAGTTTCTCTAAGTACTTGGCGCTGAACATACTTTACACTTGCAAAATCTGCTGCTTCATTAATTGGGAAGCACATTTTTAGTTGATCAACTAAAATTTTTCAAGTTTGAATTATTCTGACTACACATGTACACATGAAGCTGCTTTATACATAGCCCAAGTATAACAAACTAAATGCACATACAATGCACAGTGTAAACTTGATTTTTCTTTGTGTGTTAAGTGATTCTCATGTGACATCCAATGCATTTTACAGCCAAATATGCATGTGACATCCAATGCATTTTACAGCCAGTTCCTGGCTAGGCAGGATATAAATCGAAAGTAATAAATAAAATAATAAATAAATAAATTTGAACCCCGACATTTAACTAGTAATAGTCCTCAGCTTCATATGTAAAGTGAATGCACATTGGCCTTTTCTTACAAACAGGCATATGCGTGTATATTGAGGATGTATGTGTGCTCACTGTATTCTGTGAACAGGGCTAGTGATAGAGCTATTAAGGTTGGTATTGTCTGTATGAACTGGTAGCATCTCTCCAGAATCAGTCAGAGGTCTTTCACATCACAGGGGTTGAGTGAGACACTGAAAACCTGTGCTATGGGAAAGAGAAATCAGTTTAGTTGAAGGTCCTCTGGAATCTCTGTTCTCTAGGACACCTGGTCCTATTATCATACACTAAAAAACTACATTATTCTAGACATATTTCAGACATATCTTTTCAGTGTTAGGACTAATTCCACAGAGCCAAAACCTGGAGTTAAAAAGGAAGTGACAGTTTCTGTTTGCTGTCTTTAGAATGAAATGTGAAGGTGTGATTTTTCCGAGATTATAGATGTACAGTACATGCTTCTTCCCATTTCATATCTACTTCTCTCTCCACAGGACCCCTGTACGCAGTTTTGTGCAAAGAAATGTTGCTGTGTATTATGCGTCTTAGTGAGTATCGTCTCTTCCTGCCTTTGTTCTGTGCAACTGCCAGG
The DNA here is from genome assembly GCA_029375565.1 of Gekko gecko. NCBI lineage: Eukaryota > Metazoa > Chordata > Lepidosauria > Squamata > Gekkonidae > Gekko > Gekko gecko. Next base: position 83,463,571 of record JAPDNY010000003.1, on the reverse strand, counting down.
TGCCCGTGGGCGTCAGAGATGACCCTGAGGCTTATTCCTATTCCAAAACTATCCTCCTCACTGCTCTACCAGCAGTCAGAAGTGCAGCAGGGAGGGTAGATGTTTTACCTCAAATGCTGTATTTGTCCAGAAAGGCTGTCTCCTGTTTATTAGGGGAATTAGCAAGGAGGCAGGAAAACTTGCAGGAGGGAGGTAACTAGCGAGATTCTCCACCTGTGTTTTACGGGGTCTTTTCTGTAGAGAAATGCTCAGAAATGAGCCAGGCAGTGGCTTAACCTGAAAAAAGGAGGGGAACCAGTGTACAAGAAATGGTGCAAAACACAAGAGACCGCTGGCTGAAATCACTAAAAGTGAACAATGTAAAAATATGTTTAATATGTAAAATATGTAAAAATAATATTTAATGCCAAGTTCACTATTAGTATAACTGGATGAAATATAAGTATTCTTACAAGGGACAACACTAATGCCGAAAAATAAATTCACAATAGTACAGAGAAGTAAAGTCCCAAAAATTTCCCTCCCAAAAAAATTCCCCCCAAAAAAGAAAAAGAAAAAAGAATTATTCGAAACGCGGCAGCTTGCATCCAGACTATGCATCGTTTATGGCTTATGGACTTCGAGATTATTTGGATCCACCTGGAAGAATACTTAGGTTTCATCCAGTTATACTGATAGTGAACTTGGCATTAAATATTATTTTTACACACACACACACACACACACACATATATACATATATATATATATATACATACACACACACACACACACACAGAGGAGTCTTTTCATAGAAAAGGAGCAGCAGGAGCTCATTAGCATATGCCATGCTAATGAGCTACTAGGCTATTAACATATGCCACACCCCCTGACATCACCAGAAGTGATGTCAGAAGGAGAAGCAAAAGAGGGGGGGAGGCATCTTCGAAAGCCTCCCCTTCCCTTCCCTTCCCCAGCTGGCCTGGGTGGGGGAGTGAAGAGAGAAGGGGTTTAAAGTTCAAATGCCTTCTCACTAGAGTTGGGCCACAGAAGGAGGAAAAAGGGAAGGAAAGAGAGAGAGCAGAGAGAAGGAAAGAGCGAAAGAAAGAGAAGGAAAGGAGAAGGAGAGGTGGAGGGAAAGAAAGAGAGAGAAGGGAAGAAGGAGGGAAACAGGGAAAGGAGGAAAGAAAAGAAGAGAAGAAGGTGGGAAAGAGGAAAAGGAGAGAAGGAAAGGAGGGAATGAAAGAAATTTGGCAGCAATTCGGCCCCATTATATCCTATGGGCCATTGAAGTCAATGGTGAAAACATAGGGTATATTCTGGGGGCTGGAGGGGAGAGGGTTTGAGAAAGAGGCTCCAAACTCACAGGGTAGCTGTTGGAGCCTCTCCCCAAGATACCCACCAAGTTTCAAGAACATGGACCAGGGGGTCCAATTCTATGGGCCTCCAAACAGGTTGCCCCCATCCCCTCCATTGTTCTGTATGGTGGGGGAAAAGTTACTTTTTCCCACAGTGCTGTTAGAAGCTCTGAGGGGGAAGGGGTTTGAGGGAGAGGCTCCAAATTTTCAGGGTAGCTTCAGGAGCCTCTCCCCACATATACCCCCACGTCTCAAAGCAATTGGACCAATGGGCCTAATTCTATGGGCACCCAAACAGGTTACCCCCATTACCTCCATTGTTTCCAATGGGGAAACCCAGCCAGCAGCACTTAAGGCAGGCAAGCAGGCAGCCACCCAGCAGTCAGACTCTCCCAGAGAATCTCAGGGAAAGTGAACTGTCTTGGGAGGTGTTTGTTTGCCATGAGAACAAGTGGCACATTCCAGAACAAGTGGCACGGTGGCAGTGCAAGCATGCCACAGTGCCACACAGAAACCTCAAAAGACCAAAAGGAACAACATTTATACATGTATAAATTGATGGTGCAACCTCATTGGACCACTCACACCACGCACACCTCAAAAAGAATATTTATAGCACTGGGGAAAATGCAGAAAAGGGCACCAGTGGCTTAACCTGATTTTTATTAAAATAAGAAATCCTAATAAATGCACACATACAGAAATAAAACACACTTTAAAACATACACACAAGTACTGGAAATACAAAGGTGAGTGGGAATAATAGGAGGCTGTTGGGAGTTATAATTACCATTCCAGACACGCGGAAGTCCATGGATAAGAGGCTGTGAAGATGGAAAGGAACCCAAACAAATTTGAGGTTGACCTGTCAGTAGGCGCCCAGAACAGACACATTGCAACGGAAAAATGCTTGTCCAGATATAGGGCAAAATGATACCTCAGGGCACGGTGATGTGTTTGCCCCTTGAAACAATGTACTGGAGGGATTAACTGGGACCAGAACAATGTGCAGGGGAAGCTCTGCGTAGCATTCCCAGGAGAAGACAAAGACTGTTGTCATATTTGCCTCTGTGTAATTTGGGAGATCTTCTTTCCTGTGGGCTCCTTTATGTAGAGAAATATCTCATTGTTTTGGGTGGGGAAAAACCCCTAAAGCCCTAAAGCCACCTCCCCAATATAGCAAGTTCAGACCTATTCTTTGCTGCCAGGAATCATTTTTGTTGGCTCTGTGCCATCTTGGTTTGGTGTACATTTCCAGGCCACACCCTGGCCTATTTCTAGACATGGCTAGAACTTACACAGAGAGGGTATTGGGGGGTAGAAGATGATAAGGGGTGTTTTCTGCCAGTTGCTCACCTGTGCAGATGGAGGCTGCTGGAAGTGATGCAAATGATCTCAGAGTTTCTCATGGAAGGGCAGATCTCCTAAGATCCATAGACATTTGTGACTGTCCCTACCAAAAACGTTTTAGAAGAGGAAGAAGAGATTGGATTTATACCCCGCCCGTCACTACCCAAGGGAGTCTCAGAGCAGCTTACAAACTCCTTTCCCTTCCCCTCCCCACAACAGACTCCCTGTAGGTTGGTGGGGCTGAGAGACAGAAACTGCTCTTTTTCAAGAACAGCTGTGCCAGAGCTTGTGACTGACCCAAGGTCACATCAGCAGGTGCAAGTGGAGGAGTGGGGGAATCAAACCCGGTTCTCCCAGATTAGAGTCCGCGCACTTAACCAAACTACACCAAACACCATACTGACAGAGGAGAAAGTCATGGGACTAGGTTTCCACACTATTGGATGCATACTATACTGTGCCTGTCAGGGATGGCTGAAGTGTAGATTGGCATTCATAGCTACCTTCTGACATGACTGGAGATGGGATGGAAGGACCATGCAGGATAGTCCCCTAAACTCTAGAGCAGCGTGTTGCCTTGGCACCAAGCATGCTTCTTCTGTGCTGAAGAGTCTCCTGTGTCTTGGATATTAGAGAGCATGAGAACACTCCTATGTACAAATACCTGGGAGAAAGTACCACTTAATTCACTGGGCTTTACTTTTGCACAGGATTGGGTTGGAAATTACCTCTGTTGTGCAAAAGGAGAAACAAGCTTAAATCCAACCCAGTACTCTCATGTGTACAGATTTGGTGGCACAGAGATTGCAGCAGAAGCAGTGGTGGTGGACAGGCCCAGCTCTGCTTATATGGGATGTCTAGAGAAAAAGCAACAGAAACTACTGTTCTCCTTGAGGCGTAGGGGGCAGTGCTGAGGACTGGTGTGCCACAGCACCTAAACGACTCTATATGCTGTGGATACACTCGCTGTGGGCCACTTACGAGAGGACCTAGAAGTTTTCATAGGCTAGTTCTTGTGCATTTGAAATCCCATCTTTTGAGTTTGGGAAGATGAAAGTGCTTTCAGATGAGATTTCACTATGGTTCAAAAAATTATCTCACTTCCTTCCCTCAGTGCTGTATTCCTGGTCACTTATCTGGTGTTGGTGTGCTGTGAAGGCCCACGGTGAGTATGTTTACTAACTTGTGGTGCCAGGTACCAAGGGCGAATGAGTGGGTTGGTTGCGTGTGGCAGTCATGCAATCTGGTATGCACATCCATCCCCAGAATACCCTTTTCTTTGATCCCTTGCAAGTGGGTAGATGCCAAGGGTGTAAGATCGTAGCATGGCTTTGGAAATGTGAGGGGCATGGGGGGATTGATGGAATTTAGAGGTGTAGAAAGTTCCTTTTTGGGCCGTGGGAATGAGTCAAGGCTGGACTTGCCATGAAACTAAAGGTAGCATGCTATTTTCTGCTTCTTATTTCTGTTATTTTAAAAAGAGAAGGTGTATCAGCCTAGAATGGGAAGTAGGAATGTCATTTTGACTTGGTGCTTCTGGTGGCAAATAGTTAGCTAGGACATGAAGGATTTGCTTATAACATGTTCCAAAATGACAGCCCTCTTTGAACTGTTACTGTTTGCCCTTCAGGAGACGCTTTCCATGGAACATCATCCTTCTGTCTGTCTTTGTAAGTAAATGTTTTGCTGTGGAACTTGGGCTGAGTGTAATGCAGTCATATGAAACTTTCCGTGGTGTGGCAAGAAATACTTTGAATGAATGAACTAGGCAGCTAGAGAGTGTGCTTTGGCTGTTTGGATCTATTTTTTAAAATGTAGAAAAATTGTCAGAACTCCAAAGTAATCCGTGTTAGACTATCTGCCATGCCTAGAAATTTATATTCCAACCCCACAAGTGATTTGTTTGTCAAACCATTTTGCTTATGTTAAATCCAATAGCTGTTTTTTTTTGTTTTTTTTTTGTAAAACTCTCTTAAAAAAGAGAGAATTTTATTCTTTTTATAAGAAAAGGGAAGGGTAGACAGATGGAGAAAGAAAAAGGTGGAGTGAAATTTTTTTCTGTTAGTGAGAGTTAGTTTAGGTTAATAACCAATACCAAGATTTGGCATCCATCATGGTTAGAAGATCTTCTTTTTAACTAAAGCAAAGTCCAAAATCACTCTGTTAATGCAGTTAGTAAAGTCCATTGGGGTTAGTAATTAAACAGCTCCTTCCAGATGTAACACGAACAGTCCTCAAAGTATCTTCTTCTTAATTTTCTTCCAGTTATGGATTAAGTCCATTTTAACTTTGAAGTCTTCCGTTCCATCACCTTCCCCTGGGCTGCTGTCATCTGCACGTATCCCAATTTTGAATGCTGCATCCTTCTTCCTGCTGGCGTGTCTCTTCAGGAGTTTCTGTGTTTTAAAGATGAAATCCTTCTTCTTTCTTTTCTTTTTTTTCTTAAACTTCTGGCCTTCAAGCTTCCAGGGCTCCACAAACTCAACAGATGAAATTAGATCTCCCGTTTGTCGCCTGCTATGCTCGACATCCCCTTCTACTGGCAGAGTATTTCTTTTTATAAAGGCGGAATAGGCTTTGGGAGCCTTATCCACCTCTTCTTTTAACTTTATCGCTTCACTGCCAGTTAGGGGTGTCAAGACATTTGTCAAGGTAAATCCGAGATCTTCTTTCTCCTCTTCTTTAGCGCCCTGGAAACCTGGAATCAAATTCGATTTCTGTTCAATCTCCTTCATCTTTCTAGTTGTTTCCAATATCTGTTTCTGTCGAACTGATGAGAACACTTTCCATTTTAAACAAAGTTTGGTTGATCTTCTGCAATTGTTCCAGCAGGGGGCACAGCATCTCCTTTTTCTGTTGATTGACAGCAAGCTCTTGGGGGGGCTATCTGGACCGGAAGTCCCTCCTCTCTTCTCTTCCGGTGTCTGCAGGGCTTTTTCCATTATCGACATTTTGTTTTTTTGTTTACTTTTAAAAAGTTCGTGCCGCATCCCCCAGGAAGCTAAGATGAACACATTCTTCCATGCAACCCCAACGGTACTTTCACCAACACTTTGTTTTCTTTCTGCCCCCCTTTGCGCTCCCTTTGAATAGCTTGCTTCTCGAGGGGGGTGGGGACTCCTCCCTCCTCCCAACGCTTATACGCATGCAGGGGGCTCCGATTTACGCCTCAAAATAGATCTTCAACTCACGATTCGATGCCACTACTTCTTTTTATGTTGAACCATAGCGCTATTTTCACTCCTGGAATTCGGTGGCGCCGCTAAGTCCCATTACGGGCACGCCGCAGCGGGGCCGATTGGGGCGGGGAGAAAGCCTCAATTTCCCGGCTGTCTGCCGGCAAAGAGGCTACTCCCCAAGCGCCCCGGTTCGGAGCAACTTTACCTAAGGCTCACTAGGGTCTTTCGCATATGCGAAGACCCCCCCAATCCAATAGCTGTTTTTGATGCATACCCACTCTAGATCTAGGGATGATGTGTGTGGTTATGAAGAATGTATCCGTCCTTTTTTCCAGGGGTTAATATCACATTTGGGAGACATTTTTATTGTTGTGCTAAACAGATTTGGGGCTGTTCAGTCAGTAATTATAGTTTGGAAATCAATTATAGTTTGGAAAATTTTAAAAATCAATTATAGTTTGGGTATTAGAAAAATGGCAACAGTAGGATTTTCGCCCTTGTCTTATTAGTTACTAGGGGCAAAGCCCGTTGTGGAGGAAGACAATGGGCCCTAGAAAGGGAGGGAGGGAGGAAGGAAGGAAGAGGGGGAGAGTGAAAGAAAAAAGGAAAGAGGAAGAAAGGAAAAGGCGGAAAGGAAGGGAAGAGGGGCAGAACGGGCTTCTCTGGGCCCATAGAAGGCCCAGAGGATGGGGGGGGAAGGGCTTCTCTGGCCTACTGGGCCCATAGAAGGCCCAGAGGATGGTGTGTGAGGGGGCAGAAGGGCTCCTCTGGCCTACTGGGCCCATAGAAGGCCCAGAAGATGGTGGGGGGGCGGAAGGGGCTTCTCTGGCCTACTGGGCCCATAGAAGGCACAGAAGATGGTGTGTGTGTGTGGAAGAGGCTTCTCAGGCCTACTGGGCCCATAGAAGGCACAGAGGAGGGGGGCGGAAGGGGCTTCTCTGGCCTACTGGGCCCATAGAAGGTCCAGAGGATGGGGGGGGGTGGAAGGGGCTTCTCTCACCTGCCTTGGCCTTAAAGGCCTGTCCCTGCGCTCTCTCTGCAGACAGTCCTCTCCTGTCAGAGGACTGGAGCAGACTGAGCCAAAGATACTGGCTGGGGCTGACGTGGGCGGGACTCTGCCAAGCAGCCAGTCAGCCCCAGCCAGCATCTTCTGACTGCCAGTTCTTGTGCCAAATCAATTATGGCAACCATAGAATGTTGTGGAACCAAAATTCAAATATATATAAGGACAGATACTGTTTCTATTTTATAAGGTCAGTTGCAAGATGAAATTGTGAACGACGACAGTTCTCCCAGATTTGCAGTCTGGGTGAGGCTAAGTCTGTTCCCTGAAATGGTATAGAACTAAAGTTGTTTGGCTGAATAAGCATTGAGGGGGGTTGGAGAGCATGGCAATGACTGTGATGTGATGGGAGACCAGTAATCTGTTGGTCATCATTCTTGTCTGTTGATCTTTTCATCTAGACTTTGGCCATGGGATTCATGACAGGCACCATTGCTAGGTAATGTACAAATATTCTTTCAGCTTGCTCTCTATCAGTTAAACTTTTAGTTCCCAGTCAGAGGGAATATTCTAATTGTCTGTTCGGTGGGAGTCTGTTGGGATTGTATTAAGTAAGTCTCCACCTGCTAAAAAAGGCAGCAGTGTCCAGAAATTAAAATCGGGAAATGCTTAAATGGAACAGAGTTTGAAAAAAGACCCTATTTTTGTTTGCCAAAGCAATTATTTTTCACTAAAGTTCTAACAGAAAACCCTTTTCTGAGCGAGTGCTACTAAAGTAGCAAGTTATAAAAGTCAGTGTGGTCAGACTCTTATTAAGTGTTGTACTATAAGTGAAGAAACTCAAATTCAAATTTCTTGCCATGAAACCTTCTGGGTAACCTTAAACTGGCTATTTTTCCTCAGCCTAACTTACCTCACAGGTTGACTTTAAGGATAAAATACAGGTCGGGAGATGCACGCACATTCCCTTGAGCTGCTTGGAGAAAGGGTAGGATAAAAAATGCACCCAAAGATAGAATTTAGTTATTTAAGTAGTTTTGCTTTGGTTTTCTTCCTGAAGGGACCTAAAGCATCCTACAACAACAAAAAAGCCATTATTCATGTAAAACTATAAACAACAAAATAGCAACACAATATCAGACTACCTCTTGGGCTGGCCCTGGACTCCCATACTGGCTCTTCTGAAGGAATGGGCTTTTGCTCTTCCGCTTGGGCCCAAGGCTTCATGCTTCTGGCTAGGCCCAAGCTTAATAGGTACCAGAACAGGAAGGGAGGGGGAGTTCTCAGCGAGACAGTGAGGCTGCTAAAGATGTTCCACCACTCATTCCCTCCCTCAGCAACTAGCTTGTAGAGCCATTTTTAGTAGGGGCTAGAAGGTTGGGCTGTGGTGGCTCAAGTGGTTAAGACGCTGAACTGCACGCTGGAAGGGTGGTAGTTCAGCAGTTCGAGACCTGAGTGCCGCATGACGGAGTGAGCGCCCATCTCTGGTCCCAGCTCCTGCCAACCTAGCAGTTTGAAAGCAAGAAATTGCAAGTAGATAAATAGGTACCGCTTTGGTGGGAAGGTAACAGCATTCCATACACTTTGGCATCTACTCATGCCGGCCACATGACCACGGAAACATCTTCGGACAGCGCTGGCTCTTCAGCATGGAAACAGAGATGAGCACCACCCCCTAGAGTCAGATTTGACTGGCTTTCAAGCAAGGGAAACCTTTACCTTTAGAGGGTTGGGGCCCCAAGCTATACCTTTCCCCCATATATGGGGGAAGTCCCATATCTGCAGCTGCTGCTCTCTCTCTCCCTTTTGGTTTATCACTGGAAAACCAGGTAGTATCACAGGGCCATAACTGTTATTTGATCAGCATTTCTGATGCAGGCATTTGAGAATGCTGCACATGCTTACACAAACTTGCCATAGTACCTGTTGATCAAATCCACTCTGGCCATATGCAGCTTTCTCCATTGCATCATCTGTTGCTGTGTTTCTATTTGAGAACTTATTGGAGTCTTTGATTTACAGCTAATATTCTCATTTTAGCCCCACTCCAGTCTAAATTGGGAAACGTGTGAAGGTCTCTCCATTCCTTGCTTTGTTTGGGGGGGGGGGCATTTCTCTTACTGCAATCCCTACCCTACTTGCTCGAAAGATTGCAATCAGAGGGATTTACAAATAATACCTTTAATTGTCTCATGCCACTTTGCATTTACTAATATTTATTTTCAGTAAAGTACTTAACTGCATTCGTATTTTCATTACGGAAGCTGCCCAATGACAGACGCTTCTGTTAAGTGCAGCATTAAAGCATAAAGTCAGGATGACACAGGCTAAAATCATAAATAAAATTACTCTGCAGAAAATTCAGTTGAAATCTGTGTGACTTGCTAAAGTCAAAATTAATTCAGTACAGAAAGGGTACTAACTGAGACTAAAGGATGCATTGAAATGAGAGTGATGTTTGTCATGATGGTCAGGTGAGGCTGGGCTGGAGGCAAGGTGGTGGCGAAGTGGGGGCAGGGCACTGTCCAGGGTTCCTCCCAGGGCAGACTCTGATGCTGTGAGTGGGTCGTGGGGGTGATGAAGTTGGTTGGTGCCTTCAACCACTGGTGCCCGAGGCAATTGCCTGGGGCCGCCTAGTGTACATCCTGTCTCTGCTGTTTTAGAATAGTAAATACTAAGACAGTATATAAAGCTTATTTCATTTTTACAGGGTTGCAGTTTTGATTCTAGAAACTATTACTGAATTTTATTTTTTAAAAAGAGGAAGAAGTATGATGTTCTTCCTAACAAAGGTGTTTGGGCCATTAAATTAAACAGCTCCTTTCAGTTACCAAAGCAGGATTAACTCTGTTCTTTTGTGACATATTAATTTGTATGTGTGTGTATAAATTCCTGACAGTATGCCTTAAGGATATAATTCACATTGTCTTTTGTCACTGCCTCTGTAATGCTAAAAATCTTAGGGTGAAATAAATGTTCAATTCTTTGTTTGCAGCGTGTATAATACAAGAGCTGTTCTCCTTGCCATGATAATCACAGCCATCGTGGCCATAGTAGTCACCATCTTCTGCTTCCAGACAAAGGTGAAGTACTCTGTCCTTAAGACATACAATACTGCTTTCTTAAGTGTGTCACAAATTCCTTGGGGAATTTCTCATCCTTAATTTCCTTGGGAAATTCTCATCTTTAATGGATGAGAATGCCAGGCTTCCTGTACATTCAGTGCTGTTTATACTGCCATCACATAACTTTAGTAATTGGTATTGACTTTCGAGTGTTCTGAATAAACTTTTTTAACTTTACAAGTTCATTGCCCATGTGTCTATGAAGAAAAACCTGAAAGTCTTGGGCAAATGTAACTTTGTGTATGAGTCTCAATGTAATGGAGCTGGCAAGGCCTTGAAGTCTTCTGCAGCATCAGTTGCGGTATACAATGGAGTGGGTAATGTGCTGTCTGCATCTCTTCTCCCCATCTCCTCCTAACATATGTGCTTTTCTCTTTGCAGGTGGATTTTACATCCTGTGCTGGCTTGTTCTGTGTGTTGGGCATCGTTGTCATGGTGACTGGGATTATCACAGCAATTGTCCTATCCTTCAAATATGTAAGCAGCTAATGGAGAAATTCCAGTCCCAATGGCTCTACTGGAAGTGACAATTTAGTCTTTCTTTATGGCTCTATAACCAGTGTGCATGTTGGCATATTGAACTCTGTGTCACTGAATCTGATGGCAACAGCAGAATGTGTATTCTTCTCTTGTTGTTGTTGTTGTTGTTCAGTCGCACAGTCAAGTCCAACTTTCGCGAACCCCTGGACCACATCATGCCAGGCCCTCCTGTCTTCCGCTGTCCTCTGAAGTTTGCTCAGTTTCATGTTCATTGCATCGATGACACTGTCTAACCATCTCATCCTTTGCCATCCCCTTCTTCTTTGACCTTCAGTCTTTCCCAGCATCAGGGTCTTCTCCAGTGAGTGCTCCCTTCTCATTTGGTGGCCAAAGTATTTGAGCTTCAACTTCAGTATCTGGCCTTCCAGGGAACAGTCAGGGTGGATTTCTTTTAGGATTGCCTGATTTGATCACAGATATAGAATGGGAGGGACTTGGCTTGACAACAGCTCATGTGAAAGGGATCTAGGTGTTATGGTTGATCACAAGCTCAACATGAGCCTGAGTGTGATGTGGCTGTGAAGACAGCTAATGCAGTCTTAGGATGCATTAACAGAAGCATTGTGTCCAGATCACGAGAGGTGGTAGTTCTGCTCTATTCTGCCATGGCCAGGCCTCACCTGGAGTATTGTGTCCAGTTTTGGGCACCACACTTTAGGAAGGATGTTGACAAGCTCGAGCGTGTCCAGAAGAGGGTGACCAGGATGGTGAGAGGGTTTGAATCCAAGTCTTATGAGGAAAGGCTGAAAGAGTTGGGTATGTTTAGCGTGGGAAAGAGACGACTTAGAGGGGACATGATTGCAGTCTTCAAGTATTTGAAGGGCTGTCATGTAAAAGATGGAGCAGATCTATTCTCTCTTGCTCCAGATTGCAAGACTAGATCTAATGGGTGGAAATTACAAGGGAGTCGTTACCGGCTAGATATCAGGAGAAACTTCCTAATTGTAAGAGTGGTTGAGCAGTGGAACAGTCTGCCTTGGGAGGTGGTGGATGCTCCTTCCCTGGATGTTTTCAAGCAGAGGCTGGACGACCATCTTTTGGGTATGTTGTAGGTATGTAGGGCTATCTTTTGTCTATGCTCTGGCAGAGTGCAGGGGGTTGGACTAGATGACCTGCAAGGTCCCTTCCAGCTCTAACATTCTATGATTCTATGATCTCCTTGCAGTCCAGGGGACTCTCAAGAGTCTTCTCCAGCGCCATAATTTGAAAGCATCTATTCTTCGGTGCTCGGCCTTCCTTATGGTCCAACTCTCGCAGCCATACATTACTACTGGGAATACCATTGCTTTGACCATACAGACTTTTGTTGGCAGGGTGATGTCTCTACTTTTTATCATGCTGTTTAGGTTTGCCATCGCCTTCCTCCCAAGAAGCAGGCGTCTTTTAATTTCATGGCTGCGGTCACCGTCTGCAGTGATCTTGGATCTCAGGAATGTGAAGTCTTTCACTACTTCCACGACTTCCCCTTCTATTTGCCAAGGAGTGATGGGGCCAGATGCCATGATCTTAGTTTTTTTGATGTTGAGTTTCAAGCCAACATTTGTGCTCTCCTCTTTCACTCTGAGCAAGAGGCCCTTTAGGTCCTCTTCACTTTCTGCCATTAGAGTGGTATTATCTGCATATCTGAGGTTGTTGATCTTTTCCCCAGCAATCTTAAATCCGACTTGTGATTCATCCAGGCCAGCATTTCACATGATGTACTCTGCATATAAATTAAATAAGCAAGGTGGCAATATACATCGTTGTCATACTCCTTTTCCTATGCTAAACCAATCAGTTGTTCCATATCCAGTTCGATCACTTCTTGACCCTTATACAGGTTTCTCAAGAGACATGTGAGGTGGTCTGGTACTCCCATCTCTTTAAGGACCTGCCATAGTTTGTTGTGATCCACACAATCAAAGGCCTTAGCATAGTCAATGAAGCAGAAGTAGATGTTTTTCTGGTATTCTCTTGCTTTCTCCATAATCCAGCAAACGCTGGCAATTTGATCTCTAGTTCCTCTACCTCTTCCCTAGTATTATTTAAAAGAACAATGTGTATAACCAATTGTCTGCCCCAATGGTAGTTCAGTTATGACTGGATGGTTGTGGGTGGCCAATACCCTGCTGGCTTTCCTTTTAAATTCCTCTGAATGTCTTCTGTTGTTTGCATTTAATTTCTGGTCATTGTTTCTCTTTATGCAATCTAGGAAACCAGTTAAAGAAAGAGACAACTCACTGATTTCTCTTTTCTGTTGCAGGTTTACTGGCTCCACATGCTGTATGCCGCTATTGGTGCAATAGCTTTCACCCTGGTTAGTAAAGAGTTACTATCTTACTGGAACATTGTGTGGAAGAATGTGTGTTCTGCAAGCACATTTAGAGCTGTTGCCTGTCCTGTCACAAGGACTCCAGGCAGGTCACAGGACTGTAGAATAGGTAGAAGGCTTTGCCCATATCTTGTTAGCCAAGTGCTCTGTTTCCCTTTGTTCGCCTCTTTCTCTTGCCTTTGCTCCTCTTTTACATCCCTCCCTGTCTTTCAGAACAGTCTAGTTTTCCAAATGTCCGTGAGATTTAATGCTTACTTAAGTTTAATGTCATGTCCTGGCCTCATTTTATTAATACATCCAACAAATGCACTTTAGATTTATCACAGGTCATTTCAAATTTAATTGTGTCATGTATGAATTGGCCAAAATTAACAAAAGAGTCTTTGGTTCCATTCCAAATTGTAAAGATATTGTCCAATATTTTTTTTTAATTAAAAAATGTATTTACTATTTTCCAGGAAGACCCATAGTTTCAGGACGTGGATCTGTTTCATAACCTTTGGCCCAGTATTTGGGTCTTTTTCTCAAGTCCTTTGTCCAGACAATTGGCTTTTACTTAAGAGATACTGTGGATTTTCTAAACCACATTAACAATATACAATTACATACATTCTGTTGTCACTCTAGATGTGGTTTTACACCAATATTCCACAAGACAAGGCTGTGGATACACTATGGGAGATGTTAGAAAAAAGAGATCAGTGGATATAGGGGTATCCCCTATAGGGACAGATTCTGCAATTGTCTCTATAGTGAACCAGATTCAGTTGCTCACATCTTGCTTTGCTGTCCCCACTACTCTACCATGTGCAGCTATTTGATTAGCCCCCACGTACCTCCAACAAATAATCCTACTGATAATGATCTTAAAATTCTACTGTCCGATAAGTACCCGGCAACTACTCGGTCTGTTGCAGAATTCTTAGCCTATGTTTGGAAGTTAAGGGTTGGGGTGTATAGGTCATAATAACTTTTTTATGTTCATTGGGATTGTTATAGCACTAACTGAGCTTACTATTGCTGAGAAGTATACCTTTGGCTGGTGTAACTTGTGTTCTTATATCAACTTGTCCCATTATCTTCCCTACTGTTGATGTGTTATGCCAATAAAGGTCTATGTATGTGTGCGTGTGAGATCAGCACTCTAATCCCCCAGTGTCCTTTTATGTCACATTGCACCCCCCTCCCCCCAGTTCCAAGGAGAATTTTTCTGGCAAATCTCAGACACGGTTATGGGGCACAGATCTGCACCAGAATTGGCCAATCTGTTTATGGATAGATGGAAAATAAGTATATCCTTCATGACAGCAATATCTATTAGCTGGCAAAAAACCTGGAAAGCAATAAAAATTATGAGATCTACTTCTTATAAGGAAAATATATACAAAATCTTCCATAGATGGCATTGGTCACCAGATAAAATTACAAAGTGTTTTCCAAACATATCAAATAACTGTTGGAAATGCAAGAATAATGTGGGTGCCTACTATCACATGTGGTGGAGGTGTGGAAAGATATACAACTTTTGGGGTAAAGTTCGTAAAATAATACTGGAAATAATGGATATTGATTTGGAATTAAAACCTGAAATGTATCTGTTAAATAGCCTTCCAGATGATTGTACGCAAAATGAACGTTATATCATAATATATAACAACAGCTAAAATTTTGTTAGCCAAAAACTGGAAAACTGAGAGAATCCCCACTATAGAGGAGGTGTCACATAGATTATTTGAGATAGCAGAGATGGATAAACTTAATGGGATACTTCAAGGTAAAGACAACATTATGTCCAAATTTTATGTATGGTTTAAAAAACAATGTGGATCTGTACTCGAAAACATAAATGTAAATACGTGATTAACTTTTATTCTGTAACTTTAAAAACCTATAAATTAAAAATATATATATATATATATATAAAAAGACAGCAATATCTATTGAAAGTACATTATTTTTTATAGAAGATTCTTGGATGATATCTTTATGTTTTGGAATGGAACCAAAGAATCTCTTATTTGGCCAGTTCATTAATGACATACATAGCTTACTTTATTAATTTTCATAAACACATTAACTTGTAAGGTTTGTTGTTTTGAATTATTCTGAGATAAAGTTTCAAGACTGACATAAAAAAGACTATGTTTTCTCTGGTTCACTTAGTTTCATTGTTTGCTGGATGGGAACTTGGAACTCTTTATACTTTCTTTAGTAACAAAGGAATGGTGCTTTTTAGGAGGAGAAAACCCGGATGTACATGGGGAATTGACCGGGAAACAATTGCCTAAAACTTGTTGAATGGAAGTAAATGTAATGGAAGACAGGGTGGAACATTGGGAGTCAAAGGAAAAATAATCTCGGTTGGACTTGGGGACACTCTGTAGATGACAAAGTTACCAGGTAGACTCATGACTACCATTACAAATGTTCAAGGGAGCAGAGATGAGCCCTGGATTTCTATAGATCATACATACAATAGATAGTGGGTATTGTTTCAAACAAAGTATGTTTCCTTCTCACATTGCAGTTTTGTAACACATGAACTAGCCCTCCAAGCCTAGATCCTGGTTTGTGTAGCTAAGAAGAGCAGGGAAAAATGCTTTATTACTGGATAATTTCTTGAAGCACACAACTAGCTGCTTTCTCATGACTTTTTTTTTTTTTTGTAGTTTCTTGCATATGATACCCAGTTGGTGTTGGGCAACAGAAAACACACGATCAGCCCTGAGGAATATGTCTACGGAGCCCTCAAGATATACACGGACATAATCTACATCTTTACTTTCCTTTTGCAGATTATAGGCAGCAGAGATTAGGATGCGGAAGCAATCCCCAGAGATTCAGAGGAACATTTTTCTTTCTGAAGTTAATATTCTGCTACTGTGCTCTTACCTCCAATACATGTATAGAAGCTACTGGTGGATTCATATATTGGACAGAGATTCATATAGTGGATAGCTGTAAGTGGGAAGCTGCAGATTCTGTACAGTGTGGACATTGACCGTAACCCATAAAATGCCTGCATTCTCTGTTTCCATACGCCAGACCTCGGCTGCATTTAGTGCCCTGTATACATGAATGCATTGTGTATATGTTACCACCTTGGTATGATGTATCATAGTCCCTTTAGCATATCTTGTATTTTTGTCAGCATACTTAACCAACATGTAGACAGTTCTTTCAAATAGAAGCCCCCTAACTCCTGGGATCCACATCATGTGTGCAGATAAAATTTATATTTTTGAATAAAGTGATCTTCCAGGTTTGTGTGATAGAGTGACCAGGAATTGCTTTAATTTGTTCTAGTATGACACTAGGAGTGTGATCCTAAGAACATTTTCTTGGGAGTAAGCTCCACTGAACTCATGTGAGTAGGATTCTGAGTAGGCCTTCTAGGATTATTATTTATTTAATTTATAGCCTACTGTCCTGAAGACCGGCTCAGAGTGGGTAACATCAGTTTATAAATATACAATTAAAATTTCCAAATATCAAATAATTAAATCATTAATAAAATATATTAAAATACATATAGTACAATATAATCAATTGTATAAAATCAAGATGGCATAAACCCAATATGAAGGGGAAATATTTAACTACTGGAGAAGGGAGAAGGGAAACAGTGTGGGGGAGGGGCAGGGAAGAGGGAGGCCAATCAGGTCTCACTGATTGAGACCCTTGTACTGCCCTCAACCATAGGCCTGGCGGAACAACTCAGTTTTGCAGGCCCTGTGGAACTGCACTAAATCTCACCAGGGCCCTGATCTCTCCTGGAAGAGTGTTCCACCACGCCAGGGCCAGGGCTCAAAAAGGCTTGGCCCTGGTTGATGATAAAGGGATGCCTTTGGCCGGGGACCACCAGTAGGTTTTTGTCAATCGAGCGTAGTGCTCTGTGGGGGATGTACCAAGATAGGTGGTTCCGAAGGTATGTTGGTGCTTTAATGGCCAATACCAGAACCATGAATTTGATCTGGTCTGCAATCGGGAGCCAATGCAGCTGATAGAGCATTGATTGAATGTGCTTTCTAAAAGGAGTTCCTGTGAGGATCCTCGCAGCCGCGTTTTGAACCAGTTGCTTTTTCCATCGACTTACAGGGCAACCCTACATAGAGCAAGCTACAGTAATCTACTCTAGAGGTGACTGTTGCATGGATCACAATGGCTAAGTCGGAGGGTGACCTGGATGGGGCCAACAGTTTAACCTGGCAGAGATGGTAAAATGCCAGCTTAACATTGGTGATCTGGACCTCCATTGAAAGGGAGGCATCCAGGGTCATTCCCAAACTCTTGCTCTCTAAAGCTATGAATTTAACTTTGGGGTAAATACCACTGAAATAATTGTTGACTTCTGTGTAAAACAATTTGATTCAGGGTAAAACAATTTGATTCAGGGTGTATGGAGAGGTTATCTTATTATTTTTAATTTAAACATTTCTGGGCTGCCTTTCTACACAAATAGAGTCCCCAAGGAGGCAAACATGGAAACATGAAAACATTGGACATTAAAACAGCATTTAAAATTGTATATAAAATAATTCAGTAAAAACAAATACACAACACCAAAACCAGGGAGGGAGTCTGGGCCAATAACTGTTATTGGGTATATGCTAAACAAATCAAAGTCTTCATCTGCAGGTGAAAGACAATGATAGAGGGAGACAGATGATCTCCCTGGGGAGGGAGTTCCAAAGTATTGGTGCCATGACCAAGAAGATCCTTTCTCAGGTGGCAACCCATCTAGCCTCATTTGGTGGGGGCACCCGAAGCAGGGCCTCCAAAGATAACATGACATTATAGTCTCCCGTTCTCACCTAGGTTCAAGGCAGATTACACAGCGTAGGTCAAATACGGTCAACAAGATGGGACATCCAATAAACCAGCAAACCACTGTGGCCTCAACAGAGTTTGTGTTTGGAATCCTAAAATCCCCCAGACCATTCTAGAACGCAAGAGCCTCTGTAGGTGGACCATTTCAACTATCTCCCTTGTGAGGTATCAGCACTTCGACCCCCATATCTACCAGCACCCATCCTTATCAGGCCGAATTGCCGACATCCAAACAAGAACTCCTGTCAAAGTCTCAGTTCAAAAGATCCAGTCCAAGGTGTGACTTCTTTCATCTGTTGGACCTGTCACAATTTGAGAGATGCCCAGGGCAACCAAGGAAGCTGTAAAATCCTGAGATTTCTTGTCACAAGGAGCACTCATCATGAATGTTGAAGTCACCCAGAATAATCATTCTAGGTATCTCCAGCACGACATCTGAAAACACCTCTGCCAATTCAGAGTGTGTCCACTGAGGAACTAGGTGTGTCTGGTAACCAGACTGACTGCCCAATCTGTCTCTAGTCCCCAATATAAGGTGCATACAATTAGTGCCAGTTATAGTTTGTAGTGGGAGTCTATGGAAGTTGAAGGACTCATGGAGCATAATAGCCATCCCTCCTCCTCAGCTACCTGCGCAGGGTTCGTGGAGGACCACATAACCAGCTGGAGTTAGTTGGGACAAGCATGCTGCATCATTTTCTTAAAATCATGTCAGTTATGCAAGCCAGGTCGGGTTTTTCCCCTTCTGTAACATCCCAGAGACATGAGCAGTTCTGTTTCACTGCATTGGTATGGTACAGTATTAGTGAAGAGGTGGGAGAACTCTTGGGATGCTATGGAGGTTACATAGGCAGCAAGCATTCTTGCCAGACATTGGCCATCTTTGATACCCATATCTACCAGCTCCCATTTGTACTGCAAACATCCTACTCCTGGTAAATATTGCACCCTGAGCACCACTAATAAACACACCCATCCTCCACACTTAACATGCTGTTTTCTACAGAGAAGTCATACAGTGGTCCAGGTCACAGTGTTAAGATATTAGTGTTGCCCGACAGGTAAATGCTGAATTTTGCAGTGGGTCATAACTGAGTGGTAGCGCACATACTTTGCAGACAGAAGAGTCCAGATTCAATCAGCATCCCCAGCTTAAAATATTTAAAGTAACTGTTGTGCAAGTTTCTGTGTGAACCACTGGAGAGCTGTTTGCAGTCAGACAACACTGGCTTAGAATGGCCATTGTCCTGAGTCTATATAATACAGCTACAAGGTTCATGTGTTCATTTTTTCTAGATCAGATATATTATTGACTAGCACATATACTTGATTCTCTGAAAGGGTTGTCAAATATGGTCCCTGGTGTAACCAGGAACATGATCACTGATACTGGGCTGTTAAGAGATCCTGACCTCTCCAATAGAAACATTTTGAAGTGGTGCAGAAGTATTATTTATTTATCGTATGGAAGAGTTACACACAGGAAGTAGGTAGTAATATAAAATCAGTAACTAAGATGATAAAACGGGTATGCAGACCAGTTGGGCAATCCTCCTAAATACTAGCATCTAGATTTTCAGTCCCCTCAGTTGCAGCTGGGGAGAGTTCAAAAGCTCTGTCACATCTCCCAGGAAAACACAACACTCACATTCCTGTGACAGATGGAAAATAGTTTGGCGGGCTGCAGCATAATTGCATTCAGGTCCTGGGATTTTGCCCCATTTAAACAACAGGTCTGCACAACTGCCAACACCTGTAGTACAGAAGTTTAACTAGTGGACAGCTGACCTTAGAAGCTGCTATTGTACTGGTTGCTCAATTCAAAGGTCAGTTGGTACATAATACAATCTGTGGCATGTTGATCCAATTACCAACACGTGTAGGAAAAAGAGCTGGGAAGAGACCACTTTTATGCCTACAAAATGACCTCGGGGTTGCTGTATCCAGCTATAGGACCCCCAGCCTCA
The DNA here is from genome assembly GCA_029375565.1 of Gekko gecko. Classification (NCBI taxonomy): domain Eukaryota; kingdom Metazoa; phylum Chordata; class Lepidosauria; order Squamata; family Gekkonidae; genus Gekko; species Gekko gecko. Next base: position 83,443,929 of record JAPDNY010000003.1, on the reverse strand, counting down.
TTGAGCCAGTTGGCACAGTGGAATTTTGAGAACGGAGGGTGCCAGGTCTCTCCTGGCCATTGATGGGGTGCAGGGGGAGTCAGGTTGCCAGCTTCCATCTGGGAAACTCCTGGAGATTTGAGAGTGACACTTGGGGAGGACAGGGACCACTGATCCACCCTCCGAAACATCCATTTTATTCCAGTGGTCTGATCTCTGTAATCTGGAGAGAAGCTGTAATTTAAGGAGATCCCCAGGCCCCGCCTAGTGACTGGCATTCCTAGTGCTACCATTAAATGGCTACCAGGGGGTTCTGCAGTCAATTAGAAAATTCTGGGAGGTTGCAAGCCAAACAGTCTGTTACGGTGGGGACTCCCTGCTGATGCAGTTGATGCCTCCTGACTTCTCCCTAAGCAATGAGGTAGAAGAACTCTTGCTCCGGATTGCAAGACTAGATCTAATGGGTGGAAATTACAAGGGAGTTGTTACCGGCTAGATATCAGGAGAAACTCCCTAACTGTAAGAGTGGTTGAGCAGTGGAACAGACTGCCTCGGGAGGTGGTGGATGCTCCTTCCCTGGACGTTTTCAAGCGGAGGCTGGACATCTTTTGGGTCTGTTGTAGGGCTATCTTTCCGCTACGCTCCTGCAGAGTGCAGGGGGTTGGACTAGATGGCCTGCAAGGTGCTTTCCAATGCTAACATTCTATGATTCTATGAAGAAAAACATGGCTGGCTATTTGCTTTAGGAAGCAGCAGTGGGTGTCAGCCAGGACACCTAGCAGGCATTTTGGGTACCCACTGAAAAAAAACCAGGGAAAGAGGTGTCTAAATAAACAGTGCCCACAGGTGCCACATGAACTTACTGCTTTCATGAGAAGGAAAAGGGTCAAACCGCTAGTGCCTGAAGCCCTCCAAGGTGAAGGCAGAGTGGCAAACAGTTGGGATCATTTATTATCTGCAAGAAGCACCAGAATGTGGATTCTTTGAAGGATGCAAAACTCATTGCATCCCTCCTATCTAGTGGCATGCAACAGATGAATTTGCTTAGTTTACCTGGGCATTCTAGGCTTTCCCCCCAATAATTAAAACCTTCTTTGGGGAGGTTTGGGAAGTTTCATGCTTCTCTGAGTGAGTCCTAGGTAAATTTGGTTTGCAGACCAAAGAGTTTGAGTACATTCTGGTCTATTTTTTTTTCCCATTTTTATTTTCGTTTTTTAACATACACAACCTTCCAGTGTCGCATTTTACATATAACATGAAGTCTTATACACCTGTTAAATTTTCTATCCAATTATACACTCTTAACCATCTTTTCTTATGTACCTTTTCATTTTTGTTTTGTAGCATCAAACTCAAATCATCCAACTGCGCTAGTTCCAACACCTTAAGTGTTAGTTCCTCTTTTGAGGGTATTATATCTATTTTCCAATTTTTAGCCAGTAATAAACGAGCAGCGGTTGCCATATAAGATAATAAGTACTTTTCCTGTTGACTAAAGCTTTTGTTGTTGTTGTTCAGTCGCACAGTCGAGTCTGACTCTTCGCGACCCCATGGACCAGATTACGCCAGGCCCTCCTGTCTTCCGCTGTCCGCTGAAGTTTGCTCAATTTCATGTTCGTTGCATCGATGACACTGTCTAACCATCTCATCCTTTGCCGTCCCCTTCTTCTTTGACCTTCAATCTTTCCCAGCATCAGGGTCTTCTCCAGTGAATGCTCCCTTCTCATTTGGTGGCCAAAGTATTTGAGCTTCAGCTTCAGGATCTGGCCTTCCAGGGAACAGTCAGGGTTGATTTCTTTTAGGATTGACTGATTTGATCTCCTTGCAGTCCAAGGGACTCTCAAGAGTCTTCTCCAGCACCATAGTTCAAAAGAATCTATTCTTTGTCGCTTGGCCTTCCTTATAGTCCAACTCTCACAGCCATACATTACTACGGGGAATACCATTGCTTTGACCATGCGGACTTTTGTTGGCAAGGTGATGTCTCTGCTTTTTATCATGCTGTTTAGGTTTGCCATCGCTTTCCTCCCAAGGAGCAGGCGTCTTTTAATTTCATGGCTGCAGTCACCATCTGCGGTGATCTGGGATCCTAGGAACGTGAAGTCTGTCACTACTTCTACGACTTCCCCTTCTATTTGCCAAGGAGTGATGGGGCCAGATGCCATGATCTTAGTTTTTTTGATGTTGAGCTTCAAGCCCACTTTTGCACTCTCCTCTTTCACCCTGAGCAAGAGGCTCTTTAGGTCCTCTTCACTTTCTGCCATCAGAGTGGTATCGTCTGCATATCTGAGGTTATTGATCTTTTCCCCAGCAATCTTAACTCCAGCTTGTGATTCATCCAGGCCAGCATTTCGCATGATGTACTCTGCATATAAATTAAATAAGCAAGGTGACAATATACATCCTTGTCGAACTCCTTTTCCTATGCTAAACCAATCAGTTGTTCCATATCCGGTTCTAACTGTTGCTTCTTGACCCTTATACAGGTTTCTCAGGAGACATATGAGGTGGTCTGGTACTCCCATCTCTTTAAGAACCTGCCATAATTTATTGTGATCCACACAATCAAAGGCTTTAGCATAGTCAATGAAGCAGAAATAGATGTTTTTCTGGTACTCTCTTGCTTTCTCCATAATCCAGCGAATGTTGGCAATTTGATCTCTAGTTCCTCTACCTCTTCGAAACCCAGCTTGTACTTCTGGCAGTTCTCTATCCACGTACTGTTGGAGCCTAGCTTGTAGGATTTTGAGCATGACCTTGCTAGCGTGTGAAATGAGTGCAATTGTGCGATAGTTTGAACTAAAAGTTTGACTAAAGCTATCTGGTACCATATTTAACAAAAATATTTCCGGTCTCAAGTCTACACTCTTATCTAAGATATCTTGTACCATTCTCTGCACCATTCTCCAGAATCCTTGTATCCTATGACATTTCCACCATAGATGGTAGAAGGTCCCCACATTAGCTTTGCATTTCCAACATTGGTTGGAATAGCCAGGAAAACATTTCGCCAATTTATCCGGGGACCAGTACCACCTATAAAACATCTTATATACATTCTCTTTATAACCAATAGCCCGCATATACTTCACTGATTTCCAAATCACATTCCATTGATCAGTCTCCACTTTTCCACCTAAGTCCATCATCCAAGATATCATTGCTGCTTTTATTACCTCATCCTGTTCATAATCATCTAACAAGAAACCATATAGCTTCTGTATCATTTTGTCGTTTGACGATAGCCATATCCTGTCCAATTGATTATTTTGGTCTTCAAATCCCCTTATCATATCTTTTTGGAATCTATCTCGTAGCATTATCTGTTCCCACCAAGATAAGTTATTTTCATTTACCAATTTTTCCTGAGATTTTAATTTGTTATTTCTACTTAATAACAATTGGTAACTTGCTCTCTTACTTATTGTTAATAATGACGGTGCTATAAAGGCTTCCAGAGGAGAGACCCATCTAGGTGTTTTCTTATACCATCTCTCTTTTATAGAGCTCCATATTTTATTTAATGCATCTCTTAACAAATGCCTACTAAAATTTGAGTGAATTTTATCTTTCCCATACCAAATATACGCGTGCCATCCCATATACAAGTCATGGCCTTCCAACGTCAGAATCCTACTATTTTCCAACATAAGCCATTCCTTTATCCATACCATGGCGGCCGCTTGATAATATATATACCAGTTGGGAATACTCATTCCCCCCTTTCTTTCTTATCCTGTAATGCTTTCCAACTTATTCTTGCTCTTTTTCTCTGCCGTATAAATTTTCTGGTAACCTTATTCAATTCTTCAAAAAATTTTCGATTTTTTAGTATTGGTATAGTTTGGGCTAAAAATAGAAATCTAGGTAATATATTCATTTTAACCAATGCGATTCTACCCATAAATGATAGAGGGATCTTTTCCCATTTCAGCAAGTCTTTTTTAATTTCTTCTAGAAGCTTATTATAATTGTCTTCTATCAGTGAACTGCACTTACTTGTAAGGTTAATTCCTAAATATTTTACCTTCTTCACTATTTCCATGGAGGAAATTTCTTGTATCTTTTGTATTGTTCTTGGCAAACAATTCTTGTGTAACAATTTAGATTTTTTATAATTTATCTTAAGTCCAGCCACCTGCCCATACCTTTTGATAGTATCGATTAAATGTATAATTGATGTCTCTGGTTCTTCCACTATAAACACAAGATCATCAGCAAACGCCAATAACTTATACTCTTCCCCCTTACTTTCAAACCCTGTATTAGTGAATTTTCCCTTATATCATCATTTAAAGATTCTAGCGCAAAGATAAACAATAATGGCGACAATGGGCAACCCTGCCTAGAACCCTTCTGAATTTCTAAATTATTTGTCACATCACCATTTACTATTACTTTTGCATATTGTGTATTGTAAACAGCACTAATCATAGAGAGAAAATATTGACCACACTCCGCCTTATTCAATTTTTCCAATATAAATTTCCACGATAGATTATCAAACGCTTTTTCTGCGTCTAGGAACATTAATACTAGTTCTTTATCTGGATGCGCCTCATAATACTCTAGCACATCCATTATTATCCTTAAGTTATTTTTCATCTGTCTCCTTGGTAAGAACCCCGCCTGATCTTGATGTATAATTTGCGATAATACTTTTTTAAATCTATCCGCCAAAATGCTTGCAAAGATTTTATAATCTGCATTCAACAGTGATATAGGTCTATAATTCTTAATATCTCCATGATCTGCATTAGGTTTCGGGATCAATGTAATTAATGCATGATTCCATGATTCTGGGCCTTTCCCTTGTCTACCTACTCTCTGAAATACATTTTTTAAATGGATACCAATCTGCTCTTTGAAAATTTTATAAAACTCTGCTGGTATACCATCCGGCCCAGGTGTTTTCTTTGCTTTCTGCTTTTTAATCGCCTCCAATACCTCACACATTGTTATTGGGTCATTTAGAAGTTTCTTATGTTGTTCTTTAAATTCTTTCCCCTTCCTTTCCAGATAATTTACAATTAATTCCTCCTCTTGTTCATTTCTTTAGTATAATTTTTTATAAAACTTTTCAACTATATCCTTAAGCTCCTGCAGTTCACTCTTCATCTCACCTTTGTCATTTCTTAATTGAAATATCATACGTTTTTCTCTTTCTTTTCTCACCTTATACGCTAACCACCTATTTGGTTTATTTACGTTCTCGAAATAATATTGCCTGGTAAACTCCAATTTCTTCTCTATTTCATAATTTAACATTAAGTTCATCTTATGCTGTAACAAATTTAATTTAGTTTGGGCTGATGTAGAACCGCTACTATTTTTCAAAATAGATTCTTGCACACTAATTTTCTGTACTAACTGTTCGTATTTCTTTTTTTTCTCTTTTGCTTTCCATGCACTCTGATTGATAAAACAGCCTCTCATATATGCCTTAAAGGCATCCCAAACTATTTCACTAGGGGTTTCAGAATTGCTATTTACCTGAAAAAACTCTGCTATCTCTTTTTTACATTTCTCCACAAATTTCTCATCTCTTAATAACCTTAAGTTCATAAACCATCTATTTTTCTTATATCCATCCTTTAATTCCAACAAAACGGGGTTATGATCCGCAAAGGTATTCGGTAATATTTCGCATTCTACCGTATCCTTTAACATATTAGTGGTCATCCGAATCATATCGATCCTAGACCAAGAGTTGTGTCTAGCTGAATAATAGGTATAATCTCTTTTGTGTATATTCCTGACTCTCCAAACATCAATTAAGCTGTACTCTTCAACTATTTGCATGAAGTTATTCGAAATCAGCTTTCCCTTTTTCCTTCTTTTCCTTCTTGTCTTTCTATCTATACACGGTTCTACTACCGAATCAAAATCTCCAACAATACAAACATTATTCACATCTGCTAAGCTTAATTCTGCTTGAATTTCTTGGAAGAATACTTTTTGGTTTTGAGTTAGATTAGGGGCATATATATTTATTAACAGCAATTTCCCCCATTTCTTGTCACTGTTATCCCCACCGCTCTTCCATCTTCTGTTTTAAAAATTAATTCTGGATTCAATTCTTCTTTCGCATATATCACCACCCTTTTTTTCTTTTCATCTGCTGCCGCTATAAACTCTTTGCCTAATTTTTTGCACTCTAGATATTTTATATCTTCTCGTTTAATGTGCGTTTCCTGCAAACACACTATATCTACTTTCATTTTTTGCAGTTGATGAAATGTTTTCCGTCTTTTTTGTGGACTGTTTAAACCATTTATATTTATCGTTACAATCTTAAATTTTTTAACAAATCTCATCCTGCTGTTTAGTGTCTTTTTCCTTTGTTTTTATACTTAAACCTCATCAAAATTTGATATGTTGGTTTACTGAGTTTACTTTTACTTCTTCTTGCTGTCTTCTCTTTTCTGTTTCTCGATTCTTGCACACTACTTTCTTCTTCCACTTCTTCTTCTCCCAAGTCCTCTTCCTTTTCAGCTTCTTCTTCCTCTACATCTTCCCTTTGTAACCCTAGATCCTCTCCAAATTTATTCAGAAAGTATTCTGCCTTGAACACCGAGTCTATTCTATGTCTTTGACTGTTGTATGTAAACAACACTCCTTCCGGTATCAGCCATCTAAATAAAATTCCATTATTTTTCAAGAGATTTGTTAATGCTGAGTATGCCAATCTTCTTTCCCTAACTCTCCACGGCACCTCTTTTAGAAAAGTTATCTCTTCTCCTTGTATCATTACTTTAGTTTGATTAGATGCTCTCATAATTCTCTCCTTTAATTCTCTTTTATAGAACTTAACGTGTACTTCTCTTGGCTTCTTATGTCTTTTAGCATAGGCTGAATTTCTCCTGTAAATTGCCTCTATTCCTTCCTCTAGTTCTTCAGATGTACTTACTTTTAGGTGTTCCACTAGGCTCTTCACAACTTCTTCTTTAAGGTTCTTATCTATTGTTTCCGGAATGTTTTGACATCTTATAATAAGTGCTACTTTATCCATTTCCAGATTTATAAGCGTTTCCTCAATTTTCTCGTTTTTACTTCTGATCTCTTGAACATCTAAGCCTAAATCTCGAACTTTTTCCTTTAATTTCCCCTGATTAGACGACATTTTTATAATTTCCTGTTTATTATCTTGGATTTGTTTTTTAATTTCCTCAGTTTCCTGTTTTATTTGTGTTGTTAACTCTTCCATCTTTAACCTTATGGGCTCTATCTCTCTTTTAATTAATGCTGGCAGAGTGTTTTCTACTGTTGTTTTCACTGCCTGAGAGACTGCCTGAGATACCGCAAATGCCACACTCTCCTGAATCATTTTGTTAAGATCTTTCACAGACACTTGTGAGGAACTCATGATAGGGATCTTCAGTTGTCCCACTCCTCCAGTCTGTCCTGGTGATGCTATTGACAATTTTCTACCACCCCCGGTGGCCATAAGAGTCACTTCTTCTCTTTAATTTGTTACCTCCTCTTTTACCAGACTCCCCTTATACTTTAATCTCCCACAATTTATTTTATGCCCTCTGTTTTGATGATTTATCCAACCTCTTTGTTTTGTATTTTAAAGTTTATATATATATATTATATATATTTATTGTAAATAGATCTACCTCTCAGATCCCTTCACTCACCACCATTTAAATTAAACTACTTTTATTTCTTCTGTTCCTCTAATATTGTAGTCTTCCTACTGCTATTTCTCAATTATTAATATGCTTTTTCACCTCAAATGCTCTTCTATCCTCTTTTATATCTGTTTTCTCAAGCCCCTTTCCACTCTCCCCACAACTCTTTTAAAGTCCTCAATTCCTCCTCTGACGCTGCTACAGACTCCGCCTTTCTTCTCCTATGCTCTTCTTCTCCACAGCCCCGCCTCTCTCCACACTTCTTTCGTCGCTTGCTTCCTGTCTCGTCTCTCCTTCACGTTCCCACTCCCAATCTCCTTGCTTTTCAGCTCTGTCGTCGCTTCTCCGATGTTCTGCTTTGATGGAATTTCATTGATTTGAGTTGTCTCCTCCGATCCTGTTGCAGTCGCTGCTTCCTTTTCTCCTCTGATCTGCTCCTCTCCTCCTTGGCCCCGCCCGTCTCCACTCTCCTCTCGTCGCTCGATCTCCGTCACAGCTCTGTTGTGCCTGCGCCTCCGTTCTTCTGCTTAGTCATGCTCCGACATTCTTAAAGAGGTATGTAGCCGATTATCCTAAGAATATGAAACAAAAAAGAAACACAACAAAACTTTTTGCAGCATCTACTTCTACCCGCTTTTGTCTTTCTCTCCTTCCCTTTAAACCTAACCCTTTACTAGTGCACCTCCCCTTTCTCTAGCCGCTTCTTCCAACTTTTGTGCCTCTACTCTTTCGGGATCTCTCTCTCAGGACTGGCTTTCAAACCTTCGAGAGACTTCTCCCTCTTTTCAATTTGTCTCCAAACTCTTTTAATTTTTAAGGTACTTAACTCTCGAATAATCCTTCCTTCTTCTCTCCTCTGCTTCTTCTGACTTCGTTGGTCTCCCGCAGCTCGTCTGGTGCTCAGCGTGACTCGTAGCTTGAAGCTTGTAGTCCCGTCGTGGCTCCCATCGGTTTAGTTGGGCATTTCTTGCTTCAGGGCAGCTAGCGATAAACCGAGGGGTCGCCACCCCCATACAGCCTATCCTAGAAAAAGACCCCTACCAGTTCCTTCACCCCTGGAAGGAAACTGAGACGTTGATATCGTCTAAGAAAGTCCCTGGGCAGGAGAGCATGAACTTCACGCTCCCTCTGTCGACAAGCCCGGCGCCATCTTTTCTCATTCTGGTCTATTTTTGTTAGCATGTTTCGATGTAGGAGATTGGTTAAAGAAATGTAAATAATATATGAAACACTGGGTCTACACCAGTCCTCAATTTGTCTACATAGAGCACCCCCCATTAATCCGTTCCCTTTAAAATACTATTCTGGGCTACCAGCAAACCATCTGTGGGGAGGGGAGGTGCATGTGCGAACATTACATCTCCTTCTTCCTGTTCTATATGGTGGCTGGAAAGGGGAAATGAAAAAATATCGTATCACAAGCCGTCATTAATATTCTCAAATGTCTGCTGTCAACTCCGTTGCTTTTTTGCAATCATTACATTATAATGGCCGTTCTGTCCAGCCCCGTGACGTGTCCCTTCGGGCTCAGGCTGTTGGGGGATCGATGCAGGTGGGCGGCCGCGTTGGCCTGAAGGAACAGAACAAAGTCTGAGTCCAGGGGCCCCCACAAGTAGTGCTCCCTCTGAGCTGCGGAGTCCCGTGAGCAGAAATTCTACTTTGTGAGCTACTGGTATTAAAGTTGTGAGTGAGCAATTTGGCAACTGCATAAACTAGTTTGTTCTGGAGCCCTCCTTCCTGAGCAAAGACAAGAATGTAAGCCAGAGGCTAAAAAACTGTGAGCTAGCTCACATGAACTCAGCTTTGAGGGAACACTGCCTCTAAAACCAACAAAGTTTAATTCTGAAGTGTGCCTGCATACAAAAGCTTATGCCCAGAATTAAAGTTTGTTGGTCTTAAAAGTTCCACTGGACTCAGACTTTGTTTTTGGGGTATCATAAGCTTTCGGTCACTCAGGTTTCAACAGCTTTGAGTAAGTCTCAGGCGGCCTGTGAGGGGCCCAAACAGCTCTAGCTCTCCCTTGCCGCATGGTCATTTAAGAACTTTCCTTTCCTCTTCTCTTAAACCCCTCTTCTTGGGAGCATGCTGTACCAGTTTCTCACCTCTTGGGGGCACTCCCGCTCAATCGCTGGCTCTGCTTTGTCAATGGGATAGAAGCTGTTACATACTGGGTTATCTGTATGTGTAAAGCAGGAGCTTTGGTCACAACTCCATAGACTATCAGCATCCTAATACTAGCAACCAGATTGGTCGCTGTGCTACAACAGACCAATCTGGAGAGACTCTGTCTTTCAGTGGGAACAATTCCCTTTGATCCTAAGCACTCATCACTGATTGGTCATTATTGTTCCAGGAGGTGTGGTTTCCCTGGTTCAAACTGTATATAGTTGGGTTGTTCTGTGTGCTGTTTATCTGTTCTGAGTTAATAAAGAAATCACTTGTTTGAAATGCTGCCTGGATCTCAGTACATAATACTGGCGACGAGGATGGGATTGTATCGGTAGGCAGCCCCACAGAACCTGAGCTGATCAGGCTTCCGGTCGGAGTTAAAATGGCGAATTGACACACTTTGCGACTTGTGCAGAGTGCACAGCTGTATCTGACGACAGTCTGGGCTCTACCTGGCCCAGCGCAGCACTCCCCAGACGGGGGGGTGGCAAGCACGCAGCCAAGCCTGAGAGGGAGTTGAGATTGGTGTGGATAAGCTTCGGAGGAAGCTTGTTTACACTTTGATCCCCTTCCGCGAAGAGGGCAGTTGCTAATCAGCACTACAGATACCAGCTGGGCTGAGAATTCAGCATAAATTCGTCATCTACCGACCTCTTTAACATCAAGATTAACATCGATTACAGAAGAAGCACTGCGAAACCCCGAGATTACAAGTAAGGTAACAAAAGAACATTTGCTTACCGGTTTAAAGAAGAACGTGAAATCGAAACGTACGGATAAGCGTAGAAAGCTTTGATGAACTATTCCACTTGATTTAAAAGTAAAAAGAAAGCTTTCCTTTAGAGAAAACGGCCGAAAAGTGACTTTGTTTTGCATTCCTGTGGTCAGCTAAGTCTAAACTCTACGTAGCAGAAACGAAACTGACTGTGACTCTATGATACAGGAAGTGGACTAGAGTGGATGTTTTCGAAGTCGCTGTGCCGGAAGTAGACAGTTATTTTAGTGTGTGACACCACCACCACCGGAAGTTGGATTACAGTGACGGACAGACAAACAGGAAGTTCGGAAAGAGCCTACTCTAGCCAGAAAATCATAGAGAAATTGCGCCCGACATTTTGTGGAGGACTAAATTTTAAAAAGTTATTTTTAAGCCGAAAAAGCACTGGAAGAAGTTATAAAGGTGGCGATTTGGCTTGAAGATTGTTAATATAAAGATTGATTAGCCCGGAAGTCGCTTCCAAGATGGATTTGAGGCCAAGACCAAGAGCTGCCTCATCACCCAGTCCAAGAATGACTGCAAAGGAAAAAAAGAGTGGCAGGCCGCTATAGAAGCGATGGAAAAACGGATGACTGAAGTGGTGCAGAGTTTGGGAAAGCAAATAGAATCACAGCTGCAACAACAGTTGCAACAACAGCTGCAAATACAACTGGAGCAAATAGAACAAGTACAAGTACAAATACAGAAAAAAAATATGGAAGAATTAAAAGAACTGGTACTAACAGAAGTGGCAGGGATAAAAAAAGATACGGAAGAAGTTAAAAAAGAGGTTAAAAGTCTGGTGACAAAATCAGAAGAAATGGAACAGAAAGTTAAAAGAACCCTGTCAGAAAATACAAGATTGGAGTCCATGATGGAATATAGAGCCACTCAGAATCATTTGAGATTGAGAGGGATAGAAGAGGAAGAAGACCAGGATTTACGGGCTCTAGTAATTAATACATTGACAACTTATATAGGGGAAGATGTTGGAGATCTGGATCCAGACTTTGACCTGATTTACAGAGTAAACTCAGCTTACGCTAAAAGAAAGCAATTACCCAGAGATGTGATTGTTCAATTTGTGACTACAAAAATGAAGGAAGACGTTTTCAAGAAGCAATTTACACAACCGTTGGAAATTAATGGAAAAAAAATAATAATTTTGAGAGAAATTCCGAGATCGATCTTACAAGACAGAAAGAAATTCAAGAAATTAACAGACAGATTAAAAGAAATGAGCATCAGGTTTAGATGGGAGATTCCATATGGATTATCATTTGTCTACAATTCGGTGAGATTTACCCTCAAAACGGAAGGAGATATGTACAGATTCAAAGAGAACAACTTTGACGACTTTAAAGATATTTAATTCAAAACAACTATGGATTACAAATTTTTATCTTGGAACGTAAATGGACTAAATTCACCAAACAAAAGAAGATTAGTGAGTCATTGGCTAGAGAAACAAAAATGTAACATAATTTGTTTACAAGAAACACATATCAGAAAACAAGATAATAAATATTTGATTAATAAAAAATTGGGAGAAGAATTTCATTCTTCAGCAATTAATAAGAAAAAAGGAACAGTGATATACATTACAAAAGAATTGGAACCTAAACAAATCTTCTCAGACAAAGAAGGAAGATATGTTGGCGTGGAAATAATGATGAACAGAAAAAAGACATTGCTTGTAAATATATATGCACCCAATGGTGCAAAAGAGACTTTTTTTAAGGATTTGACTAAAGAGTTGGACTGTTTAAATTATGATCAAATGGTCCTTGCAGGAGACTTTAATGGTACAGTGAACAATGTATTGGACAGAAAATCCAAAGCAAGTGGAGAGACAGTTGGAAAGTTGCCAAAAAAAAATTTTCAGCTAATGAAGCAAGAGAAACTAGAAGATGTTTGGAGGAAGTGGAATCCTAAGACAAAGGATTATACGTTTTATTCTAACAGACATAATTCCTTTTCTAGAATTGATATGATTTGGATGTCAGAGGAGATGGCGCAAAAAACTCACAAAATACAAATTTTACCGAAAACTAATTCAGACCACAACCCCTTACTTTGGATATCTAAAGAAAAACCTAAACAATTATATTGGAGAATTAATGAGGACTTATTGGATCAAAAATTAATTAATGAAACTTTAAAAAAAGAAACGAAAAGTTTCTTTGAACTGAATTTAAATAAAGGTACTGATATACAAGTTGTATGGGATACATACAAAGCGGTAATGAGAGGCTTGCTTATCTCTCTGAACTCTAAAGATAAAAAACAAAAGATGCAACAACAAAATGACCTCCATGAAAAAATTCAACAAAAAGAAAAGGAATTAAAGAAAAGACCAGGGAAGAAAAAGATTATTAAAGAGATCCACTTTCTGCAGGATCAATTGAATGTTCTACTAAACAAAGAATTATACTGGAATCTGAAGAAACTACAGCAAAAAGCATTTGAGGGTGCAAATAAACCAGGAAAATTTTTATCGTGGCAATTGAAAAATAAAAAAGAAAGGAATTTTATAAGTAAGATTACCGAAGATGGAAAAGATGTTATGAATTTGAAAGGCATAAAAAGAGTCTTCTTCAAATATTACGCCAAACTGTTTAAAAAGAAAGGAATTGATCAACAGAAAATTAAGAAATACTTGGAGACTATTGAAGTTCCAGAGCTGGGAAAACAAATTAAAGAGTTATTAAATGGTTTAGTAACGAAGGAAGAAGTTACAATGGCGATAGAAGATGCAAAGTTGGGCAAAGCTCCAGGCCCAGACGGTTTTACTGCAAAGTTTTACAAGAAATTTAAAGAGGAGCTAACCCCTATCTTAGTACTTCTGTCGAACGAGATAAGAAAGACTAAACGGATCCCAGACTCATGGAAAGAAGCAAATATTTCATTGATACCCAAAGAAGGTTTGGATTTAACTCAAGTTAAGAATTATAGACCAATATCGCTATTAAATAATGATTATAAATTATTTGCAAAAATAATTTCGGAAAGATTGAAAAAATATTTGAAAGATACTATAGCGGAAGAACAAGCTGGTTTCTTACCAAATAGACAAATCAGAGACAATTTAAGAGTGGTGATTGATGCAATTGAATACTATGACAAACATCCAGAAAAAGAAGTTGGATTCCTCTTCCTTGATGCGGAAAAAGCTTTTGATAATTTAAACTGGGAGTTTATGCTGCAAGTTATTGAAAAAATGGACATAGGACAGTCCTTTGTAAACATGATTGTGGCAATCTACTCAGAACAGAAAGCGGCTTTGAATATAAATAAAGAACAGATTTCTTCCAGGTCCAAAAGGGAACACGTCAAGGCTGCCCACTATCCCCGTTGTTGTTTATTTGGATATTGGAAATATTATTGACAGCGATAAGAAAAGATAACAGCATTGAAGGACTTACAGTGAAAGGTTTTACATATAAATACAGGGCATTTGCAGACGATGCAATGTTTATGATTCAGGATCCAATTGAGAAAATACCACAATTGATGGAAAAAAATTGAAGAATTTGGATCAGTTGCGGGATTCTACGTTAATAAAAGTAAAACCAAGGTGATGTGTAAAAATATGACGAAGCAAAGACAAACAGAACTTCAAGAGAAAATTCAATGTGAAGTAGTTACAAAGACTAAATATTTAGGAATTGAATTAACCATGAAAAATATTGATCTGTTTAAAAATAATTATGAAAAGGTGTGGTACAAGATTCAGCAAGACATGAAGAAATGGGATACATTGAATTTATCATTATTGGGAAGAATCGCAACTGTAAAAATGAATATCTTACCGCACTTGATATTTTTATTTCAGACTATTCCAATATTAAAACAGAGGAAAGTATTGGATACGTGGCAGAAAGAATTATCCAAATTTGTATGGGCAGGAAGAAAGCCAAGGATTAAAATGAAAATTTTATGTGATGCAAAGGAAAGAGGAGGTCTACAATTACCGAATCTAAGACTGTATTATGATGCCGTCTGTTTAACATGGTTGGAACAGTGGATTAATCTTGAAAATAAGAAGTTATTGGCTTTAGAAGGACATGATAACAAGTTTGGATGGCATGCATACTTATGGTATGGAAAAGTAAAAATGGACAAATTCTTCAAACACCACTTTATAAGACAATCACTGTTCGAGACTTGGATGAGATATAGAAAATTCTTCTCAGAAGAAAGACCACTTTGGATAGTACCAGCAGAAGTGATTAATCCATATTCAAGAAATCAAGGGTTAGATTGGCTACCTTATAAAAGTCTTTTAAAATTAGAAGGGAAAAACTTTGTCTTAAAAGATAGATCTGATGTGGAATTTGAATATGATTGGTTGAAGTATAGACAGATTTATGACTTATTCAAGACTGATAAGAGAGAACATGGTTTTAGAGAAAATAATATGGAAATTGAAACTGTATGGCTTGAAAAAGGGGAAAAAATGATTTCTAAACTGTACAAGGTTTTATTGAAATGGTATACTGAGGATGAAGTTGTAAAAGAGCAAATGATAAAATGGGCGGTAAATGTTAATAATGAGATATTAATGACATCTTGGGAATATTTGTGGAAAAAGTCAATGAAAATTTCAACTTGTGTAAATGTTAAAGAGAATTGTTATAAAATGATGTACAGATGGTACATGACGCCTAAAAAAATTGCTATTATAAATGAAAGTATGTCTAACAAATGTTGGAAATGTAAGAAACATGAAGGGTCTTTTTACCATATGTGGTGGACATGTGATAAAGCAGTATGTTATTGGACTAAGATCCACAATGAGATACAAAAAGTTTTGAAATGTACTTTTAAGAAAGACCCACAGATGTTATTGCTAGGTCTTAAAATGGAAGAAATAAATGTAGCCAAGAGAACATTATTATGGTACTTGATTACAGCAGCTAGACTGACTTTTGCTCAATGTTGGAAACAAGATAAAGTACCTGAAACATGGGAATGGATTAAAAAGACGTTGTTTATGGCAGAAATGGACAAATTAACAAGAAAGTTAAACAACGAAGAAGATGAAACCTTTTTTGAAGACTGGAAAGACTTTCAAGAATATCTGTTGAAAAACTGGGATGTTAAACGTGGTTTGATTTGTTTTGATAGTTATTAAGAAGAAAATGAAAGAGAGTTAGACTCTTGAATTGTTAACGTTAGTAAGAGAAAATAAGTTTAGAAGTAATGGTAATAGAATAAGAGAGACATTAATGGGGTTGGAGCAGTGCGGGAAGCCTTGTTTTGGGGGGAGAGGGAGAAAGAAAAATGGATATGTAGTGGTTTGTTTAAATTGTATGAACATGTGATATATCCAATAGAAACTGTATTTACAAAAAAAAAAAAAAAAAAGAACCTGAGCTGATCACTGCAGCGGGCAAGGAATTGTCACCTTGGCCCGCTGGAGGAACCAACAGGACACTGCACCCTGCTGCTCCAGCATGAAACTACGATGGCCGCCAAGGGCCACTTCGAACCATTTGATCCAGCTAGAAGAAGAAGAAGAAGAGAAGAGATTGGATTTATACCCCGCCCTTCACTTGGAGTCTCAGAGCGGCTGACAAACTCCTTTCCCTTCCCCTCCCCACAACAGACACCCTGTGAGGTAGGTGGGGCTGAAAGAACTCTAACACAAACTGCTCTTTCAGGAACAGCTGTACCAGAGCTTGTGACTGACCCAAAGTCACATCAGCAGGTGCAAGTGGAGGAGTGGGGAATCAAACCTGGTTCTCCCAGATTAGAGTCTGCACACTTAACCACTACACCAAACTGGCTCTCTACACAGGACTGGGACATCTACGTGTCCTAGTCTGAATTCTTTGCTGCTGCTCAGAAATTCTCTGATGAAGAGCTCCAGAAAGCCACGTTCCTTAGCATATGTGGAAAAAACACATTAGTGGCGCCTGCTGAACTCAAGGCAACCAACTTCACCACAATAAAGTATAAGCTTCATGGACATTTTGCACCTAAGTCTTCTGAAATTTCATGTCAACATGCATTCCACAAGTGTGACTAGGCCCAAGGTGAGTCAATTACTGATTACATGATGGTCCTTAGGAAGACAGCACGGCAGTGCCTTTTATGGACTTAAACGATAGACTCAGAGACAGGCTAGTCTGCAGTCTTCAGGATGAGAAACTGCAACAACAGCTTTTTGCCAAGAAAAGGCTTACCTTCCAATCTGCATTTGAGGAAGCTGTGGCCGTGGAAGTTGCTGAGCAGTCAACCAAAGATGTGCGTCAATCCAGAAGACCACCTACGTCACACAAGTTGCAGCCGGTGTATTAAGAGAGTATGGAAGACGACTCTGACAGTGAGGACAACCAAGTCCATTGAACTCAGGCCAAGAGTCGCAAATTCCGCAATCAGCAATCTGCTACCAGAGCACCCTGCGCCAGTTGCAGTGGTGACCATAAACACTGGAAGTGCCATTTCCATGAGGCCCAGTGCTGTGATTGCGGGAAGGTTGGACACCTCGCGCGGGTCTCCCACTCGTCAAAGGCCAAGACGTCACCTCAAGCATCACCTAGCAGACTCTGACTGCTGCCACCTCTATACCTGCTGATTGTCATTCGACATCCAAGTGCCTCTACCACTCGTCGATGGCAAGTACTCCTCTCCGAACAAAAAACAAAATCAAGGTGACCGTAGTGCTTGATAACGCTCCCTGCGAGATGGAGGTCAATTCAGGGTCGGCACTCACCATCATCTCAATGTAGATGCTATGCCGGCTCTTTCCCAGATGGAGCAAATGACGGCTAGAGCCTTGCATTTCCACCTAGTCCATTTTCAGAGGCAGCACATTCTCATTGCAGGAATCGGCAAATTCATGGTTCGCTATAAAAAGTTCTACGACCCACTGAGCGTTATAGTGGTCGAAGGGCACTGTGCCAGTCTCCTGGGACACGCATGGTTTGATGCACTTGGCATCCACGTGACGGGAGTACAACAAATCTCCCATGAGAATCTGGACTCTGTTTGCAAAGACTTTCCTAATATATTCGATGGCTCCCTGGGTCACTACACAGGACCCGTTTTCTTTCGACCTCGACCCTATGGTGGCGCCAGTTCGGCTGAAGGCTCATCAGATGCCTTTTGCCTTGAAACTGCATATTGATGAGGAGTTGGATCATCTCATCGCACAGGGAGTACTGGAGCCAGTCTCACATGCTAGGTGGGAGACTCCTATCATCACACCTATTAAGCCCAACGGGACTGTAAGAATCTGTGCAGACTACAAATGAACAATTAACAAAGCCTTGCAACAGCATGTATATCCAGTACCAGTTGTCAGCCACCTTTTAGCTTCGCTCACCGAAGACAAAATTTTCACCAAACTTGACTGTCACAGTGGGCACGGCCAAGGCTCAAACAATTGTCACGCACCACGGGGCATTCAAAGTTAACTGCCTGCAGTTTGGGGTTAGCGTCGCCCCAGGACTTTTCCAAGGCTTCATGGAAGGTTTGTTTTGGGACATTCTGGGCATCGTTCCTTATTTTGATGACCTGATAGCCAGTGCGTCCACACAGGAGCTGGCAGACCACCTTCGACAGGTCCTTCGCCGTTTCCAAGATGTGGGTCTCAAGGTTAAGTGAGAAAAATGTCAGTTTAGAGTCCCTCCAGTTGAGTTTTTGGGATTCCTGATTGACACTGATGGCATTCACCCAACGGAGAGCAAGGTCAAGGCAACCCATAGCACACCAACCCCAACTTCAAAGAGGGAGCTACACTCTTTCCTTGGCCTCCTCAACTTCTACCATTCATTCCTGCCACACAAGGCGTCAGTAGCTGAACTGTTGCATCGCCTGCTGGAGAAAACTGTCTTCAAACAGTTTTCACACATTTCGACAAACGTAAACCTCTTGTCATTGTGGCTGACACCTATGGAATCAGCGCTGTCCTGAGTCACCATTTGCCAGATGGCCAGAAAGCCCCGATCGCGTACTTCTCCAGAACCTTGTTGTCAGTGGAGAGAAATTATGCACAAATCGACAAGGAAGCCCTCGCCCTTGTTGCTGGCGTAAAGAAATTCCATGATTTTGTGTACAGATGACAGTTCCAGATTGTGACCGACCATAAGCCGCTCTTGGGCTTATTCACGCCAGACCACCAAATGCACCAGGTCCTGTCCCCATAAATGCTTCGTTGGTCCATCTTTTTCGATGCATATACCTACGACCTGTCCTACTGACCGGGGAAGGCCACACCAATGCACTGAGTTGTCTGCCTCTTTGAGAACCGGCTTCCCCTGCCAAATCATGGCCACTGAAGAGCTTCCACAACCACCACTTCATGTGTCCAGTGCTGCATCGCACTCTGCAAAGGACCCCATGGTTTCCTGGGTCCTCAACTGGGTGTGGAGGGGATGGCCATCCGGCCGGCGAGACACCAAGTTCCAGGCTTACAAATCGCACCAACACAAACTGTTGGTCCACAAGGGATGCCTGCTTTGGGGGAGCCATGTGGTCATTCTCCCCAACCTTTGCCGCCGGGTGCTAGAAGCCCTGCACCCTGGACACCCAGGAGTCATCCAGATGAAGGTGCTAGCTCACAGCTACGTCTGGTGGCCAGAATTGGACCAAGAAATTGAAGGATGGGTTCAAACTTGCCAACCCTGTCAAGAGTCGCCACCAGACTTGCCTCAGGCACTGGTGTAGCACTGGGAAACCACCTGGGTGCCATGGTCCTGCCTGCATATAGACTTTGCTGGCCCTTTTCAGGGGCAAACTTTCTTGATTGCTGTGGACTCATTTTTGAGAGCCAGTTTGGTGTAGTGGTTAAGTGCACGGACTCTTATCTGGGAGAACCGGGTTTGATTCCCCACTCCTCCACTTGCACCTGCTGATGTGACCTTGGGTCAGTCACAAACTCTGGCACAGCTGTTCTCTCAAGGACAGTTTCTGTCAGAAGTTCTCTCAGCCCCATCTACCTCACAGGGTGTCTGTTGTGGGGAGAGGAAGGGAAAGGAGTTTGTAAGCCGCTCTGAGATGCCTTTGGGCAGTGAAGGGCGGGGTATAAATCCAAACTCTTCTTCTTCTTCTAAGTGGCTGGAAGTAGTCCCAATGTCATTCGGGCATTGTGCTGCATTTTTAGTACACATGGACTGCCAGAGACTATTGTGTTCAACAACAGGACACAATTCAAATCATGAGTTCCAGAGGTTCATGGACACCAACTTGATCCGGCACGTAATGGCAGCCCTGTTTCATTCATCCACTAACGGGCAGGCTGAACAAATGGTCCGCACTACAAAGGATGCACTTCGAAAAATAGTCTATGGTGACTGGAACCAGACATTAGTGGATTTCCTACTGCAGCAGCACAAAACACCTCACATAGCTATTGGAACTTCTGATGAACCACCATCTGTCCACAATGCTTGACCGTCTGCACCCAGACCTCACATCGGATCGTCCGCCAAGGTGAGGGGTTCTGGAGCCTCTCAGTTCCTTCCAGCCTGGTGACCTCATCTATGCTCGAAGCTACAGTGATGGGCCGATCTGGATTCCAGCTACAGTGACAGCAACTACTGGTCCAGTATTATATGTTGTGATTATGCCGGACGGGAGAAGCCTTCACAGACACCTTGACCAGCTTAGATAGCATTGGTTCAGGGAACTGGAGCCAGCTGACACAGAGACCCAAGCGGCAGAGCAAAATCCCCTAGTGTGTTCACCTCCAATCATCCCCCAGCCAACTCCCGAGTTGGAGGCAAGCGCTGCCTCGACACCCTGCTCGGAGCTCGAGAACTTTCTAGTGCAGACACTGTCCATCGAGCCTGAGAGTCCTGGCAGTACGGTCCCCGACTACACCATGGACTGTCAGCCACTCAGTTCCAGCATGGACCTCACTTTGACAGTTGGGGAACCACAGCATTCCTAACAAGTAAGGACACGCCCTAATTATTTGAGAGACTATGTGTGCTAACTTGGGGGGGGGGAGTGTTATGTACTGTGTTATGTGTGTATGTAAAACAGGACAAAACAAGAAAACCTTATCAAAATATTTACATTGCTAAAGGTACAGTTTATATTTTGTCGTTACTATCTGTAGAAGCCAAACAAAACCATAACACTTGGGAAATGACGTTTTAGGAGTGCTGTCTTCTTCCTTCTTCTTTCCAGTGATCAGAGAAGATACAAAGATTAAGGGATTGAAAATAAGAGGTGACAAGTTTATTTATTTATTTATTTTGCTGAATATGCTTCCAGAAAAATGTAAAAAACAGGAGTCTTATCTTATTCTACACATAGTTATGGCCACTAGAATATTGTATGAAAGTTATTGGAGAAGAGAGGAGATACCAACAAAAGAAGAACAAATAAACAAATTACTGGAAGTTGCTGAAATGGACAAATTAACTTTAATCTTGAAAGGTCATAGAGAGGACAAATTTGAAGAAAGATGGTCAAGATTCTATCACTGCCTCGAAGAACTGAATTATTGAAATATGATATAACCAAAATAGAGCTTAATAAGAACACTATATTAAATATTGTGCAAAGTTTGGATAGCATCATATGGCATAGAAATAAGTTTTATAATTTGAGATGTATGGACAACAAATTCTTTACTCAAAGTATGATGCTCCCATTTTCTGTTTGTGTTTAATATTGTTTGTGTTTGTATGTTGTGTATGTTTAATAAAATTTTAAAAAATTACCGGGGGGAAATTCTTTTTTAATATATTTTTAAAAATATGTGCATGTGTGTGTGTGTGTGCACCTGGAATTCATGGAAATTCAGAGAGGTGGCTGACTGAAGCCTGCCCCTGCCTCCCACCTCTGACATTTCAGGCGGCCTCCCACCCAATTACTTGCCAGAGTCAACCCTGCTCAGCTTCTGAGACTGGGCTTGCCTGGGCTATTCAAGTCAGGGCTGCTTATTTCAAATTCTTAATGTTCCTTCTACTATTTTTCACCTCACCTTCATCTAACTCTAATCCAGTTCTTCCACAATATGTTCTGTATATAGACCGAAGGATTGGCACAGCCGACTCTTTGACAGCCATTGACAAGATCGCTCCCCAGGGCCCTCTGCGCCCTCGCTCTAGGCTCACCCCATGGTTTACCCGGGAGTTGCAGCTGATGAAGCGGGGGCTAAGACGGCTAGAGAGACAGTGGCAGTATACTCACAATGAAACTACAAGAACATCTTATAGGACATTTATGAGATCCTATGAGATCAAAGCTGCCAAGAGAGAATACTACATGGCTGCGATTGGAACTGCAAGCTCATGCCCAGCCCAACTATTTAGAACAATTTGATCGATTAGTACTTTGCCAAATGGCAAACCAAATGCTAGGGAATTGGACATTGGCTGCGAGGCTTTTGTGAGTTATTTTGCAGATAAAGTCTTGTCGCTCCTGTATAGGAAAAGACTTTCCTGATTCATTCCTGCTAGGCCCAAATGGTCTAGCTGATAACATATCCCTGTGACTTTTGTCACCTGAACAGATGGCATGTCAGATGCCAAGCCTGATATCCAGATACAAAGCCACTTTGACACCTTTGCTGAGAAGACCAGACATTGAGGCTCTTCTCAGGCTGGGGGGACACAGATGTCCCATGCATTTACACATCAAAGCTCAAGCGGACGTGCCTTTAGTCATGTCGGCAATGTCTGCACCTACCTAGTTGGACACACCTCTCCATCCTGTTGTGATTGGGTAAATGGCCATATTCAATTAGCACAGGAGAAGGAGGGGTTTGTGCTCACCCTATAGAAAATGGGACAGAGCTCTCTTGGAAAGAGGGCCCCTTTCTGAGAGTTAGTCCCCTTTTGGATTACAAACCTGCAACATGGAATTTTACTAGTGGGCAGTGAAGCTGGATTTAATTGCCCACAGCAAAGATGTGTCTCATCCTGAAGATTCCCTGGTTCCACAACTGAAAGACTGGTAATTATGAATACCTCTGTATAGTTACAGTTGAACAAGCTACAGATATTCTTTGTTTTCCTACCTTTGCAAGTCTGATTATATGCATGCTTCTGCTTTGAATAAAGATAATATCACTTAATATTATCTGAGTTGGTTCTTGTAGTTGCAACTGATCTCTAAGCCTAAATCCTATTGCCTGGGGCTGCTCAGCTGATGTGGCTACCACTGTGATTATTAATAGTTGTTTGCAGTTCTGGCACAGAGCTGATAAGTAGTTAAGTCCTTTAGACCAGGCAGGAGTTTAGCTCTCTGCTCCAATGCCTTCGGTGAGGACCCTGATGTAAGAGATCTTGGTGGCAAAACACTGATAAGCCAAGAGTGTGTGCAGACATATTCTTGGGTTTGTTTAAGCATGTGGGATTTTGGTATCTCTCATTCCTGGACTGGTGTGAGAGAGGAGTAAGATCCTGTACATGCTGGCAGAGTATCAGGAATAGTGCCTCATATTCCATGGACTGGGGCTCTGAGAGGTTCAAAACTTGTACAACTCCACTGTGACCTCCCCACTACAGTTGATACAGTGAGTAAACATGAGGCTCCTTGCACATCTTCTAATTCAGTTATGGATCATTTCAGCCCACTCAGCCTAGAGGAAGTTGATAAGGTGATTCTAGCAATGCCCCCTACCACTTGCTCCCTTGATCCATGCCCTTCATGGCTAATCAAAGCTGGCCGCAAGGGGTTTCGAGGGGCCCTATGGGAGATTGTCAACAGGTCCCTCTCAGAGGGGCAATTCCCTCAGGCTCTCAAGGAGGCAGTGGTTCACACTCCCTCGAAAAAGCCATCCTTGGACCTGGCCGAATTGGCGAACTATCGGCCGGTTTCCAACTTGCCCTATTTGGGCAAGATAATAAAGAGGGCTGTGGCTGTACAGTTGCAGGGCTTCTTGGATGATGCTTCCATCTTCGATCCCTTCCAGTCCAGCTTTTGCCTGGGTCACGGGATGGAGATGGCACTGGTTGCCCTCATGGATGACCTCTAGAGACATCTGGATTGAGGCAGATTGGCAGTGCTGTTGTTAAGACTTGTCAGCAGCATTCGACAGTCGACCAACAGCTACTGGTCCAGTGCCATGCCAACAATGGGGTCCAGCAGCTGACCTTGCAGTGGTTTGCCTCCTTTCTCCAAAGTTGAAGACAGAGAGTGGCCCTGGGGAATCAACTTTCCCAGAGGCACCCACTGGACTGTGGAGTGTCTCAAAGGGCAGTGTTGTCCCTGATGCTTTTTAACATCTACATGAGCCCCCTTGCCCAGATTGCTCCGAGGCATGGGCTAGGATATCACCAGTACGCAGATCACACCCAGCTCTATCTGTTGTTGGGTGGTCAGTCTGACTCCAAACCAGAAGACCTAGACTGGGCGTTACAAGCTGTGGCTGGTTGGCTTAGGCTGAGTTGGCTGAAATTGAATTCGACGAAGATGGAGGTCCTTTGCTGAGTCAGGGAGGTCCAAGGGTAGGGATCCCACTCCCAACCTTCAATGGGGCACCTCTTGTCCCAGTGTCAAAGGTTAGGAGTCTGGGAGTGCTCTTAGATGCCTCCTTAACAATGGAGGCCCAGGTAGCAGCCACTGCCAAGGCAGCCTTTTACCATCTGCAGTTGGTTCCCTTCCTCAGATATAACAACTTGGCGACAGCAATCCAGGCAATGGTCACCTCGAGAATGGACTACTATAATGCTCTCTACATGGGGCTGCCCTGGTCTCAAATCCAGAAGCTGCAGCTGGTGCAAAATGCTGTGGCCAGGCTCCCAATCGGGAGCACATCCAGCCTGTGCTCAAGGCACTGCGCTGCCTGCTGATAGCTTACCAAATTCGTTTCAAGGTGCTGGTTCTCACCTTTAAAGCCCTTTATGGCCAGGGACCTCCATACCTGAGGGACCGCTTTCCCCACATGTTCCCCAAAGAGCACTGCATTCAGGGGTCCAGAACCGACCGGCCGTCCTGAATCTTAAAGACAACCAGGGCCAGGGCTTTCTCAGTGGTGGTTCCATCCTGGTGGAATGAGCTCCCAGAGAGATCAGGGCCCTGCTAGACCTATCACAGTTCCACAAGGCCTGTAAAATGGAGCTCTTCTGCCAGGCTTTTGGAGCCACCGCCACTATTAGCAACTAGGATAAGAAGCCCGCTGCCCCGGAATGTACATTAACAGCCTGTACTAGCAGCAGGGAAAGACACCTGAAGACATCTATAGAAGATCTGTGAGCCGGCCATGGGAAGAGAGATAGTTGATGGTAGCCATCGTGAACCTTATTACTGGAATCGAGCACTTATTAGTGAATTGTTTTAATATTTTTTTAAATGCCTTATTATTAAATGTTTTTGCTGATTTTATGTAAGCTGCCCTAACCCGGCCTAGGCTGGGAGGGCGGGATATAAATTTGAACAAATAAATAAATCTTTGCCAACTGGAAACCATCCTGTTCCTCCGTATTCTGTCCTAACAGTAGTCTCTGGAGTACAGTTTGCACATCAAAACAGTCAGAAGCTGTGGCACACCGATTTTTAAAACCAACTATTACTTTTCAAGAAAGCAAAGTGGCTGTCTGATGAGGCTTTACACATAGCAGAGGAAAGAAGGAAAGCTAAAGGCAACGGTAAAAAGGAAAGGTTTGCCCAACTGAATGCAGATTTCCAGAGAACAGCAAGGAGAAATAAGGAGGCTTTCCTGAATGAACAATGCAAAGTAATAGAGGAAAACAATAGATTGGGAAGGACTAGAGATCTCTTCAAGAAAATTAGAGAAATCAAGGGAACGTTCCATGCAAAGCTGGCCATGATAAAGGACAAAAACGGTAGGGACCTAACAGAAGCAGAAGAGATTAGGAAAAGATGGCAAGAATACACAGAAGAACTATACAAGAAGGATCTTGATGTCCTTGACAACCACGATGGTATAATCACTGACCTCGAGCCAGACATCCTGGAAAGCGAAGTTAAATGGGCCTTAGAAAGTATTACTAACAACAAAGCTAGTGGAGGTGATGGTATCCCAGCTGAGTTATTCAAAGTCTTAAAAGAAGATGCTGTTAAAGTGCTGCACTCAATTTGCCAACAAATGTGGAAAACACAACAGTGGCCACAGGATTGGAAAAGGTCAGTTTACATTCCAATCCCAAAGAAGGGCAATGTCAAGGAATGTTCAAACTATCACACAATTGCACTCATTTCACATGCTAGCAAGGTCATGCTCAAGATCCTACAAGCTAGGCTCCAACAATACGTGGATAGAGAACTGCCAGAAGTACAAGCTGGGTTTTGAAGAGGTAGAGGAACTAGAGATCAAATTGCCAACATTTGCTGGATTATGGAGAAAGCAAGAGAGTACCAGAAAAACATCTACTTCTGCTTCATTGACTATGCTAAAGCCTTTGATTGTGTGGATCACAATAAACTATGGCAGGTTCTTAAAGACATGGGAGTACCAGACCACCTCACATGTCTCCTGAGAAACCTGTATAAGGGTCAAGAAGCAACACTTAGGACCGGATATGGAAAAACTGATTGGTTTAGCATAGGAAAAGGAGTACGACCAGGATGTATATTGCCACCTTTGCTTACTTAATTTATATGCAGAGTACATCATGCGAAATGCTGGCCTGGATGAATCACAAGCTGGAGTTAAGATTGCTGGGGAAAAGATCAATAACCTCAGATATGCAGACGATACCACTCTGATGGCAGAAAGTGAAGAGGACCTCAAGAGCCTCTTGCTTAAGATGAAAGAGGAGAGCGCAAATATGGGCTTGAAGCTCAACATCAAAAAAACTAAGATCATGGCATCTGGCCCCGTTACTCCTTGGCAAATAGAAGGGGAAGTCATATAAGTAGTGACAGACTTCACGTTCCTGGGATCCCAGATCACTGCAGATGGTGACTGCAGCCATGAAATTAAAAGACGCCTGCTCCTTGGGAGGAAAGCGATGGCAAACCTAAACAGCATGATAAAAAGCAGAGACATCACCCTGCCAACAAAAGTCCGCATGGTCAAAGCAATGGTATTCCCCGTAGTAATGTATGGCTGCGAGAGTTGGACTATAAGGAAGGCCGAGCGCCGAAGAATAGATTCTTTTGAACTATGGTGCTGGAGAAGACTCTTGAGAGTCCCTTGGACTGCCAGGAGATCAAATCAGTCAATTCTAAAAGAAATCAACCCTGACTGTTCCCTGGAAGGCCAGATCCTGAAGTTGAAGCTCAAATACTTTGGCCACCAAATGAGGAGCATTCACTGGAGAAGACCCTGATGCTGGGAAAGATTGAAGGTCAAAGAAGAAGGGGATGGCAAAGGATGAGATGGTTAGACAGTGTCATCGATGCAATGAACATGAGATTGAGCAAACTTCAGCGGACAGCGGAAGACAGGAGGGCCTGGCATAATCTGGTCCATGGGGTCGCGAAGAGTCGGACTCGACTGTGCGACTGAACAACAACATTACTTTTCATGATCCACATAGTAAAAAGCTTTACTGTAATCTGTGAGAAACAAGCTGATTTTCTTCTGAAATTCTCTCATATAGTCCAGTAACCAATGTAAGTTTGCAATATGATCTCTAGTGCTTCTTCCTTTTCTGAATCAAGCTTGAATGTCTAGCATTTCTCATTCCATAGATGGTAACAGACTTTTTTATAAGACTGCTTAATTTCTAGTACAGAAATTTTGAGGCTTGGGCCTTCCTACAAATCACAGCATCAGACACTACCCTGGAGCACATATTCTGAACTAAGAGAGGAGCGCTCTGCTTATGTTCAAAGGCACTCTTATCCTTTCACCTCAGACTCGGTGGAATTCATAGCTTTGCTGATGTGCAGCGTTTCCTCACCTTTCTTCAAGTCTGCTGAACTACCAAGGTGCCTCAGGCCTCATCCTTGCCCATCCAGACTTGATGATTCCGGTCCATCCTGACCTCCTTGTGCCATTCCTACCTGCTGTTTCCCCCAATCAGCCTCTGCCCTGCCTTAGCAAAAGCTCCTTCTGCTCTTCCATGCAGATGTTGGATTTGAGCAGCTGGATTTGGGAATAAGCAGTTGTCAGACCCCCGGTCCAGTTATACTCAACAACTCTCTGTTGGCAGTGATAAGTTTATTGAGTTATATGCAAGATCCAGAAAGCCACTGTGTTAGAACTGAAGACTTTTGGTGGGCACAAGCTTAATATAGATAATTCAAAGAAAAGCCCCTTTCCCTTCCCCCAAGCACACGTCACATTCACACCTCACGCCTAACGTTGCCATCCCAACCAAATGAAAGATATATGTCTTGGTTGTCTGCAGTCCAAGTTGGTACAGAGTCTCTCTCAAGGACACCTTCCCCTGGGAAAGAAAAAGGAGGGAAAGGAGGTTGACTTGTGAAGTTATGTCTCCTAAACGCGAAAGGTCTCAATCTCACACTCACGCCACCCCCTCCCCTTAGGAATTCCCTCCCCCGGCAACAATGGCAACCAAAGCAAGCAAGGCATCGCAGGGTTTCTTGCATCTTGTCTACCCAGTCCTCAATAGTGGGCAACCCTCAACTTTCCACTTAGCTGCAAATACTACTCTTGCTGCCGTTAGCATGACACTGGCAAGCACCTTGAGGCATCTACTGAGGAAAGGAATTTGTCTAAGCCAGCTGTCTACCAGCTATGTAGCCAGAGGGGCATGAGGATGCTCCTTTGGCACTGGGCAGCACTAAACTAAACCCCAGCTGCTGTATAGCACAAAGGGGGTGTTAGTGAGGTTTAGCACCTCTTGGCACAATTCTGTGCAGGGAACAATAAATAAGGTGTTCACCACTCCCATTTCCTAAATTTAAAAAATCCATAAAAATAACCTTGTGAGGTGTTACTGCCCACCAGCACAGCTACTCTCTGAACCTGTGAGGCGGGTTAAGCTGAGCGAGGGAGACACAGTGACAACCTGGGTGGAGGGGGAAATACCTGAACTGTAAAGAGCGTGTCTCAGTAATGTATTACTGCTTGGTCTCAAAGGAAGCCCTTCAAAATTATTTCCCATTTTTGTAATTTATCATTTATACTATGCATATAACTTCAATAAATGGCAATTAAAATTACAGAGACCTGTTTCTGTCCATAAACTTAAAATCTAATTTCAGTTAGAGGATCCTAACCAATGTTTGCACTGTAAATAATGGTACTCTCTTAATTTGGGCCTAGATGGTTCCAGGGGTGAAACAGGTCCACAGAATATTGGTGGGTGACACAGTTCATTCCTGCTTATTTTCACCTAATCTGTAATTCATAGTTGTGATAATCAGATGCACATCAAAATAATCATCCCATAAAGTAAAGGTAAAGGTTCCCTTGCTCGAAAGCCAGTCGAATCCGACTCTAGGGTTGCGGTGCTCATTTCCGTTTCAAAGCTGAAGAGCCAGCGCTGTCCGAAGACGTTTCCGTGGTCATGTGGCCGGCATGACTAAACACCAAGGCGCACGGAACGTTGTTACCTTCCCACCGAAGTGGTACCTATTTACCTACTTGCAATTTCTTGCTTTCAAGCTGCTAGGTTGGCAGGAGCTGGAACTAGAGACGGGAGCTCATTCCGTCTTGCGGCACCCGGGTCTCGAACTGCTGAACTACTGACCTTCCACAGCCTGCAGTTCAGCGTCTTAACCAGTTGAGCCACCGCAGCTCCGTAATCATCCCATAAGGAGTAACTAAAAAAGGGCATGTCTGTAACGTCAGGACACGGGGGCCACTCAGATCTTTAACAACAGAAGTGGTCTTTATTCAGCATAGCAAACTTGTTCTGTGGAATGGAGTGAATCAGCAGCTGAATGAAAAAGGACAAGCAGAACAGGAACTCTCCCAACTGAGGGCCAAACTAAATGTTACAGTTACACAGCCACGCCAGGGAACAGCTTCAAAAGAAGAAACGGAATGGAAAGGAGACCCCAAATGGGGTTGGAATGGCACCACTGGGAGAGGAAGGGCTCCTGCCTCCCTGCAAGTTATTTTTCTGTGCAAAAACTGAATGGGAAGGGGAAGATATTGCCCTTATTTTGCCATTCCACATGCACAGATACTCTGTGTGTAGGGCTGCCAGGTCCCCTGGGAGGATGGAAAT
Source organism: Gekko gecko (assembly GCA_029375565.1). Lineage (NCBI taxonomy): Eukaryota > Metazoa > Chordata > Lepidosauria > Squamata > Gekkonidae > Gekko > Gekko gecko. The sequence goes on along the minus strand of JAPDNY010000003.1, from coordinate 83,414,368 downwards.
TCCCCCGCTAAAAGGGTCTCCAATCCACCAGTCCAGAAAAGGCCGACGGGGGAAACCCACCCCCAAAGTGTCTGGTTCGGGCCGACGTGCCTGGCATGATTACGTCACCTCCAGGTGCGCTTTAGCAGTCAGCCTGAAAACTGTATGTCACTAAAGGGGATATTGAAAGACTGGACAGGGAACACCCCAAATTCTCCTGGATCTCCTGGCTGGGAAGAAGCAGCTGGATGCATTGGTACACACTGTCTACCCCAGTGCAGCTCTCTAAGGACCCAATCGCCTTTGTGTGAGGTCTAACCAGCTCCTATTTTCCTCCCACATAGCTAAGTACAGCAAAAACTCCATCTCGCCATCACAATTTTGTTACATTCGATTTTCCGTGCATTCCAGCAGCAAGCAATGCACACATGAAAAAGCACAGAGAGCCTCCAATTGTTGTACCAGTGGTGTTTTTGTGCATCTGCAGGCCCTATGAGCTGAATATAGATGACAAGTATACCTGCTAGTGAGCTCTTCAAAATGTTGTTCCTGCAGCTGGAAATTGACACAACTTTATGAGTACGGGCATTTTTAAAATAAAAATGCTTTTTGTTGCCAGGCAGTCTACTGTATTTCTTTTCTAGGACCCATCAAATGCAGAGAATTTGGAGGTTGAAAGGGATTTATTGATGACAGCTGCATATCTCCATACAAAGGCAACATGAGAAACCTGCTGTAGAAGAAGAGAGGGAAGAGATTGGATTGTATGTACCTGGTGCAGTGCTGTGCTGTGTCCCATCCAAGCCTGGAGGGCATCTTCTAATTCCAGTAACTGCACACTAGGAATCACACAGACATCCATCAGTTCCTTCACCATAAGCACTGGAAGTTCTGGATATTGCAGCTATAGCCAAAGCTTAAGTTTTTGTTTCAGCCACTTCCTTTGGGCTCCCTGTGGCCAGCTTGTACCGCTTTCTCGCATACTCTCCCTCACTGGATGCCCTAATCTTTTGGCGGATCTTCAGCTGTTTCAAACGATTCTTCTCCACTTGTCGCTTAGTGAAGAGGAAAAGGATGATGCCAGACGGGAAGCCAATGGCCCTTGGGAAGACAAAATTAATATTTAAGCAAAAAGCTGCATAGAGTTTGGACTATTTTTATTGATGTAATTTACAGTCTGCCTTTCTCACTGGGATGCAAGGTGGATTGCACAGAGTGAGTCAATACAATCAACAAGAGGGTGTCAGCTAGGCTGCCATGGTGGGTGAGGGAAGGGAGTTGGTAGCGTGACCATCTTATTCTCTTGGAATGTTGACTTGCATTTTCTCCCTCTCGCCTTATCTGCTAGCCTGACCTTGCAGCTTCGCGCTTTCGCCTCCCTGGGGACTTGTAATCGTTACTCTGAGTGCACAAAGCTTACACCTCGGACTGGCTTGCTCACATCAGGGGGTCTTGCTTCAAACGCAGTATATCTTCCCCCTCCTCGCCTGTATGGTTAGCCTTTACACAGAAACTGTATGCACAGATGACCTGCTTCCACGGAACTCAATAAACTTGATCCTTCTGGAAGGAACGTTGTTGAGCCTGTTTGTTGTGGGACTCTGACAGAGGGGACAGTCAAGAAACAATGAAATAGGATTTGGCTTGTAGAGCCAACCAGGAGTCTAAAGAACGGGACTGAAGCAAAGTATACATGTTAACATGAAACATTAAATGATGCAAAATTACACAACAGGAGTCAGCTCACAGCAAACTATACACAGCAGTACAGATCACAATTCCCAATAATTTATCCTTGTGAAGCCTTTTGTACAGTGCTACCTTAACTGCCTACATACAAAAGCCTGTTTGAATAATTAAAAGGTACAAAGAGCTTACAACTCCCTGATCGGCTTTTGTTTGGAAGTACAAACAGAGAGACTTCCCAGCAAAGGAGAAAATCAGCAAGAAAAGATGCTAAACAATATACAAGCTAAATAAGGAATATAATTTGGTAACAATACAACAACCATGCAATGCTGTAATATTTAGAAATCATAAGATGGTGAACAAATCATTGGAAGGTATGAAGACCCTGGGTGCGCACTTTGTTTCAAGTCACATCTCCTTCAGCAGAAATAACATGAGTATGGACATTCTGAAGTCTATTGTGTCTCAAAAATGTAACCTTTTTGTAAGTTGTTATTTTCAGTTTTTAATCTTCACTACAAAACAGACGGGCAACCAGTCACAAACCTGAGTGATCCGCACTCTAGTTATACTAGCTTAGGAACACTGGAGAGTTATGTGATTCCTGCTGAAGACGACGACATGGCTTGGAACAGAGTGCACCCCCAGGATCCTCAGGCCTTCCAGTGATTTCCGCCTTATGATTTCTAAATACTACAGTGTTGTACAGTTGTTGTATTGTTACCAAATTATATTCTTTATGCAACTTGTACATTGGTTAGCTTCTGTTTCCACAGCTTTTCTTGTTGATTTTCGGCGTTTGTTTGGGACACTTTATGCAAGGACCCTTGGGTTTCAAACCATAGCCTCCGGTCACCAGGGCTATTTTGTGGGCAGGAACGCACAGGAACGGAGTTCTGGCTGGCTCCCAAGTTGGCCACACCCAGCAGGAACTCATTAGCCTAATAGGCCACACCCAACAGCAGAAACTCATTAGGATTGGCTACATTAGGGGTGTGTGGCTTAACACACAAAGGAGTTCCTGCTACAAAAAAAGCCCTGGTTGACAACAAACAAGGTAAATAGAATAAGAAGCAAAAGGTAGGTGTGGCTGGATGACCATGTTTCTGGTAACATGGGGGTGTGGCCTAATATGCTAATGAGCTGTGTTGTCAGGGGTGTGGCCTAATATGCTAATGAGTTTCTACTGTTGGGTGTGGCCCATTATTCGAATGAGTTCCTACTGGGCTTTTTCTACAACACAAGCCCTGCCGGTCACTATCCATGCTTATTATCCTACTATTGTTTGCTGCTGTCCAGCATTGGACATATATCCAACCACTCAACCAGCCTTCTGTCACAATGTTTTACCCAGCACTGTAGACTGCAAAAGTGACAGCAAGCTGAAGTACTGGAGTAGGAATTCACAAAACAAACTTGACATTTTGATACTTACCAGGCAATGCCAACTGCCTTCATGGGGTTCATGGCTTTCTTCGGTGAGATATATTCCTCTCCTTCATAGACTTGCCCTCCAGGCTGTGGCTTTGTCTGTAATTCTCTAAAATCCCAGTGGCTACGATGGAAGAATCTGGTGGGAGTCTTGAAGGCCAAAATTAAGCCTGCTTTTTGGCTCCCAGCAGCAGCGAGGAAGCCTGCAAAAGGGTCACACTGTGTACATAAAACTGCTCTTTTATAACAATTGAAATCAATATATACAATTCTCAATGTGGCCAAATCCATGGATACTTAAATCTGGAGACTGGGGCCATGGTCAGATAAGACAGATCTTCCTATAAACTTGGGGAAAGCCTCCGGTTTGCAGAAAACTTTGAAATTAAACAAAAAAACCTGGGGAGAATTCTACAAAATAATAAAAGGAGTGCCTATAGCTTTAAGAAATGGATGCCCTCAGTGGCTGATTGTATTGCCAATAATCCAGCCTTGATTTCTGTCAATAAAAAGCAGGAAAAGAGGGAGGAGGGCTTTTCAGGGCTGTTTTGGCTTTTGAGGGAGGACTCATTGGACCAGGCTTGACAGCAAACACGGGACAACTTGATACCACTTTATTTGTATGACTCACCCAAGACTGGCTGCTTGTTACTGTTCCAACAGTAGCCATCCTACAAAAACTAGTTTGATGTAGTGGTTAGAATTTCAGACTAGGATTGGGAGACCCATGCTTGAATCCTCACACTGCTGTAGAGGCTCACTGGGTAACCTTTGGCCAGTTACACACACTCACCACAATCTACCTCAGAGGCCTGTTGCAAGGACAGAGAGGAGAATAAGTAAGCGGTGTTGGATCCCCATGGTGAAGAAAGGCAGGGTATAAATGAAATATTAAATGTAATTGAAGATGGGAAGAGGGGGTAGATAAAGGTTGGTAGTTGGAAGAGAGGAGGGCAAGAGAAAATAGTGTGGGGAGATATAGAGAGGAATGTGAGGAAGCCCCGGTAAGTCCTTGAGAATCTAAGAGAAACAGGTTCTCTTACAGAAATGCTATGGGTGGAAACAGTGTGGCCAAAAGGGAGATTAACTGTGGGAGTTTGTTATCGCCCACCAGATTAAAGGTTAGAGGATGGTTTTTAAAACAGCTAAAGAATTAAAGAAAGCAACTAGAAAAAAATAACTGTCATCATAGGTGATTTTAACTACACAAACATTGATTAGCTCAATATGCGTTCAAGTTAGGAGAAAGAGAAGTTTCTAGATACTCTCAATGACTGTGCCATGGAGCAGATGGTCACAGAACCTACCTCCTGGACTTGGTGCTATGTAATGCTCAAGATCGCTTCTGGTTTTTGGTGACTCACGACAAGATATTCCCCGTCGAGCTCCGATGGGGGCAGCTTGGATCAGAGCAGCAGGGAGGGGGTTCGGCTGGTTCCATCGCATCCATGAAGCTCTTGGAGGGAGCTTCTAGCCTGGAGCGCTGAAGAGCCGCTCCCAAAGTTGCAGCTTGGGGAAGTGAGCTTCTTTAGCTCCGTAAGGACCTGCTGCCCGAGGCCAGTAATGGCGCCCAGAGATGTTACCAGACCAGAGCATGCAAGGAACTAAGAAAGCGATTTTTCTACCTGATGACTGAGCAAGACAACGAAGCAAGTAAAAGTGAGTGATGTCCCCAAAAGAAACATAACTATAAAGAGGGTGAAGGTACAGCGAACCAGCAAAGCGTTACAAAATGAAACGGCATGGAGTGAGGGGAGGGGGGAAACCCGAGGAGGAAGAGCCCTCCCCAGTAGCTGAATCGTAGCAATAGCTGAGAGCGAGCTGTTAAGCCTCACCTTATCTTAGTGGCAGAACTTCGGGACTGAATTCCATGCATTTGGGATTTCTTTGAACTTTCTTTGGAACTCTTATCTAATTATAAATGATGACCCAGAGAGCCGGGAAAATGGCGTCTAGGGGCAAGTACCAGAAATGCCAGTACCGCGTCACCAGTCACAAGACAGGAAGATACCAGCGATTTGGCTAGCAAAATTTATGAAGCCCTGCGCCCCCTGGTGGATCAGATGATGAACCTCAATCGGAAGTTCGACAATTTACAAAAAGACCTTAAAGAGACAGCAGCAAAATCTAAGAAAATGGAAAAAAAGACTGGAAAAATGGAGATGAAGAATAAAGAGATGGATCAAAGGATGGACATTGCTGACAAGGAAAGAGCATCTGCAAAACAAAATTTACTTCAACTTCAAATGGAAAGATCTTTATATGTTTTAAGAATAAGGATGAAAACAAGAGAAATTTAGAGCGTAGCACTGGCCCCCTTGATTAATACCAAACCTGAGACTTTAAAAGCGGACATTGACAGGAAATACAGAACATACTGAGAGTTTGTAAAAAAAAAAAAATAACCTCCCAGGAGAAATTTATGTAAAATTCTCAAAGAAGCACAAGGGACTTAATTCTTAAAGCATCAATGGCGACAAAGATTAAAATCCAAGAGGAGGAGATAAAAGTTCTGAAAGACATTCCATATGAAATTCAAAAAATAAGATACCAATATAAAAACATTACAGAATTTCTACAAAAGAACAATGTCCAATACAGATGGCTAATCCCAGAAGGACTCATTTTTAATTTCCAGGGAAAGAAAGAAAAGATTGACTCTTAAACGAAAGCAGAAATATTCTTGAAGCATCATAAATTGTTGACAAAGAAAAAGGATGGAGCAGAGGGCGAGAATCAGATTGAGACAACAATCAGCGAGTGCCAAAAGACTGGCTCAGATACCTCCTCTTCCTCAGATACCTCAGATACTGCGGTATCTCTGGGAGAAATTTTTGATTCTGACTTTGATTCTGATTTAGGTGCTGCTGTGCCCAAAACTATGAAGGTCAAACTACTGTGGCAAAAGAAGAAGAAGCATAAGGATAAGAAGTCTTCTAAATAAAGCTCTCCAATTCTCTTCTTGTACAACTAAACATTAAGTTTTGAAGCCATAGTATTTTTAGTTAAGGCTTTTTGGACTTTTTTCTTTTTTTTAAGTAGCGTAGAAAGGAATCTCACTGTGTACTAGGTAGAAAAGGCTGAAATTATATAGTTAATGTACAATAGAGGCTTGTTACTCTCATTAGTGTTTTAGTTGTATGTAGAGTGTTAGTCTTTGTAGTGTTGTAGCATGTGTAGTTTATAGAAGAAAAGCAATAAAAACTTTTATTAAAAAAAAGTAATGCTCAAGCCCTGGTGAGAGATGTAAGTGTGATAGCTCCAGCTGGGAACAGTGACCATAATGCTATTAATCTGAGCATTTATATAAATAGAGAGTTGCCCAAAATGACCAACACAACCACATTTAACTTTAGAAGGGGTAACTTCTCTCCAATGAGGGGGCTTGTGAAGAAGAAACTGAAAGGAAAAGTAAGGAAGGTCAAATCCTTTCAGGAAGCTTGGAGAGTATTTAAAACTACAATACTAGAAGCTCAGCTAAAACATACATCGCAGGTTAGGAAAGGTACAAATAGGTATAAAAAAGAGCCTGCATGGTTAATGAAGAAAGTAATGAAAGTAGTAAAAGGTGAGAAAGATTCCTTTAAGTGGTGGAAGGCTAGTCCGAGTGAGGTAAATAAAAAGGAGCACAGGCTTTGACAAATAAAATGCAAATCTGTGATCAGACAGGCAAAAAGGGACTATGAGGAACATACTGCAAAAAAAACCCTGCATGAAGACCAACAATAAAAATTTCTTTAAATACACTGGAAGCAGAAAACCAGCCAGGGAGGCAGTGGGGCCCTTGGATGACCAAGGGGTGAAAGGAGTACTGAAGGATGATAGGGAAATGGCAGAGAAGCTGGATGCATTTTTCCCCTCTGTCTTCACTATGGAAGATGGGAGGTGCTTGCCCACCAGAACCACGATTTCAAACAAGGTGTCAAAAGACCTGAGTCAGATTGAGGTTATGAGAGAGGAGGTTTATATTAATGATGGACAAATTAAAAACTGACAAATCACCAGGCTCAGATAACATCCATCCAGGAGTTCTGAATGAACTCAAATGTGAACTTGTGGATCTCCTGGCAAAAATATGCAGCCTGTTACTAAAATCGGCCTCCATTCCCAAGGACTGGAAGGCAGCTAATGTAATCCCCATCTTCCATGGAGATCCAGGAAATTACAGACTCGTCAGTCTAATGTCAATATCAGGTAAACTGGTGGAATCCACTATTAAAAATAGAATTAGTAGGCACATTGATTAACAAAATCTATTGAGGAAGAATCAGCATAGATTTTGTAAGGGAAGATCTTGTCTCACTAACCTTTTAAAGTTCTCTGAGGGGGTGATCAAACATATGGGACAAGGGTGACCCAATAGATGTTGTTTACCTATTTTACAGAAAGCTTTTGATAAAATTCCTCATTAAGGGCTCCTAAGTAAACTCAGCAGTCATGGGATAAAAGGACAAATCCTCTTGTGGGTTAAAAACTGGTTAATTAACAGGAAACAGAGAGTGAGTATAAATGGGCAGTTTTCACAGTGGAAGGTCTGGCCCGTCTGTCCAGGGCAGGGCTGGCCCGAGGATTTTTTGCGCCCTAGGTGGGGCTACCTTCTGGCGCCCCCCTGCGCCCACTAATTATGGGGCTGGAGCCTGGAGATAAGGAAGTCCAGTGGGGAGCTCCTAGCGCACATGCACGGAGGCAGTGGGGAGCCTCAGCAGCACACCCACAGTGCTGGGCACCGGGCAGGGGCATGCATTACTCTGCCACTGCGCCCGCTCCTCCTGCCGCTGTTGCTGCACCTCGCTGGCGTGCAAAGCAGCTCTAGGACTTCCAGGAAAAGGAGTGAGGGTGGAGGGAGTGAGAGCGGTAGGGGAGGGAAGGAGAAGGCTGAGAAAGCACGCGGGTGGGTGTGGGGGACCCGCTCTTCCCACTCCCGAGACACAGAGGAATATTAATAAGGATGCCTGCTCTCCGAGAGAGGGGGCCTGTGGTTTTCGGAAGGGAAGGAAGGAAGAGGGATAGATAGATAGATAGATAGATAGATAGATAGATAGATAGAAGAAAGAAAGAAAGAAAGAAAGAAAGAAAGAAAGAAAGAAAGAAAGAAAGAAAGAAAGAAAGAAAGAAAGAAAGAAAGAAAGAAAGAAAGACAGATAAATAGCTGGGAAGGAAGGAAAAGAAAGAAAGAAAGATGAAGAGGGAGAAAGATAGAGATGGATAGAAAGAGAGATGGAGAGAGAGAAAGATGGATAGACACAGAGGGGGGAAAGAAAGAGAGAGAGAGGGAGAGAGAGGGAGAAGAAAGAGAGAGAGAGAGCTAGAGTGTCCTCAAGCCACTAGCACACCTGACCAGCCCGCCCTACCCCCTCTCCAAATGCCGGCTTCCTATTGGATGGCTTCGCTCAGCTGGCTGTGTGGCTATTCTAATGAAGCAACAGGTATGCACAGGGAGAAGAAGGAGAAAGGATCAGCTGCATGTCTTTTAAAAAAGTCTTTGAGAAAAGAAAAAAAAAAAGGTTGGGCGTGGGAACTGAAAAGGCTCTGTTCTCAGCACATGGCTTGCTGTGGGAGCATGCACCTTTAAAGAAATGTTAAAAATGACTTTAAAAGGTTTTTCTGCAGAAAATCTTGTGGGGCTGTCCCTTTAAGAAAGGAGGCAGAGCACCAAATAGCCCCAATGTAGCTATGGGCCTGGTTGAGGACTGTGAAGTGCTGCAGAGGGATCTCTTGAGGCTGGGCGAGTGGGCATCAGCATGGCAAATGAGGTTCAACGTGGGCAAGTGCAAAGTGATGCACATTGGAGCCAAAATTCCTAACTATAAATACATGTTGATGGGGTCTCAACTGGCAGTAACTGTCCAGGAGTGAGATCCTGGAGTCATGGTAGGTAACTCACTGAAGATGTCGACTCAGTGTGTGACTGCAATAAAAAAGGGAAATGCTATGCTGGAGATTATTAGGAAGGGGATTGAAAACAGATCATCCAGTATTATAATGCCCCTGTATAAATCTATTGTGCGGACTCATTTGGAATACTGCGTACAGTTCTGGTCACTGTACCGCAAAAAAAAGATTGGGAAATGTGCAGAAAAGGGCAACTAAAATGATTAAAGGGGATGGAACACCTTCCTTATGAAGAAAGGTGAAAGAGGTTAAGGCTTTTTAGCTTGGGAAAACGAATGAGGAATGACATAAGAGTTTTACAAAATTATGCACGGGGTAGAGAAGGCAGAGAAAAAAGTACTTTTCTCCCTTTCTTACAATACAGGAACTGGTGGGCACTTAGTGAAATTAACAAACAGTAGGCTTAGAACAGATAAACGGAAGTACTTCTTCACCCAAAGAGTAATTATCATGTGGAATTCATTGCAGCAGGAAAAGGTGGTGCCTACAAACATAGAAATCTTCAAAAGGGGATTGGATAAACATATGGAGCAAAGGTCCATCAGTGGCTATTAGCCACAACATATAGGTGGAACACTATGTCTGGGACAGTGATTCTTGGTGCTGGGGGGGGCAACAGTGGGAGGGCTTCTGGAGTTCTGGCCCCACTGGTGGACTTCCTGATGGCACCTGGGTTTTAGCTGCTGTGTGACACACAGTGTTGGACTGAATGAGCCATTGGTCTGATCCAACATGGCTTCTCTTAAGTTCTTATATCCTTGCAGGTTCCCCACCTTCCAACTAGGCCCAGCTCAGCCAACACCAGAGTTTTCCCATGAAGAAGATACCAGGGAAAGCTGAAGACAGGGGGCAGATAAAGATATGCTGGCTGGTTGGTGTGAAAGACAGAAGGAAGCAGGGAAAAGGGAGAGTTTGTAGGGCTTTCGAGAAAAGAAAAGAAGAAACCGTTGGGGAAGGGAAAATGAGAAGCCCCCTGTAAGTCCTGGCAGGTTCCCAGTTTGTGATCCACTAATTCCTGGCCCCAAATTTAAACTGCTACTGTGAATCAGAATGCCAATGATTAGTCAGTATTGAAAAGAAGACATCTTCACTCTCATCGAGCAGTGATGCCAAAAAGGTGACTAACAATCCCATCCAAGGCATATTTGCTCTGAGTTTGGCCTTAAAAGAGTTCAGTGAGGTTTATTCCCAAATCAGCACATCTCATAAGAACATAAGAGAAGCCAATGTTGAATCAGGCCAATGGCCCATCTAGTCCATCACTCTGTCACACAGCGGCCAAAATATACCAGGTGCCATCAGGAGGTCCAGCAGTGGGGCCAGGACACCAGAAGCCCTCCCACTGCTGCCCCCTCCAGCACCAAGAATAGAGTGCATCACCTGCCCCAGTCCCCATCTATACCTTGTGGCTAATAGCCACTGATGGACTTCTGCTCCATATGTTTATCTAATTCAGATTGCACTGTTATCAGGAATTAATATTGTGATTGTGATCATATTGCAACTAGATCTCTTCTAATACACCTGGAAACTGCAGCTGCCTATATTATGAAGACTCTTGACAGGAGGGCAAGTAGAAAGATCAGATGCAAATAAAAACTGTACCTATGGAATAATTTCTGCAGACGCAGCTTTTTCCCACTCTACCACTGATATACCAAGCTGCTTCCCCTGTTCTGTACAACTATTTAAGTCTTAGGGGGCTCAGGAGTTGCAGGCTGTCTTGGTCACCTTGGCCAGTGGGGAGAAGCAGCATCAGATTAGCCTATATTCTGCTTTTTGGGATTCCAGCAACAGTGTGCTATGGTGGTTGGGATGTCAGATCTGCTTTCAAATTCCCGTTCTGCCAAAAAGCTCACCAGGCAGGCTAGAACCCACATGGTGAACCCACATATACAACCCTTGGGGAGGAGGGGGCTAACAGAATGTGATTGATAGGAAGAAGCCCCTCCTCCCACCATGGTGTCCAGTCCCCATAACAACCCATTCTCTTTGCCAGCAAGCCTACACCCCACCGTCCTCTTCTACCTAGTATAAGCTGCTAGATCCCTATGGACAGCCAGTTTCCGCGCTCTTCTGAATCCATTTAGGTAAAGGTAAAGGTTTCCATTGCTCGAAAGCCAGTCGAATCCGACTCTAAGGATGCGGTGCTCATCTCCGTCTCCAAACCGAAGAGCCAGCGCTGCCCGAAGACGTTTCCGTGGTCACGCGGCCGGCATGACTAGACGCCGAGGCGCACGGAACGCCGTTACCTTCCCAGAGAAGCGGTCCCTATTTCTCTACTTGCAATTTCTTGCTTTCGAACTGCTAGGTTGGCAGGAGCTGGGGCCAGAGATGGGCGCTGACTCCGTCTCAGGTCTCGAACTGGCGAACTACCGACCTTCCAAGCCTGCAGTTCAGCGCCTTAACCACTTCAGCGGGGCTTTCTCCCAAGCAGCCGTGCACGGGAGGACAGCCGTGCAGCTCAGCAGCCACCCACAAGTTGCACGCCAAGCCCTCTTCCCCAAGAAAACTCCCCCGCCTACCCGGAACCCGAAGACACGCAGCAGCCGCCATCTCGGAGGAATCTATTCGCCCCCGCCGTCGTGCCAGAGGAGGCGGGACCACCAAAGCCGGCCTACCTCTCCCGTGGTCCCTCTTAGAGGCCCTGCGCCGTCGGCAGTCAGCGGCCGAGTCATCAGGGTCACAGGAAACGACGACTACAATTCCCGGCACGCCTAGCGCGCAGATTGCGAAATGCTAGGACGAGGAAGGCTCTTTTGACGGCTTCGATTGGTCAGTCTGATCAAAATCCCTTCGGTAATTGGTTGTGGCGCCTGTGGGCTCCACCTATCACCGGGGAGGTGAAACGATGGTGAGCGAGTAGCAAGATCGGGGTCGGCGCATGTGGCGCTGGGCCGTGGAAACTGCCATGGCGGAGTCCGGCGCGGGAGCGGAGTCGGTCCCGGAAGGGTCCGCGGCTCTGCTGCTCCTGGCAGGTGGGGATGGCGATGCTGAAGAGCTGGTGGAAGTGGTGGACCTGGGGTCGCCTGGACCTGGTGAGAGTGCGGAAGGCGCGGGGGATTGGGGGTCCGAGATCCTGGCAGTCAGATTGACTTTTATTGGGGGTGTCGGGGAGAAGGCGGGGGAAAAACACGGGGAATTAGGGCATTTGGGGAAGGGATTTAATCGTCCAGGTTGTCTTGTAAGGGAAAAGCGGACACATCGTGGTGAAGACCTCATGATGGGCCTAGAGAACTATGGGAGTGTTGTTTAAATGGTTTGCAAGCATGACTTTTGATAAGTGGGACTGAGTGCGGTTGCAGTGTCTGCCTTGGCAATCCTCTAATAGCGCTCTGTGTATGTTTTGACATTAACTCTGCTGAAGTGGAGAGCATGGAGTTCAGCAGACCCTTCAGCTCAGAGCCTTGGGGTTATGTTGGGTGCAAGAGTACTGCTGCAGACACGAGGTAACACTGCTGCAAAAATGCTTTCTTCCAACTCAGTCTAGCCTGGAAGATGGCCCCCCCCCTCAAATCTTGATCTGGCCACCTGGGTTTGTGTTACGTTAACGATGAGGCTAGACTGCTGTAATGCACTTTCCAAGAGCCTTCCCTCAAAATCAACAAATAGACTGTAGTTGGTGCAGAACGCCACAGTTCGGCTATTATTGGGGGCTACACAGACGTGCTTGGGATGCGCATTCTGCAGTCACGCCATTGGCTGCCTATCAGTTACAAGGCTCAGTGTAAAGTGTTGGCTATCCCTTTATGGCCTTGGCCCCTCATGTTGCCAGCTCTTGGTTGGGAAATATCTGGAGACTTGGAAGGTGCATCTGGGGAGGATGGGGTTTGGGGAGGGACCTCAGCCAAGCAGGGCTCTTTTTGTAGCAGGAACTCCTTTGCACATTAGGTGATGCACCCCTAATGTAGCCAGTCCTCCAAGAGCTGACAGAGCTCTTCTTATGGGGGCTACTGTAAGCTGTTGGAGGATTGGCTACATCAGGGGTGTGTGGCCTAATATGCAAAGGAGTTCCTGCTACAAAAAAAGTCCTGCAGCCAAGTATAATGCCATAGAGTCCACCCCCCAAAACAGCCACATTCTTGGGCGGAACTGATCTTGGTTGTCCGGAGATCATCAGTAATAACGGAGTTCTCCAGCTGCCCCCTGGAGGTTGACAACCCTGCTCTTACCCTATACTCCACCACAACAGCTTTGCTCATCTGAGCAAGGCCTTTTGCAAGTGGCAACCTGCAAAAGGCCACAATCAGCAACTGTCCGTATACCTGCATTCTATGTTGTGGCCCCCACCTTGTGAAATGGCCTCTGCCTGAGGAGGTCAGGAAGGCTCCCTCTCTTCTGGCTTTCTGCAAACTATGCAAAATGGAATTATTCAGGAGGGCTTCCCGACATAGATAACAGGGCCGTACTGTAACAAAAGGGTTCAAAAAGATACTTGGTTAATGGGTCAGGGATTATGGTGTGTATACTCCTGTGGCTAGCTCATGCTGCCAGTTGTGGTAAGCAGCATCTTACTGTCTAATTTTTGTATCATTTAATCATACACATGCTTTGCTTCAGTTGTATTCTCGGATGTCTGGTTGGTTCCAAATTTCTACTGTACAAATCCTATGGCTTTGTTTTAATGGATGTTCCATCCTGTTGATTGTATAGACTTATTCTGTGTAATCCGACTTGAGTCCCAGTGAGAAAAGTGGACTATAATAATGTAAATAAATAACAAATAAATGTTTCTGAATGGTTTCAGATTCTGTTTGTTTCCTTGCCACAGATGATCTGGCCAATGAGATGGAAGATGTGGATTTAGAAGAAGAAGAGGTTGCCTGGGAGACTGAGGAGGAAGATGAGGGGGTGGAGGAAGGCATGGAGGCACAAGATGACAGTGAGGTCACATTTTCAAAGCACACAGGTGAGCCAGCACAGGGAAGGGAGTTCCCCTCTCCTGACATGGTCTGGTTTCCCTAGAAGATGCTCATGTCTTCTCTTCCTGTTTGGAAACCGGCGAGGGATTCTGTCCTTTTTTATGGGGCATGTGGCAAAATGAAACTTGGATTGAATTGGGGTGTGTGTGTGTGAGTGCTACATGTACTTTTGTTGGGACTGTGCGCCTCTCACTCTCAGAATGGTTCTTATGTAGCTTAATTCTTACTGCTTTCCAAGACTCACTTTGGGATGGCAAAGTAGATTCAGTTGGAAAAGTGTCAGTCCAGCTATGGCATTTGACACTGATGTTCCTTACAGAGTTGTTTAGTCAGAGGCAAATTACAAATCCATTCTGTTTGGTCCCCGCACTCCGTATTCTGTCTCCTAACCCTGGCAATTTGAAGCCAGGAATGCCAGCCTGAATTGCTACTGCTGAATTGCCCAATTTGGGATTGCTGCTCTTTGCAACTACTTCTTTTTGCCTTGCTAAGGCCAGTTGCCTTCTGAAGTGTAAAGCTGCTACAGCACAACACCATTGTGGCTTTTCTTTCTTTCCTTAAAGGCATGCTGGCCTTTTAAGGCCAAGGGGAGAAGGTGAGGACAAGCATTGCCACTTGTCTCTTGGGGGGAGAGCACTGGATGGAGGAGGAGGAAGGGATGGATCTACATGAGGACAAGGTATCCATTGTTAATATCCTGTTTGTCCTCCACAGCTTCTGTTTTTTGTGTCAGCATTGATCCCAAGACCAACACGTTGGTAGTGACAGGTGGAGAAGATGACAAGGCCTATGTGTGGCACCTCAGTGATGGCGAACTCCTCTTTGAATGCTCAGGTGAGCCATCCCTATTCTCCCAATTAATGCTGGCTTGGGGCTTACAACATTCATTGCCATATTTGGTTTGTATCAGTAGTAAAAAGTAGTTTTAGGCCAGCTACTTCTCTGTATAGCAGGAATGAAGTGATTTCTCTTTCTTTCCTTCATTCATAGCCCACCTTTCTCCACAATGGAGACCCAAAGCAGCTTACATTGTTGTTCTCCTCGCCTCCACTCTATCTGCACAACAACCCTGTGAGGTAGTTTATCTGAGTGTGTGTGACTGGCCCAGGGCCACCCAGCAAGCTTCTGTGGCAGAATGGCAATTTGAACCTGGGTCTCCCAAGTCCTAGTTTAATACTCTGGAGTAGAAGAAGAAGAAGAGATAGGGTTTATACCCTGCCCTTCACTACCCAAAGGAGTCTCAGAGCAGCTTACAAACCCCTTTCCCTTCCCCTCCCCATAAAAGACACCCTGTGAGGTAGGTGGGGCTGAGAGAGCGCTGACAGAAACTGCCCTTGAGAGAACAGCTCTGAAAGAACTTATGACTGACCGAAAGTCAGCAGCTGCATGTGGAGGAGTGGGGAAGAAGAGGAGGAGGAGATTGGATTTATACCCTGCCCTTCACTACCCAAGGGAGTCTCAGAGTGGCTTACAAACCCCTTCCCCTCCCCACAACAGACACCCTGTGAGGTAGGTGGGGCTGAGAGAGCTCTGACAGAAACTGCTCTTTTTTAAGAACAGCTGTGCCAGAACTATGGCTTGTCCAAGGTCACATCAGCAGGTGCAAGTGGAGGAGGGGGGAATCAAACCCGGTTCTCCCAGATTAGAATCCGCGCGCTTAACCTCTACACCAAACTGGTTATGGTACATTGTGTGTCTGAAATTTGAATGGGAGGAAGTTACAGTGGATGCTGTTTCCCATTTGAGATGACAGTATATCCTCTTGCCATTTTTTGACACCCAAAGACTGTGAGCTCTTTCACACATGCTAAATTATGCCCTTTCAATCCACTTCAGCAACTGTTTGCAAGTGGATCTTGCCACTGCGCACAGTAAAATCCAGTGGCAAAGTGCATTGAAATTGCATTGAAAGTGTGTCGTGTATGTGAAAGCGCACTGTCAAAATGACTGCCATGTGTGCATGATTCCACTGACCAAGGATGTAACTCAGAGTGACCTTTTGTATCATGTGAAAAAGTTGACATGGCTGGTGGTGTTGAGACAGGAGGCTGATGCAGATTAGCATTTTTGTGACATTTTAGAGGGTTCCAAATATTTTACATACATGCTCAATTGTCCTTATGGCAGTCCTGGTGGATTTGGGCGGGGGAAGGGGCAGGGAAGGAGACTAGAGAATGAGGCTGTGAGAACACGGCCTCATGCCCCCTCTTGAATTCATGGCACAGGGCAAGTTTGCACTGGCATTTCCTGGAACACTGCACAGCTCTCGTCTCTTAGCCACTGTTCTAAACACTGTGGGTAAAAAATAGGAGGAGCTGCTGACTTGTGGTTCGGATGAGAAGGGATTAGCCAGGAGTCTCAGGTGAGTTACAAAAGTCTTGAGTTATTGCCCTGATCTGCTGAATGGTGTGAATCTCTGTTGCCTTTTGGCTACACTTACTGATGTTAAACTAGCCAATACACACAAACCCTGATCTCTTTTTCTTCATTATTCCTAGGTCACAAAGACTCTGTCACTTGTGCTGGTTTCAGCCATGACTCTACCTTCGTGGCCACAGGTGACATGAGTGGACTGATCAAAGTATGGCGGGTGGACACCAAAGAGGAGATCTGCTCTTTTGAAGTGGGCGACTTGGAGGTGAGGAACGGGGTTTGCAGATTCCAGGGTGCGAGTTTCCGTGTGAGGAGATGGTGCTGGTGCCCCAGTGAGCAACCAGAGCAGCCTTGATCAGCTTCACTGAGGACCAGCCAGAAGACCCAAACTGGGCAAAAACCAGGAAAATGCCTCCTGAATCTGAATGGCTTCCCCTGAGCCAAGGCAAAAGATAATTAACAGAACTTACTTAGATTCAGGCGGGGTAGCCCTTTTGGCCTGAAGCAATGGACCGGGGGTGTCGAACTCATTTGTTAGGAGGGCCGGATCTGACATAAATGAGCCCTTCTTGGGCCGGGCCACGTCTGTCATAAAAGGTAATGCCAGGGAGCGGAGATATGAACTTCATAAAGGACACAAACACAAAGGTTTTTTTTTTTTACTTAAAATAAAAACATGCTTAAAACATTAGCTCTGTAAGCTGCAAACCTACTTTTGATTTATTGACGTTCAGCACAGAAATCTCCTGCTCAGAGTTCTGAGTCCAGGACCCAGGGGAAAACAGGAAAATGGCTGAGTGATTAAGAGAGTCTGGCGAAGCGAGCTAGGATGCAGCCGCAACAGTAGCAGCACTGGAAGCAGGAGATGGCCAGTTCCACTGCGGGCCTAATGGAAGCCCTCCAGGGGCCTGATCCGCCCCCCGGGCTGCATGTTTGACACCCCTGCGATAGACCAGTGTTTGAGTCCAGTGGGGCACCTTTAAGACCAACAAAGTTTAATTCTGGGTAGAAGCTTTCGTGTGCAGGCACCCCTCTTATCCATAGAAGCGAGCCTGCATACAAAAGCTTCTACCCAGAATTAAACTTTGTTGGTCTTAAAAGTTCCACTGGGTTCAAATTTGTTTTTGGGGGGATCACAAGCTTTTGGTCACTCAGGTTTCGTCGGCTTTGAGGAAGTCACAGGCGGTCTGCGAGGGGCCCAAACAGCACTAGGTCTCCCTTTCTGCACTTTCATTTGAGCAAATTTTGGGTCCAGTGGCACCTTCAAGACCAACAAAAGCTTTCGTGTGCACGCCACACTTCCTCAGATGCTCATTTGAGAACTTTTCTCTTAAACCATCTTCTTGGGAGCATGCTGTAGCAACTTCTCGCCTCTTGGGGGCACTCCTGCTCAATTGCTGGCTTTGCTTTGTCAATGGGATGAAAGCCAAAAGAGTTTTTGGTCTCCCCTCGACCCGCCCCCTTCCTCTTGGCTTCTCAGAATGCCCTTACTGCTTTCCAGAGATGTTGGTGGTTTCTCTTCAGCGAAGATCCTCAGAGTTTAGCAGTGGAGGAAAAAGAGAGTCGGAGATACAGTCACTTTATCAGATACATTGAAACAGTTTTCCTCAAGCCTTACTGGAACTGGAAAGAAGCTTAAAAGAAAACTGACGTTGGTAATGCAGGCTTAGCTGGCTGGTTGGTGATCTAGGGCTGGAAGGGTTCATTTCTGTCTTGCAAGGAAAGGGTTGCTAATTTCTTGAGTTTGGAGCTTAACGAGGACATGCCACAGTTTAATACTGTGACCCGCTAGCCAGCCACGATGATATGTCAGTCTCACCCTTGCTGTCTGCAGATGTTCCACATTATGCCTTGTGATGAAGTCATGAATTTAGGCCTCAGTGAGTTTTTGTTCACTTTGTTGCTTTTATGAAGTGCTGCTGGGGCAAGGGTGAGGATCTTACTTCGATTTTAATAAATCCATGGAAATCTTTATATTTCAGGGCCAGTGTGCCTCTGCTTGCAAGATTCTGAGGTGGCTGCCTCTAGCATGCCTTGTTAGTAAACTTCTGAGGGTTGTGTGGCCGGCCGGCCACTATTCAGGAAAATGCTGGACTAAATGGACCTCTTAGTCTAACCAGCAAGACAGGCCTTGTATTCTGGAAACATAATTATTTGAAAAAGTTCTGACTCCAAAGGAGGCCCATGGGAAACAGGCTCCCTGCCTAGGCCCTGGGTCGTCTTTGGCAGATCCTCCTCTGGTGGGATTTTAGGTGCTGTGCCTGAAATGGCTTAATTCTGGTGAGGCAAGTGTGAGTTTGTCTGCTGTTTTATTGTGTAGTTTGATATCTTGTGGATTAAAAGCATTAACGTTAGACATTAGGCCCACCATGCAGGGCACTTAACTCAAACTAAATAGGCTTCTTCAGGATGACTATAGATAACAGTTAATGTGTTTAATCCACAGGATAACAAACTACACAATAAAACAGCAGACAAACTCACACTTGCCTCGCCAGAATTAAGCCGTTAACAACATTAGACATTAGGAAATAAACTGGAAGATTATTTGACACAGCTTAAAGCACAGATTTTTGATGAGGGTTCGTTGCAGGGGCAAACGCTGTTTATTTAGCAGTTCTTGTGAAATAGATTCAGCTTTGCCACACCCATTCAGACACTCACAGAATCACACGGAATTGACATGGTGTCCAAATTCATATCACCAAAGCAAAATGCTGTTGGAAAGGGGGTGCTGCAAAAGGCCCCAGGTGAAATTTTGCCTTGGCCATCAGTTGACTTGGTAATCTTAAGCAAGTCCCCATTTCTCAGCCCCTCTCGCTTATTTGCAGTGTGAGAAGGATGCCCACCTTCCTTACAGGGTTGCCGTCAGGATTACTGAGGAACTGTAGATCCAGGTGGGCAGCCCTGCGGGTCTGAAGCAGCAGAACAAAGTCTGAGTCCCCCCCCCCCGGGGGGGGCACCTTTATGGCCAATGAAGTTTTCTCCAAGGGTTAAGCTTTTGTGTGCAAAGCACACTTCTTCAGATACAATGAAATGGAAACCACCAATCCACCCATATAGGTAGAGGGTGAGCAGTAAATTAGCAGACAGCATAATGAAGATGTTTAATAGATGCGAGGACCAAACAGGAATAACAAGCTTAGTTTATATGGTCACCATTTTATTTGGGTTTAATTCCGGGGGAAAGCATAGTGAAGAAAATAAATATGTCAGAGCAGGAGATTGATGGGCAGATACTGAGAGTAATTAACTGAGACCTGCCCTTAACTGAGACCCTGCCATCCTAAACATTCCTACATGCCTCCAGTTACCATCCTAAACATACCAAACGATCCATTGTATACAGCCAGGCTGAATGCTACAGCCGGATCTGCTCCAATCCTGCAGACAAAGACTTTCATCTGAGGGAACTACAACAAACCTTTTTGGAACGAAAGTATCCACCTGATGAAGTCAAGAAACAGATTAACAAAGCCAGAGAAAACCTGTTGCAAGACAGGCCCAAAAGAGACAATAACAAAACACCACTACTGGTCACATACAGCGCTCAACTCAAAACAGTTCAATGCATCTTCAGCAACACAACCTCTACTGAATAATAACAGTTCTTTTTCACAAGTACCGGGGGCAAACCTTTACTTGCACACAGACAGCCCCCCAGTCTCAAACAATGCCTCACCCACAATAGTACAACATCTGATTTGAACATGAACACTGGGACCAGAACTTGTAATAAACCCAGATGCCAGTTTTGCTGTGGCATACACCCAGACCACGTAATCACTGGACCTAACAACATCAACTCAGACTTATTCCCATGCTCATCTTCTAACACTGTATATGCCATTAAATATTCAGTTCTCTACACAGGGGAAACAGGTCAAACCCTACACCAAAGGATAAATGGACACAAATCTGACATCAAGAATCACAAGACTGAGAAACCTGTAGGAGAGCACTTCAACCTTCCAGGACATTCAGTGGGTGACCTCAGAGTAGCTGTTTTATTGCAAAGGAACTTCAGGAGCGGACTAGAAAGGACAATTGCTGAGTTGTGAGTCATTACAACACTCTGAACAATGAAATCCCCAGGACTTAACAGAGATATTGGTTTCCCAGAGAGCCAGTTTGGTGCAGTGGTTAAGTGCGCGGACTCTAATCTGGGAGAACCGGGTTTGATTCCCCACTCCTCCACTTGCACCTGCTGATGTGACCTTGGGTCAGTTACAAGCTCTGGCAACAGCTGTTCCTGAAAGAGCAGTTTCTATCAGAGCTCTCTCAGCCCCACCTACCTCACAGGGTGCCTGTTGTGGGGAGGGGAAGGGAAAGGAGTTTGTAAGCCGCTCTGAGACGCCTTTGGGCAGTGAAGGGCGGGGTGTAAATCCAAACTCTTCTTCTTATATCACTACATATGCCTTTACACTTGTATTCTCACCAATCCCCCAGAAGGATCATACATCATCTTTATTTTATTCTAGTTCTTATTTGGAATAATAGATTAGAATAGTAGATAAGATTAGAATAGTAGGGGAGATAACTCTACGCAGCCAATCACACCAGTTCAGAGATGCTGTAAGGTCGCCTGGATGCTTGAGAGGAGACAGATGGAGTGTAATGACATGGTCTCAGTTAATTACTGTCAGCATCTGCCTATCAGTCTCCAATTCTGACATATTTATTTCCTTCACTGTGTCCCCCCCCCCGAGTTAAACACAAACAATTGGTAACCATATAAACTAAGCTTGTTGTTCCTGTTTGGTAGTTGAATCTGTTAAACATCTTCATTATGCTGTACACTAGTTTACTGCTCACCCTCTACCTATATGGATGGACTGATTTCCATGTCATTGTATCTAAAGAAGTGTGCGTGCACACCAAAGCTTATACCTTGAATAAAACTCTGTTGGTCTTAAAGGTGCCCCTGGACTCAAACATTGTATTGAGAAACTGTATGTTAAACTATCTTCAAGTGCTATTTATTGTATTCTAAAGTGCTATTTATATGTTAAGTATTATTTGTTCTTAGTAAATATATTTAGGTCTAAGCTCAATTGTCTGGGCAGGAACTTGTTCCTTACATATAAAACCATTTAGATGCATAGCATTTTGTTCATCTCCCAGTCTGACTCTTCTTTCTTCTTGCCACTCAACCCCAGTGGATGGAGTGGCATCCTCAGGCCCATGTCCTCCTAGCTGGCACAGCCGATGGCAACTCTTGGATGTGGAAGATCCCTGGCGGAGACTGCAAGACGTTTCAAGGGCCAAATTGTCCAGCCACTTGCGGGCATGTCCTCCCTGACGGTCAGGAATGGGGCCTGGGATGCGGAAATTGGTTTGCAGAATTGGTACAGGGGTGGAAATGCCTAATGAGGTCAAGAAGGCTCCCACTCTCCTGGCTTTCTAAAAACGATGCAAAACTGAGTGGTTCTGGAGGGCTTTTCTACACAGGTGATGGAGTTGCACTATACAGAACCGTTTAGAAAGCTACTTGGGTAAAGGTTCGAGGACTGTGATCTGTACTAATGTGTGTAACTCATATTGCCTGTTGCTGTGAGTAGGATCCCACTGTGTAATTTGTTTAATGCACTATGTTAATACCTGTGTTTTGCTTCAGTTCTGTTTTCAGATGGCCGGTTCCAAATTTCCTCAATAGAGATCTTATTGCATTGTTTATTAGATGTCCTGTCCTGTGGGTTATATTGACTTAGTCTGTGTAGTCCGCCTTGAGTCCCAGTGAGAAAGGTGGACTGTCAATGACATAGATAAATGGAATGCTTAATGGGAGGAGTGCTGTGAGACTTTGTCCTTCCGAGTACACCCTTGGTTTTCCTATGTTGTGAGCGATGGCAAGGTATTGTTTAAGAGTAAACTTAATCTACTTGCAATTTCTTGCTTTTGAACTGCTAGGTTGGCAGGAACTTGGGCCAGAGACGGGAGCTCACTCCATCATGTGACACTCGGGTCTCGAACTGCTGAACTACCAACTTTCCAGCCTGCAGTTCAGCGTCTTAACCACTTGAGCCACCGTAGCTCCTGTTTAAGAGTAGGGGTGTGCAAAAAAAGAACCTCACTATTTTTGGGGTTCGGGTATATTGAACCGGGAGAATATTGGTATTTCCTGATATTCCCAAATCCCGTTACTGGTATGATACTTGGGTTTGGTAAATATTCAGGATTCTCGAATTTTTTTGGCTCCATTATACCCTATAGGAACCATTATAGTCAATGGTCCCCATAGGGTATAATGGAGAAACAACTGGAAGGTTGTTTTTTGAGGTAGAGGCACCAAATTTGCAGCATAGCTGCTGGTGCCTCACCTCAAAAAAAACCCCTGAATTTCAGAAAGATTGGACCAGGGTGTCCAATTCTATGAGCCCCAAAAGAAGGTACCCCCATCCACCATTATTTACATTGGAGGGGGGGAAAGGGCATTTAAAGGGAACACAGTTCCTTTAGATGCCTTTTGTAAGCAGCGCTGTGAATGAACTCTGAAGCGATGAGTTCACCCAGAAGATGTTTAAAGGGAAAGCAATCCCTTTGAATACCAGCTATCCGGCAGCCCTGAAAAATTCTGAATATTTTTGTGGTTTTTTGGACTCTGTAATTTCAGGAGCTGCGGTAGCTCAGGTGGTTAAGACGTTGAACTGTAGGCTGGAAGGTTGGTAGTTCAGCAGTTCGAGACCCGAGTGCTGCATGATGGAGTGAGCTCCCGTCTCTGGCCCGAGTTCCTGCCAACCTAGCAGTTCGAAAGCAAGAAATTGCAAGTAGATAAATAGGTATCACTTTGGTGGGAAGGAAACAGCGTTCTGTGCTCCTTGGCATTTAGTCATGCCGGCCAGATGACCACGGAAACGTCTTTGGACAGTGCTGGCTCTTCAGCTTGGAAACGGAGATGAGCACCGCAACCCTAGAGTCGGATTCGACTGGCTTTTGAGCAAGGGAATCTTTACCTTTACCTAATTTCAGATAGCTTTAGACAATTCCGAGCTTTATGTTCTGTTGAAAAAATACCTGGAAAATTCCAATAACGTATTTTCCAGGTGTTTTTTTGGCTTGGTATTGCTGAATGAACACCCCTATTTAAGAGTTGAGAAGGGCTTTGGGGAAGAAGGCTCCAAGTCATCTTAGAGCTACTAACACAAAGATGTTCCCTGCAGGGAAGAGAGCCGTGGTCGGTTACGAAGATGGGACTGTGCGCTTCTGGGATCTGAAGCAAGGCAGCTCACTGCACGTCTTAAAAGGTACCAAAAGTTTCACTCCCTGCCCTTGCCGGTTTCCATTTACTGTCAAAAAATCAGAAATGATACCTCATTGCAGAGTAGGACGGCTTTCAGCCAACTATCATAGCTCTTGCCTCAGAGGAAATGATAAAGGCAGGGAGCAGCCTCTTTCTAGGAATGTGGGTTGGCTCCAAGGAAGGTAGGGAGACCTACCCAGCTAAAGCGATGCCTCACTTGTCAGCTCACGCAGGACTTCCAGCAACAACAACAACAACCTTTGATTGGCATACAATAATAAAACAATTCCCAACAAATTGATACACTCCAATAAGTTGTAAAATTAGATAATCACTGTACAACCGTTACAAGGAGTATATCAGACCTATAAGATAAGTTAAATTATAACACGCTATATTTGGCCATGAAACAGAACAACAGAACCTGGGTCATACACTAAAATTTTAGGATTTTAAAACTTAAAGTTAAATTTAAGAGTTTAAAAGGTTTAAAATCCGAAGTTATTTAAAATAATCAGGGTCATTCTTCCGTTTTATAAGGCAGTGAAGAAACTTAGCGGTCAAGTTCAATGATCTCCGGATCTCGTGAAGCAAGGAGATGGTGTGACTTAATTTCATCCGGTTGGCCTCCTACCATCCTAAGGGGGGCTTCTATAAATTTCGCTTGAATATCCTTAAACAGTTTACAGTGTAAAAATACATGCTCAACCGTTTCTATTTCTCTTCTATTACATCTACAAAACCTGGCTGAGTAAGGAATTTTCTTATATCTCCCCTCAAGAATAGCAGAGAGGAGAACATTAAAACGAGCCAACAAATAAGCTCTGCACATTTGCGGTGAAGTCAGACAGAAAAAATAATCAGGTTGAGCTCCAGAAAGGGGATAGGCCCATCTTAGAGAGGAACACCTACCGGAAGCAAGGGCTCTGAGAGCTTGCAGTTCTATATCAACAAGCCTCTGCCTGAGCAGAGCAAAGATCTCACACTGACAAAGTGACAAAGTCATTCAAATTAAAACCAATTGAAGTGATTTTCTTTTCTTTTTTTTTTTTGAAACAAAATTTTATTGGGATACATTCAACATTTCCAATCACGTTACCAATACAATTTCAAAAAAGAAGATCCCCGTCCCAACCCCC
The DNA here is from genome assembly GCA_029375565.1 of Gekko gecko. NCBI lineage: Eukaryota > Metazoa > Chordata > Lepidosauria > Squamata > Gekkonidae > Gekko > Gekko gecko. The sequence goes on along the minus strand of JAPDNY010000003.1, from coordinate 83,389,703 downwards.
ACCCCCCTAATAGGCTTCCAACACTGCTAATAACAAACAGAAAGATTATAAGGTAATCAAGCTTAGACTTAAATACATCGACAAACCAGGTAACACATTTCAATTATATATAACCTCTACAATTTCAGCATATTATATATAACAGTACATACAGGTTCAAAATTCATTTCACTTCTTCGTTCAATATCCATACGTATCCAAGTTATATATTTTCCCCTTCATTCTATATTCAGTTTCTAGATACAATTTCAATCCTTCCCAGTCTTTTAAGTACTGTTCTGCCATTTGTCCATTTAATTTCTTTGTCATTTTGTCCATTTCCGCTAAAAATAACAATTTTCTCAACCAGTCATGAATATCTGGCACCTTCTCCATTTTCCAATGCTGAGCAAAGGCCATTCTCGCCGACGTAATCATGTACCATAACAGTGTCCTTTTTTCTTGTGGAATTTTTTCCATTGTCAAACCAAGGAGAAGAAGTTCTGGCTTTCTCTCAATTGGGATTTTCAATATTTTCTGCATCACACAATGTATATTAGATCAGTATGCTTTCACTTTATCACATGACCACCACATATGGTAAAAAGAACCCTCTACTTTTTTACATTTCCAACATTTATTACTCAAGTTCTTATCCATACTAATATTGGCAATCTTTTTTGGTGTCATGTACCATCTATACATCATCTTATATAACAGTTTTCTTTTACATTGATACAGGTAGACATTTTAAAAGATCTTTTCCACAAAAATTCCCATGATTCCATAGAAATTTCTTTTGTTCATATTTATGGCCCACTTTATCATTTGTTCTTTAACAGTTTCATCCAAAGTATATACAGTCAACAAAGTTTTATACATCTTTGATATCATTTTCCGCTCTTTTTTCAACCATATATTCTCAAAATCATCATTCATAGCTCTAAAACCAAACTCTTTACAATCTTTTTTATAGATGTCCCTTATTTGACAATATTGTAGCCAACCATACTCAAATTCTAATTCATTATTTGGTTTTAAAACATATTTTTTCCTTCTTTTTGCAACAATTCCTGATATTTCAACCAGTCATTACCTTTATGCTCTGAAAACCGATGTATAACTGCAGCTGGAACAATCCACAGAGGCCTCTCATCCGAAATTGTATGCTTATACCTGGTCCATGCATCAAACAATGTCCTCCTTACATAATGATGCTTAAACATAGAATCGACTTTGTTTTTCCCATACACCAAAGATAGGCATGCCAGCCAAATCTGCAATCGTGTCTCTCAAGAGCTAAAAGTTTTCTATTTTCCAAATTTACCCATTCAGATAACCAAGACATACATACTGCTTCATGATACAAACGCAAATTCGGGACTTGGAAGCCACCTCTGTCTTTAATATCATACATTATCTTCATTTTAATTCTTGGCTTCTTTCCTGCCCAGATAAACTTAAAGATTTCTCTTTGCCATTTTACCAACACTTTCCCATCTTTCACAATTGGTATTGTCTGAAACAAAAACATTAACCTGGGCAGTACATTCATTTTAATAACGGCAATTTTTCCAAGAAGAGATAATCTTAGTTTTTCCCATTTTTCTAAATCACTCTTTATCGAACCCCACAGTTTTTCATAATTATTCTTAAACAAATCTATGTTTTTCATTGTAATTTCAACTCCCAAATACTTAACTCTTTTAACCACTTCACATTCTGTCACATTTTGTAACGTTTGTTGCTTTGTACCAGTCATATTTTTACACAGTATCTTAGATTTATTATTTTGTTGACATAAAACCCTGCAAGATCACCAAACTCTCTTACTTTTTCAAATACCTTAGGCATATTATTAACAGGATCTTCAACAATAAACATGATATCATCCGCAAATGCTCTTAATTTAAATGTAAAACCTCCAATATTCAAACCTTTTATGTTATCATCATCTCTAACCGCTTGTAGCAAAATCTCCAAAATCCAGATAAATAACAATGATGACAGGGGACAACCTTGTCTAGTACCTTTTCTTACCCGGAACATATCTGTTGGTTCTGCATTGACAATCACCGAAGCTTTTTGTTCTTTATATATCGATTGAATCATTCTTATAAATTCTACGCCCATCAAAGATTTCTCAAGCACTTTAAACATAAATTCCCAATTCAAGTTATCAAAAGCCTTCTCTGCATCCAAAAATAAAAAAGCAACTTCTTTTTCAGGGTGTTTATCATAATACTCAATTGCGTCCAAAACAACCCTCATATTGTCTTTAATTTGTCTATTTGGTAAAAAACCAGCTTGATCCTCAACAATAAGTGTCTTTCAAAAACTTTTTAGGCGCTCTGCCAATATTTTTGCAAATATTTTATAATCGTTGTTCAATAATGAAATGGGCCGGTAGTTTTTAACATTTGTTAAATCTTGCATTTCTTTAGGAATTAAGGTGATTGCAGCTTCATTCCAGGAGTCTGGAATCTTTCCTGTCTTTCTAATTTCGTTTAAAAGAATCTCCAACACCGGGACCAAATCTTCATGAAATTTTTTATAAAATTTAGCTGAAAAGCCATCCGGGCCTGGAACTTTAGAGATTTTTGCCTCAGCTATTGCTTTACTAATTTCATCTTTAGTTATTGCAGCATTTAAAAATGTTTTCATTTCAGGGTTTGGTTGTATCAAGTTAGCTTTGGATAAGTAATCCAACATTTTTTGAGGATCTGCTTGCCTCGCTTGAAAGAGAGTCGCGTGAGTATTTAAAAAATTCCCTCTTGATTCCTCCTGGGTCTAAAATCTCTTTGTTTCCATCTTTCAAACAAGTGATTGTTTTATTCTCTCTTCTTTTCTTCAATTGCCCCATGCTAAATATTTGCCAGGTTTGTTTGCACCTTCAAAGGATTTCTGTTGCAATTTTTTCAAGTTCCAAAATACTTCTTTGTTCAACCTTGCCTCATATTGCTCCCTTAAAATCCTCAATTCTCTCAAAATCTTCTTTTTGCCAGGCCTTTTCTTGAGTTCTGTTTCTTTTTTCCGAATATTTTCCATATTTTCTTTGTCTATCTTCATTTGTTGTTTCCTTTCATTATTATTGATTGCAATCAGATGTCCTCTCATCACAGCCTTGTAGGCTTCCCATACCGTTTGCGTCTGTACACTTTTATTTAAGTTCAATTGAAAGTATGTTTGGGTTTCTGTCCTTATTTTATCCACAATATTTTGCTTGTCCAGCAAATCTTCATTAAGTCGCCATCGAAATTTTTTTCTCTTAACATACGTTGACCATTTTATCGGACTGTGGTCAGAAAGAATCCTAGGCAATATCTCAATTTTGCGTGTTTGCAAGATTAAATTCTCTGTCATCCACATCATATCTATCCTTGAAAAGATTCGTGTAAAAGATTCGTGTCTTGATGAATAAAAAGAGTACTCTCTATCTCTGGGATTTTTAACTCTCCAAACATCTGCCAAGTGTTCATGTTTAGTCAATTGAAAAAAGACTTTAGGAAGTTTGCCCATGGCCTCAATTCCTTTTTTTTGATTTTCTATCAACAACATTGTCAACAGTACCATTAAAATCGCCCATTAAAATCGTTTGCTCATAGGTCAACTGTCGTAGTTGTTCCCACAAATCCTGAAAAAGTTTTCCTTTGCCCCATTGGGAGCATAGAGATTAACAATTAATGTCTTTTTATTCTGCAACACAACTTCTACCGCCAAAAATTTCCTTCATTGTCTTTAAAAATTTCTTTTGGTTCCAACTCCTTTTTAATATATGTAACAACTCCTTTTTTCTTTTTGGGAGGAGAGTGAATAAAATTCCTCTCCTAATCTTTTTTGAATCAAAAATTTGGCATCTGATTTTTTAATATGTGTTTCTTGCAAGCAAACAATATCACATTTCTGTTTTTCCAACCAAAGTCTGACATTTTTCCTTTTTGGTGGTGAATTCAGTCCATTAACATTCCATGAAATTATTTGACTCTCCATGTTGGTTTTATAATTATTTATCAGAGTCTTTAAAATTATCATTGATGAATCTGGTCATTTGGTCAACTGACTTGATGGTGACTCTCTTCTGCTTGAACGAAAAACTGACGCCTTTAGGAATTTCCCATCTATATCTTATGCCCTCTGTTTTCAGCTTGTCAATCAGGTCTTTAAAAAGTCATCTGTCCTGAAGCATCGCTCTGGGTAGTTCCTTTAGGACCATAATTTTCTTGTTGTCAATTGTGAAGTCAGAAGTGATTTTCTTTTCAATAGCCACAAACCAGATAGAGGATTGGGAATCTTTCAGCATATAGGTAATAAGGCTGTTGTAATTACATCTAAAGTGCAGATGTAGCCAGAATCCAAAAGTAATAATCCAGACCTTTGTCTCCAGTCGTCTCAAGTTCAGCTCTAAGCAAATGGCAGCATAGGGTATGCACGAAGGCAACCCCAGAATTTTCCTCAAGAATTTGGATTGAAGTTGTTCAACTGCTTTATTGAAAGCAGTAATCCAAATGGGAATACCATAAAGAAGCTTCGCACTAATTTTATGTGCAAACACTTTTATGGCTGCTGGCACATACTGGTTGCCCTTGGTGTAAAAAACCCGCATAATTGCAAGCACACAGCAGTTCACAGTTTTAATGACCTCTGTTCTGTGAGTTACCCACCTGGAGTTATGATGAAAATTAATCCCCAGGTATTTAAAGCTTTTGACCTGTTCGATTATTTTACCCCTTATACTCCAATTCATGGGTTTCCAGCATCCCCCAAAAGCCATAACTTTAGATTTTTCAAAATTCACTGAGAGTCCATTGTGATCACAATAATCTAAAAACACGCCAACCATTTTTTCATCCCTACTTCAGAACAGGAGAGAATGACAGCATCATCAGCATATAGGAGCAAAAGTTCTGCTCGTCTGCTCAGAAATGGGCAGTGACTATGGCCCGCCGATTCTTCCAAACAAACAGCCAAATCGTTGAGGAACAAATTGAAAAGAAGTGGGGCCAAGATACAACCCTGCTTAACCCCAATATTAATAATAGTTTTGGGGGTTAGGCTACCCTCACTGGAACCTCTGATTTGGCAGGTTGTACCTGTATAGAGTTTCCTAATCAAGAATAACAGTCTTGAATCCATCCCCAGCTTCATTAGTTTCTTCCATAACAGCTCCCTAGACACAGAGTCGAAGGCTCTCCTCAAATCAAGGAAGGTGGCAATATAATGAGGTGGAGCTCCAGAAAGGGGATACCCTCTGTGGTATTTGTTCACTAGGTGGCTTCAGACTATACAGTGATCTAGGGTGGACTTCCCCTGACAGAAGCCGGCTTGTTCAATTCCCAGTATCTGATGATCAGATACCCAAGCATTGAGCTTAATGGCCAAGTGTCTTGCATAGAGTTTCCCGATTGTAGAAAGAAGGCTGATTGGCCTGTAGTTGCTAGGCAACTCATGGTTACCTCTTTTAAAGATTGGCACTACTATGGCATTGATCCAGTCTTTCGGCATTTCACCTGATCTATCTATAGCAGTAAAAAGGGCCGCCAAAAGGGGGCCCACCATTCAAGGAACGCTTTAATGGCCTCGGGGGAATTCTATCCGGGCCCAGGGCCTTCCCCAGCTTAATTTGTGCTATTAAAGTTTCAATCTCGTCAACTTGCACCAGTGGCCATTCCGGGCCATCTTCTAACCTAATCTCAGACTCTTCACCCTCTAACACACTGTTGGCCGTAAAAACCATCGGGAAGTATTCATACCAGTCTTTAGTTGTGATTGAAGAATTCAGAAGTCTGTTCCTGCCAAACGCCTCCGATATTATGGCCCAGAATTTCCTTGAATCATTACTAATCGTGGCGTGCCGAAGAGGCTCCCAACTCTTTTGGCGAGCCACTTTTTGCTTTTCTCTATGTAGATTATAGAAGGATGCTCTTGCCTCAAAATATTCTGGAGGTAATTGGGACAAGCAAAGCTTCCTATATGTCTGATATATAGAACAGACTTGGGCCTTTGCTTCATAGCGCTCTCTATCAAACCATGCCCCTGACTGGCGCAATTTACTGTGACCAGATTGGTGGTAATGGGATGTTATTGATTCTACAAGTTGGGTGATAGTATAGTGATACGCCTGAATCAGGTCTAAGGTCCTATTTGGTTCCTTGGACTTCCTCTCTGTGCTGCTTAGCATGTTGGTGTCCTCCTCTTGGGGCTGAGGAGCCTCAGCTGGACTGCAGCCAACTGAGGGAATGTCCAGAGGGTTCAGGAGAGCTTTTGCAGGCCCTGGGGGCACCCCTACCCAGGGATAACGGGGTATTATGGGTCAAGGTGCCGGGAGAGCTAGAGGGTGATGGAAGGCTGAAGCACTTTGCCGAGTTCTGCGCTTGTTTAAGTGTGTCCCGCAGTTGTGTGACGTCTGCTTTTTACCACATTCTGCCAGGTCAAGACGGGCACCAGGGCCCTTTGACTTGTGTGGCCAGCAATAAGGATGGCAGCCTAGTCCTGATGGGCTCTGTTGACTGCCATGCCAAGTTAGTGAACTCTGCAACTGGCAAGGTTAGTGCCTTCTCCTTCTTCTCCTTGCTGAGATGAACAAACCAGGGGATTTTTTCACCTGGAAGGGTGGTGGTGGTGGGGGGACACTCTCTCCTTATTCTTTCTAGGGAGCCACCTGCATTTGCCTGTCCAGCTCATCGTGTTGCTGGCTGCTGGCTTTTCTGGTCTTGTGGACTGTCCTTTTTGGAAAAGAGCATCGGTTGGGCAGCAGAAAGCTTCACAACACAGGTCAAACCACTATGAACTGTTGCTTCTAGAAAAGGATATCTTTTTTCCCTACCTGCATCTTTTCCAGCGGGATCTCTTTTCCAGCTTTGATTTGCACGTAGTTGGCCATGTTAGATCATAAAGGTGGTGGTTGTGTTGCTCTTCCAGTATCTGCTGTGGGCATGGCATTTTTGGCTGCTCTCTCTATTTTTAAGCCTCTTCTTTAAAACCCCTTGGGAGAACAGATTTCATTGCCAGTCTATCTAGAGCTTCAATAAAGAGAGGGTTAGATCCAGGCTTCTCACCCGTTGTTTGAAATGGTTCCACTCCCAATAGGAATGCATGTGATTTCCATGGGTATCCCCTTCCAGCCGTAGTCTTCCCGTGCCTCGTCTTGCACTATTCCCAAGAGTCCCCCAACCTTTCATGGCTTTGAAGGGAGGTAAAGGGGCATGGGGCTGTGGCAGGAAGGGCTCTGCTCACCGTTCTTCAGATCCAACCCAATAAATGGATCCTGTTCTACCAAGCTTACAAAGCTGAAACAACCAACCCAGTTCCTGTACTTAATCTGTTTAAAAAGTTCGTCCCTTTAAAACTGGAACACTGAGCAGTTGTTTTGTCATCTGTCTGTCTGGTATGTTTTCATCCCACCCTTCCTACAAGGAGCTCATGGTGGCATCTGTGGTTCCCCCTTCCTGATTTTGTCCTAAAGACAAACCTGTGAGGTAGGTGAGGCTGAGCGTGTGTGTGGCTGGTTCAAGGTCACCCAACATGGTGGGATGGGGCTCTGAAGCGACATCTTCCAAGTCCTCGTCTACCACACTGGCTGCTCATTAATACTGTCACAGATGGTCATGCAGGACGTTAGCCTAATACAAGTTGGGTTTTGATTACTTGAAAAGTTACACCCGCAGCATGGGACCAATAGACTTGGGCATAAGAACAGCCTCACGAGAGGAGAGGTCGATTTTTGTCTTTGCGCTTGGCCAGTATTCCCTCCATTGTGCCTTCGACAGCGTGCTGATGCTTCTGATGCTGACGTTGGCTCTTTCGCGGCTGCAGGTTGTCTGTGTGTTCAGAGCCGAGAGCATTGTTCCCAAGCCTTCAGCAGGTGAAGCGGAGGAAGCGGAGTCCAACTCGGTTGAGTCCCTGGGCTTCTGCCACGTGTGAGTATTGGGCGTGGGGGGTGGTCTCCTTGTGGGCTTCATAAAGATGGCTGACTTTGGGACTTGTGGACCTGCTAAGGGGCGGCTGAGGGCAGTGCTGGGCAACTTCTTTGGCAAGGAGGCGAGACTTTTCCTCTGGCCACACAGCTTAGTGCACTTGGAGTATCTGCTTAGAGCCCTTTCCCCTTTCTGCACATGTTGCTTTGGAAATAACCCAGAGCTGCTGAAAAAAGAAAAAGCTAGCCGTCCCCTATCCAGGCTATGTCTGCTGTGGTGCTGAGAGAATCTTTTCTTGTGGTAACTGCTGCCTTGCCCCTTTTCTGACTGAAGGGGGCTGGTGTGCCCTCAACCCCTGCCCTTCGATAACTGAGGAGCCCCTGGCTCTGTTGGGGGGGGCGTGACGTGACAGACAGTAGGCTGTCCTGCCCTTCTGTGAGATGCTAACCAAGCCCTGCAAAGATATTATAGTACTCAGAGTAATAGGGTCCTCTAGTCCAGAGGGAATGAGGGCCCAGAATGCATGTTAACCCGTGACATGAGTCAGCTCATGGGCGCCATAGCAACTCTTCCGTCTCACATTCACTCTCCGCTGCTCTGCACAGCTGCATATGCTGTGAGGAGGAAGCAGGGGCTTCGTGTCCTCTCTTCCTGCACATTTCTCGTGGGCCTATCCCCTCCCTTCACAATGTTTGGAGCCACACAGAACAACGGAGAGGTTTTGAAAGGTTACTTCCTGTGGAAATGTCTGAGAGACAGGTCGGGTACCTGTGACCTGAACACATAAGTATTTTGACTCTAGGAGGAAGGATGTTAAGGGGGGAAAGCTGACAGTCTACTGCTTATTCCAAGCTTTGTTTTTCTTCTGATATAGTCTGGCCACTGAGATCAGTTGTAAACAGAGTATGTTATATTTGATTAGGGCTACTGAAAATAAGGGGTTGTAATCAATATCAAGTTGTTCTTTAGAGAAACAAACATTGCGTAGCTGGCCTGCTGAGAATTTGGGTCTAGGGGAGTTAAAGGTCTCTTAAAAGTAAAGCTGGTTAAGACTGAAGAAGAAGAAGAGGAGATTGGATTTATACCCCACCCTTCACTACCCAAAGGAGTCTCAGAGCGGCTTACAAACTCCTTTCCCTTCCCCTCCCCACAACAGACACCCTGTGAGGTAGGTGGGGCTGAGAGAGCTCTTGACAGAAACTGCTCTTTTTCAAGGACAGCTGTGCCAGAGCTTGTGACTGACCCAGGGTCACATCGGCAGGTGCAAGTGGAGGAGTGGGGAATCAAACCCGGTTCTCCCAGATTAGAGTCTGCGCACAATTAACCACCACACCAAACTTAAGAGTGCTCATATTCTATGGAGTGTTTATTTGTTTCTTTACCAGGTAGCCTCTGCTTCCTGAAATAAGCACATTAATCCTTTTGCAGAATGAATAAACTCAGGCATTTTGTTCTTCTTATAATCCTATCTCTTATGTGCCAGATACGATAAGCGAACATCCATTTAACCTTAATACCTGAGAGGAAACCAAGGGAAACACGGTGAAGACATTGAGCGAACAAGAGAAACCTGGTGCAAGTGAGGTCCTCATTAAGGGTCAGAACCAACTCCCTCAGCCCGTACCAGCTGTCTCCCCCTCAGACAGGCACTGGCCTCGTGGCTTAGGATGCCAGACTAGGACCAGGAAGCCCAAGGTTCAGATTCCCACTGAACTTGGCAGGTCACTGCATGGCCTTGGACCAACCATTCTCTCTCTGCCAAACCTACTTCACAGGGTTGTGAAAGTAGAACGGAGGACAAGAGAACTGTGTATGCCACTTTGACCTCCTGGGCAGAAGGGCAGGACAAAAATGGGATAGGTGGAATGTCATTAATCATCCGTGGGATGTAATAAAATAATTCTCCCACCCTTGCTGTTGTAGAATGCCCTTGGCAGCTGTTGGCTACTTGGATGGGACCTTGGCTATTTATGACCTCCCCACTCAGACCCTGAGGCACAAGTGTCAACATGAGGTAATGGAGAAGATCCTTAGAGCAACCACCAGGGGGCACTGTGTTGTCTGAGAGAAGCCTGGCAGTGAAAGAGTGGAGCTGTTCTCAGCAGCTGGCATTCCACACCGTTGCCTTGCAGCTCTGCTGCTTACGTTGAGCCTCAAATGGGTACATGGTGGGGGCTGTAAATGCTGCCAGGCAGGCACTTCAGAACCTGCTCCAGAGCAGTCGGGTCAAGAAAGGAACTGGTAGATACCTGCTGGTGTATTTCTGATTCTTACTGGTTGCCTGGTTCTTATTTCTATGGCACTAGAGTTTGGGGTGGGAAAAGGCGCAAAGGAGTTTTGGCTTTTGCAACTGACGTGAGCTATCTGCAGATCTTTCCCGATGGGCCCCGTGCCCTGACTTCCCCATAGAACCATGTCTTGGCCTGTCTGCCTAGGCAAAGAGCAAACGTTGTTTTGGGGGTGGTGGGTGGGTCGGAAATGAGCATCATTCCATTCAGCTCTGTCTAATTCCTCACAGCTTTTCCTCTCTGAGAGTTTCCTGTTCCCTGTCATAGGGATGGCTGGGCTGTGCAGACTTGCTAGTGAATGCTGCAGTGGGGCAGATCAGGCTTGGTGTTTAGCCAAGGGCTTAAAACAACAAATCTGTACACGGTGGAAACATGTCTGAAGGACACGGTCTAATAATACTGAGAGGGACCCTATGATAAGAATTGGCTCCACCCTGAGTTGATGGGAATGCAGATGTCGCCAATGCTGTTTCCCTCTGTATCTGCAGTCAGGGATTGTGCAACTCCTGTGGGAAGAGAACTCTCCCGTGGTCTACACCTGCAGCCTGGATGGTGCCGTGTACCTCTGGGACGCACGTTCCGGCAAGCTGATCAGCGAGTATCGTGGCCACTCAGCTGAAATTCTGGACTTTGCTCTGAACAAGTGAGTGCCTGGAGCAAGAAATAAACTGGAGGGGGAGATTCTGGGTGGTCAGAGGCCTTGCAGAGGCTGCTGGCAGGAAAGAGAAGCCCTGGAATAAGCAGACAAGATCCGGGTGGCATAAGGAGCTCATGAGACGACTGGGTCAGGAGGGGGATGTTGCCCACTCTCTCTCTTCCGTGACGTCACAACCCAGTGGATGTAATTGTCCCATGCAGGTCCCATGCTGGGGGGGGGGGGGGCGCGTTTACCGTGGGAAGGGTCTGCAGCTGTTGTCACTTTCTACTGATAGACTGTGGGGACTGACCTATAAAATGGAAATGCCCACCCTGGGCATTAACTCCTTTCTAAGTCCACTGAGATCAGTGCACTTAAGACTAGTTTAACTCTGCAGAGGATTGCATTGTTAGTGTTTCTCCGGCAACCCCCCCCCCCGAGGAGTTGTAAAAGACAGAGTGATGCTTTAGGCAGTGACACGCGACACTCTTAGCCAGGAGCAGGCCCCTTGAATTCAGCGGGGGACTTGCCTCTGCATAAACATGGGGAGGAGTGAGCTGCGAAAGAGCCTTGGCCCTGATGACTCACCGTCCTGAGCGCTTAACCCCCCCCCCCCTGTTTTCTTACCTTTGCAGAGACGCCTCCATTGTGGTCACCACTTCCGGGGATCACCAGGCGAAGGTGTTCTGTGTGCAGCGCCCTGACCGCTAAGAGTGCCTCAGTCGGGCTGTGGTTGGCACTGTGAAGCAACAGACCCGTGTGGATGCCGGCGGCTGCACCCCTGGGGCTGTGGTGGGGTGGGCGGTTTAGTTCTTTGGAGAAGAAGGCTTTGCCACCCTGTTCCCTGATGGTTCCAGGCCTTTCTGGAATTTTGTACTTTTAAAATATATAAGTTATTCTGCAGGCCTGGAGCGCTGTGCGGCAACAAAGTACCCAGGGGCAAATGATGTCTGATATAGGGTCGGATCACTAGCTCCATTCAGTGTGACAGTTGTGGGGAAGGGGTGGCCATGCCAAATAGACAGACACATGCAAATCTTTTCCAGGTTCAGTTCCGTGTATTTAACAGGACTCAAAGTCCTGGTAATTGGAGGAATTGCCTTCCATGCTTCACCCCATAAACTGTGTCTGGTAGATTGCTTTGCAGCCCCTGAAATGAAAAAAAAGTGTCTTCCCCTGGTTAAAAACTTTTGTCTTGAGCATTGGCACATGAAAATCATGTGATGGGGAGGCAAAGATCCCGTTTATGCCCAAGTTGTGGTGTTTCATCCTAGGAAAATCGATTAAGGGTGGTTGAATATACCAGCCAGGGTTGGGCATTAGATCAGCCCCGCCCTGCCCCCTCGCCAATACTTGATCAAATGAATTGTTCTTTCCCTGGGCTGTTGGATGACACCGTAATCCAATAAAAAGCTAACAATTTCACAGGGGTGTTCTGAAACTGTGATTGTCTCTGCTTAGTCAGCTTGCAGCTAAGCGAAAATGAAAGTGGGCATAGCAGAAAGGAAGTAGCCCCTTTCCCTCTATCAGCTGGTTTGTCTGCCTCTCTCTAGTTCCCAGTATGCAGTCCTTAATGGTGTTGGTTTTACTGTGTAGGAAGCCTTACCCTTTGGGCAGCCAAAAGCATGAATATAGTGGCAGCTGTTCTATACAGCCTGTTCTGGGTAGTATTTTATACCATAATGGGCCTGGGTGGTTACAAAGCAGCTCCCTCTTAGTTCTCTCTTCCTCTTGCTTTGACCTTCTTCCTCACTGCTAATGGGAAGAAATCACAAGATGCTTCTTGGGGGTTCGGAGAGCTGCAGTCATTTGACAGGAGGCAATTCAGGTGCTCTGGCCAGTTTGCTTTCTCGGCACAGTTCATTCTGGGGGCAAAGCCCTCAGTGCCTGCTGAGACCGGCTGAGCTCTCATAGAGGAAGCAGCACTGTGCTTCAGGGCATTTCTGTGCTGCCTCTCTGTCTTAAACACACACACACACACGGCAGCTGACAGCTCAAAATATAGAAAACCAGGAGTAAGGCCCGTTGCGGGAAGAAATACAACGAGCTCTAGAAAGAGGCTCCGGGTGAGTGTCCCGGCTGTGGCTGGTGGGGCAGTGGAGGGAAGGGGGAAAGAGAGGGAGGCGAGGCATGTGTAGCAGGAAGAAAGCAATTAATCAGGGTTGAAATAGATAAAATAACATAATTGGCACTTCTCTGACTGTGTGGGCAGACGCTTTGGCAATGCCAATTGATTTTACGAACAATTACACTTTACATTTTCATTCAGGATTAGTTTTTTTTTTAAAAAAAAGAAAGCCTGTTTGGGTTAGCTGCTATTCATTCCCACATGGAAAAGCCGGGCCCTTTTGCCTCATGAAATGTTAGAAAACCTTGAAAATCCAGGCTCACATTCGAAATGCTTCATTTCCTTCCGCTTAGCTATACGGCAGGGCTGTCTCACTTTGCTGCCCCAAGTGGGTAGTTTGGGAGGAGAGTCGCATGGGGACAGGGTGTGCTTCCCTCCAGCCCTCACTTGTGTTCATGCGGAGCTATGCAGTGGCGGCTGAAGTAGAAAACCACCTCCTCCTGTGCCATGTTCTCTGGGCTCCAAGGGTCTGGAAAGTGGTTCCGTAGTGAGTTACAGGGTTGGGAAATACCTGTAGATTTGAGGGGTAGAGCCTGGGGAGGGCAGGGTTTGGGGTGGAGTATAATGCCATCGAGTCCACTGGCCAAAGCAGCCATTGTCTCCAGGAGAACTGATCTTGGTCATCTGGAGATCAGTTGTAATAGCTGGTAGGTGCTGCTGGAGGTTGGCAATACTAAGGGGAGGGCCAGGTTTGCTGAAGGACTTCAGCGAGGTACAATGCCACAGAGCTCACCCTCCAAAGCAACCATTTTATCCATGGGGACTGATCTCTGCAGTTCGGAGATCAATTGTATTTCAAAGAGATGTCCAGGCCTTCCCTTTCCCCCTCAACCCCTGACAATTCAGCTGCTTCCTGTTTAACACAACTGATTAATAGTTTAACTGACTCCCTGCTAATGCCCCATGGTCTCTTGGGACTCCCAACTTGGGAGTTGTAGTTCTACTTCCCTTTGCTATGGCTGCATTAAGGCTAGCTGAGAACTACAACTCTCAAGATGCAATGCATCAGAAGGGGGGGTGTAAGCATGGAGGAGCCAGTGGGACGGGCCAATAGGACACCAAGGCAGCTTCCCAAGTGGCCAGTGGGACAGATAGTAAAGATATCTGTATGGAAAAACCTGTGTGAAACTGGGATGGAGGGCAGGGCAGAGTTAGCTTCAAATGAATGTTGTCAGAAGGCGTGCAGCCAGTAAGGTCATACGTAGAGATGGTGGGAGGCAGGAGTTCTGGAGAGTTAGGCAGCTGTCCCAGAGGCGTTTCCATCGTCTCTTACAAAATGAACTTTACCTGTCTGTGCTCTGAGGTTGGCCAAAAAAGGCTCGTGCATGAACTTAAGATCGCTAAACGACTCTCTTGCTTTCACTGCTGTAATAAATGCAGAGATGTTCATAGAGGCAATGGAGCATCCACGCGTTTTTTCTCACATTTTCCTTGCCTCATTGCCCTGTAGACCCATACCCCCCTTTTCCTAGGCTTTTAGTTTTTAAAAAAGTCTGATATTGCTATATTGTTCCAGTGTTAGAGTGATGACTCTCCATGATCCACCGGTTCCCACCAGCTTCCATTAAACCCCAAAAGATAAGGCAGGCTGCACATTTCCCCCTGTGACTTGACAACAAGAAGAGACAGAGACTAACTTCTAAAAATTAAAGCTGGGAACTGGTAGATCTTCATTCAAAACAAAAAGCCCCTCCAAAACGGGGAGAGTATGATAGCCACTTAGGGTGCTGAGGCAAGGAAAAGTGCATCCCCTCCCATCTATGCAGCATCCAAGAGTGCTTTGACTACAGTGTCTCCCACAAGATCATATCAAACCAGGTTTGGAGATGACCACAGCCAAGGCAGAGCAAGACAGCTGTGTTGAAACAGTCATTTGGATCAGGTTCTTTTTTTTTTTTAAACCTACTTCAGCGTTTGATGAAATACGCCTTTACTACTGCTTACCTGCCCCTGCATAACTTTTGTTCGTGAAGGTTCAAAGATCCCCAGCATATCCTTTTTGATAGTCAAAGGGAGTTCCCTCCTCCCTTTTCCATCAGTGGGAAACCTGATTGGATCCAACCCTGTGCCAGTTCTCTAAAGGCACCTAAGCTGGTTTGTTTGCAGTGCGGCAAAAATAATGTAACAGTCTAACAGCAGCCCTCCACTTACCAGATTTCCTTCTGCTTCTTTGCCCTCCACTTTCTCTGACAAGATCACTCGGAGCGAGGCGACAGCATCTTCTCCTGAAAGTGTCTGTGCCAATGGTAGGTTTCATGTGAGACTGTCTGAAATCTTAGCCTTGAAAACCTTGGCACTGTAGTTAAATCATTCCTCTCTCCGTCATAGCTGTCTTGACTCTTGACAGAGTGGCGCACAGATCAGAGGCCACACTGAACCTCCCAATTACATTTTGTAACTTTTCAGCTCCAATTTTGGATTTCCAGATAAAGGCCAACCCTTTCCTAACATTTTTATGATTGTTTACATATCTGCGGTTTGCATTCCAGGGAGAAAATAAAATTTGGCTTAGATGATGGAACCCCATGATAACATGCATTGTGAAACAACATTAAATTTGGAGTCACTTCTAAGAGTCCCTGGGATCATATACAGTAATACCATCATTGGAAACAAATGGCACTGAACTTCTTCTTCTTTTGCTTCATTAGCCTTAAAATGTACTTCTTGCAGTGTCAGTGAGATGAAAAGTAATTCTATTACATGTTCATGGTAGTAAGACTACTCTCATGGGTAGATCACTGGTGGTAAAATGTTCTCAATCACAAATCCCTTCTGGATAGGTAACTTTTAAACTTTTATACATGTTTGCAGTTGCACTCCGTTGGTGCTTCTCCATACCCATTCTGACATGAAGCACCTCAGATCATGTTAAAGGAGCTTTCCAGCTGAATGGAGTATGCCTCACTGCTGCTTTTTTAAAACCTCCCTTCTGTCTGAGGTAATGTGAGGATCTGGGGGAAAAAACCCTGGCCACAGTATGAACCATACCTAGAATTCCAGGAGAGGGTTGAGAAGAGTCCAACCCAAATGGCCACCCAGTAGACTGAGAACTCTGCTGGAGGAGGGATGGATCGAACTTCTGCCACAGAAGCAGTGCTGCGGCCGAGCTTG
This sequence comes from Gekko gecko, assembly GCA_029375565.1. NCBI lineage: Eukaryota > Metazoa > Chordata > Lepidosauria > Squamata > Gekkonidae > Gekko > Gekko gecko. The sequence continues at coordinate 83,373,644 of JAPDNY010000003.1, read as the reverse complement.
TTTGTGAAGGCCCAGAATGTAGAAAGAAAGCATCAAACAAATCCCCTAGAACCGCTTTTGAGAATTAAGGGCCAGCAGGTGGATAGGTCAAAGCAATGGTATTCCCAGTAGTAATGTACGGCTGCGAGAGTTGGACTATAGGGAAGGCCGAGCGCTGAAGAATAGATTCTTTTGAACTATGGTGCTGGAGAAGACTCTTGAGAGTCCCTTGGACTGCAAGGAGATCAAATCATTCAATCCTAAAAGAAATCCACCCTGAGTGTTCCCTGGAAGGCCAGATCCTGAAGCTGAAGCTCAAATACTTTGGCCACCAAATGAGAAGGGAGCACTCACTGGAGAAGACCCTGATGCTGGGAAAGATTGAAGGTCAAAGAAGAAGGCGATGGCAAAGGATGAGATGGTTAGATGATGTCATCGATGCAAGAAACATGAAATTGAGCAAACTTCAGAGGACAGCGGAAGACAGGAGGGCCTGGTGTGATCTGGTCCATGGGGTCGCGAAGAGTCGGACTTGACTGTGCGACTGAACAGCAACAAGGTGGATAGGCTCCAGCCCAAAGTGAAAGGAGGCCCTTGTGGATGTCACCTCGTCATGACCGGGAGGGCAGCCTGGTGCACGGAGCAATCCACTGTGCAATGCTGCCGTCTGGGGTCATCTCTGTTGATACCCCTCCCCAGTGGGTCAGACCAGCATTAGGGACTTCTCTTTTTGGACCCCACCTTTCAAAAGCATAACAAGAATAAAGGGGTTTTTGCTGCAGGTAAATCCCCCCCTCCTTGTTTTCCCATGGAATATATAATTTTAATAGTATTTGGTAGGGATTGTGAGGGTCAGTGGGAGGGAGTAAAATGTATGGAAGTCAGGCTGCCCCCCCCACATAATTCCAGTAACACCACTCTTCACTTGCCCTTTTTCTAGGCATAGGAGAGAGAAGCTGTTAAAGTTCTATGAGCGGTGTTGGAAGTTAGGTAAAGGTAAAGGTTCCCTTGCTCGAAAGCCAGTCGAATCCGACTCTAGGGTTGCGGTGCTCATCTCCGTTTCAAAGCTGAAGAGCCAGCGCTGTCCGAAGACGTTTCCGTGGTCATGTGGCCAGCATGACTAAACACCAAGGTGCATGGAACGCTGTTACCTTCCCACCGAAGTGGTACCTATTTATCTACTTGCAATTTCTTGCTTTCGAACTGCTAGGTTGGCAGGAGCTGGAACTAGAGACAGGAGGTCACCCCGTCATGCAGCACCCAGGTCTCGAACTGCTGAACTACTGACCTTCCACAGCCTGCAGTTCAGTGTCTTAACCACTTGAGCCACCGCTGATCCTCGTTGGAAGTTCCCTGCTGCCATTACTTTAACACCCATTACTCAATCTGCCTGCCCAGATTAGGATAGGGTATGACTTAATGGTCTTTTGTCCCTGTTGTAACCTCTCTAAACCCTAATAAAGCCATGCAAGCCCTGCACTTTATTTGAGCATTTATACAGAAACTGGCTCATTTCAGACATTCAGTTTAGGCACACATGGGGAGGGGAGGGTTTGGGCAGTGGGGCTTATCCCCCCCCCCAACCATGTACATTCCAGTAGATTGGGAAAAGAGAACCTGGCTACAAGCAATGCATGTAGGGTCGGCACAAAAAGCAACCCTTTGGCGTACTGGTTAAGAGTGGTGGACTCTAATCTGGAGGACCAGGTCTGATACGCCATTCCACCACATGCAGCCAGCTGGTGTGACCTTGGGTCAGTCACAGTTATCTCAGAGCTTTTCTCTCAAGAGCAGTACTCTCAGAGCTCTCTCAGCCTCACCTACCTCACAGGGGGGAGAGGAAGAGAAGGAGATTGTCAGCCACTCAGACCCTAAGTGAAGGGTGGGGTATAAATCCAGTCTCTTCTTCCGGTTACATGGGTAACCCTATGGCCTGGACATCTGGACTTGCACAAGTGAGACAGGGCCTCCACTTGACATCCACGTTTCACGTTGACCCCTCCCTTTCTCCAAGAAGAAAAAGGGTTGGTTTTATACTCTGCTCTTCACTACCCAAGTTTTGGAGCAGCTTACAATAGCCGTCCCTTCCTTTCCCCACCACAGAACAAAGTCGGAGTCCAGAGGCAACACAGTTTTAAGACCAACAAAGTTTTATTCAAGGTATAAGCATTCATCTGCGCTTGCACACGAAAGCTTGTGCCATGAATAAAACTTTGTTGGTCTTAAAAGTACCACTGGATTCAAAGTCGGTTCTGCTGTTTAAGACCAACACGGCTGCCCGCCTGGATCTCCCCCCCAAAGACACCCTGTGAGGCAGGTGGGGCTGAGAGAGCTCTGAGAGAACTGTGACGGACCCAAGGTCACGCAGCTGTCTTTATGCGGAGAAGTGGGGAATCAAACCCGGTTCTCCAGATTAGAGTCCGCTGCGCTTAACCACAATACAAAGGGGCTCAAAGGCAGCATACAAAATGCTTCTCCGATATCACAGCCGATATTAAGGTAGGGCCTGGAGTTATCCGAGAGTTCCAACTGATTCCCAGACTACACAGATCAGTTCCTCTTATGGTTGTGCCCTCTGGAGAGGGAAACCCTGGAGATCTGGGGATGAAGCCCGGGGAGAACAGAGGATGTAAAGGCTGAGGGACTTCTGGGAATCTTCAGTCTGGAGAAGAGGAGGTTGAAGGGGGACAGGATGGCTCTCTTGAAGTCTTTGAAGGGCCGTCCCTTTGAGGAGGGCAGGGAGCTGTTCCTGGTGGCAACAGGTGACAGGACTTGCAATCATGGGTTTAAATTACAGGCAGAAAGATACTGGCTGAATACTAGGGGGAAAAAAATTTACAGTAAGAGTCGTTCAGCAGTGGAATTGGCTGCCTAGGTGGGTGGTGAGCTCCCTTTCACTGTCTCCAAGCAGCGGCTGAATGAACACGTGTCAGGGTTGCTCTAGGCCGATGCTGCACTGAGCAGGGGGTTGGGCTAGAATCTGGTCTGTATGGCCCCTTCCCACTCTGGGATTCTGTGAGTTCAGGAAGGGGAGGGAACTCAGCCGCAATGTGATGCCATCGTGTTACCCACCCTCTGAAGTTTCCATTTTCTCCAGGGAAACTGATCTGTGTGGTCTGGAGATCAGCCATAGTTTTGGGAGAACTCCATAGGGTTGCCAAGCAATAGCAGACTAAGGGTACAAGACATATTGATGTACAAAGAAATCTTTTGCAGCATGAAATGAGATGGATATTCCAACATGTTGATGCCAAATAGCTTAAATTCAGCTTTAGATCTAGGTTGTTTTGTATAACATTTTCTGATTGGCAAACTGTTGTAAGGTTACATAAAGAAATGCATTGGTCCTTTAAGGCAACAAAGTACACACACACACACACACACACATATATATATATATAATGTTTTAAAATAATTTTTCACATTTTCTATAATTGGCAATAGTAAAAAGTATGTATAAAGATATGTGCTGGCCCTTTAAGGCAATAACATGTAACACCTGCAGCCATCTCGTAATGTAAGGTCTACTTAGTACAGGTGCTTTGGAAATATGGTAAGAATGCTTAGAGGAAGATTGTTCTGAGTAGCTTTACTGAACCTAGAGAAAACAAATGAATTGAGAATTTGGTTAACAGAACTGAGAGCAAGTATGGCCACCCAAAAGAACTAGCTGTGGGTGAGGCTTGACATAGTTTGGTTTTTAATTCAAGTAACTGGATCGTGTTTCAGCTAGGCGAGATCTGCCTTGGGAAAGCAACGAAATGGAAGTCACGGCTGTTTTGTTGGTGGAGCCGCAGGGAGTGCCGTGCACAAGTGAAAGATGGACATGAATTGATTATGGAACAGGACTTAAAGGTTTAAAACCTTGGGAAGTCTTTCAAAACACTTGGCACAGGCACTTTACATTTTCTGTGTAACTATACAAAAGATGTTAATACTACTTGTGAAATATTAGACTGTTTACATTAAATATTAATCGTCTCACGGTCGTATGTATTTTGTTTGTTTCACTACCTGGAGGTTGGCAGCCCTACTTGCAGCACATTTATATTCTGAATGATGTGGATCCTATCCTCAACTCGTTTACAAGAGTGTTTCCATTTTTAGGTGTAAAAAGGGGCCTAGGGCCAAAATCATGTGGGGGGGGGATTGCCTTGGAGGCAGTGAGAATAAACAGGGTGTCAATGGATCTGGAAAGGAAACTGACCTAATATTTCTTGCCCACCTTCCTGTGTAGATATAAATTACCTGCCTTCCATTTTTCTTCTCACCTTGACATAGAGAGTACTCCATCTTTCTGTGTTATACCTCTGAAGATGCCAGTCACAGCTGCTGGCAAAACGTCAGGTCCTACAGTGCCAAGACCACAGCCATTCAGCCTGGAAAATCTACAATTAATTTCTTGCACCCTTTCCCTCTCATACAGTAGAAATAGTGTTGTGGAGTAGAATCTGTGCAGGCCTTGAGAACAGAACTTTTGGGGCCCATACTGGGAGGAAGCCACAGCAGAATGGAATGATAGTGACTGCTGTATTCAGAGAAAGGTCTGCACAGCTCAGGCCTGATCTTTTCAATGTGCTAACGCTATCTTTCCTTATATATAATTGTGAAATGGATTGGCACTTTCCAGCTCTCCCATTGGCTGTGCAATGTGCTCCCTCAGCCATTGGCCCGTCAGCCGCCACTCAAGAGTACTTGTGTGCCATTGGCCGGTGCTGGGTCTGCTCCTCTTCCCTGCCCACTCCCCCTTCAGCCACTGTGCCATGTCAGAATTACTAGCAAACGGCTTTCTGTCTTGACAAAGATGTTTCTCCTGCTTGCCTCCTGTGTGGGACTAACTTTCTTCTCAGTGGCTATTGTGAGGAACTCATTGGGGCCAGTCCTGACTAGGGTTGCCAGCTCCAGGTTGGGAAATTCCTGGCTATTCTGTGTCTAAGGAAGCCAGAGTTTGGGGAGGGGAGAGGAGAGGCCATAGAATCCACTGTCCAAAGCAGTTATTTTCTCCAGGGGGGGAAGAGATCTGTTGTCTGGAGTTCAGTTGTGATACCCAGCAATCTTCAGGCTCCACCTGGAGGTTGGCTACCCTAGGCATAGAAGTTAGTGCTTCAGAGCAGGTTCTTGCTGTGGAAGCTGTGATTTCAGACCACTCATAGACTGGCAGTTACCTGTGTTTGTAAGATGGCTGCTGTCTGTGGTTGTTTGTTTAAAATGTCCCCCCATAAGGTTTAATTGAGCTATAGTTTCAGAGAGGGGCCTACAGGGGTATCACTCACTGGGTTGAATGGGGCTTCCTCATCTGCTGGCCTACAGTTCCGAACTGCCTCAAGGCCAAAAAGTGCAGAAAAATGGACTGTCCCAAGGAGCAGGGCAGCATCAATACAGACCCCAGCCAATCCAGGGAGGAGGCAGTCTTTGTCCTACAGGAGGTTAGGAAAGGCTCAGATGAACAGAATGCCATAAAGCCCACCTTCCAAAGCAGTTATTTTCTCTGAGGGGGAGAGATCTGTTGTCTGGAGTTCAGTTGTGATACCTGCTGATCTTCAGGCTCCACCTGGCTACCCTAGGCGTAGTAGTCAGTGCTTCAGAGCAGGGTCTGCTAGATCCAGGTTCTTGCTGTAGAAACTGAGTGGGTGATTTTGGACCACTCACAGACTTAGCCTAACCTACCTCATAGGGTTGTTGTGCAAGTCAAAAGGGGGAGAGGAGAATGATGTAAGCTGCTTTGGTCCCCATTGCAGAGAAAGACTACTTTTCCTCCTGGGAAACCAATGTTGCCAATCTCCAGGTAAGGGGTGGAGATCACTCAGAATTAAAACTGATCTCCAGGAGGGAGGGGGGAGGAGATGGAAAGCTGAAATCAGAGGAGCAGATAATGGCAGGTTGATGCTTGGTTGGGAAGGAGATAGGGTTGCCAACTCCAGGTTGGGAAATTCATGGAGATTTGAGCGGTGGAGTCTGGAGAGGGTGAGGTTTGAGGAGGGGTGGGACCTCAGACAGGTACAATGCCATAGACTCCACCCTCCAAAACAGCCATTTCCTCCTGGGTAACAATTGTTGCCAATCTCCAGGTGAGGGCTGGAGATCACTCAAAATTAGCAGAGATCAGTTCCTCTGGAGAAAATGGTGGACTCAGTGTCATTATACCCTGCTGAGGTAGCCACAGCAAATTGACTGCCCTATGTTTATCATTATTTATTACTAGGAATAAGGCCCATTGTGGAAATAAATACAATGAGCTCTAGAAAGAGGCTCTGGGAGAGTTTCTTCCAGGATTCCCTAGGATTCCATTGAAGCTATTGAGCTGTGCCTATTTTGGAACTCGAGTTCCATTATACCAGCCATTGTTGAAGATCATTGAAATGTCTTGATTTATACCTGGAAGAGCCATATGGCTGTTATTCTTTCCACAGTGGGTGTCTTCTGCTGCAGTTACTTTCTGTTTGGAGGTCTATGGACACTATCTATGTATGGAATTAGAGAGGAGCCTACTGTCAGTTTTGAGCATGTTCTTTTGTAAAATATGCTTATTATGAGCAATCTGTTGGGTAAGTGCCTATACATTCTATTGGGTTATAACCACTACCCTTTCTTTGTATTTCAATGAATGTAATATACAGTTTTGAGTCCTCCTATCTTTTTTCATTGTCAAGGAAGGGAAATGGTGGAACGATAAATCCATTGGTCGTGTGCATTTCAGAAGGGACCCTGAAAAGTTTGGGATCATCTCATAGAGGCAAAGTAGGACTCTAACCCAGGGGTATTGAACTCATTGGTTACGAGGGGCCGGATCTGACATAAATGGGACCTTGTTAGGTGTGTGTCATAAAATGTAATGCCAGGTAGCGGAGATATGAACTTTATAAAGGACACAAACATGAAGGATTTTTTTTTTTACTTAAAATAAAACATGCTTAAAACAGTAACACTCTTGCAATATTTTGTTTATTTAACAGTGTCTGATAACCAGGGCTATTTTGGGGCAGGAACACACAGGAACGGAGTTCCGGCTGGCTTCAGAGTTGGCCACGCCCACTACAGCCAAAACCTCTGCATGCCTGGCTACAGAGGGGAGGCCTGGAGAGCGACACCCCCCCCCCCGGTGACTCCGAGGCGGGCAGGCCAGGGGTCCCTGAAAGGGTTGGGGAGGCATTTAAATGCCTCCCCCTGCCTTCCCTGGCCTGTCCACGGGCCGGTTTGCCCAGGCTCCCTGCAGCCATGGGGCACCCGGGCAAGCCAAGAAAGGCAGTTTAAACCGCCTTCCCTTCAGGGGGGGCTTGCCCGGGCAAGCCAAGGGAAGGCATGGGGGTGTGGACTAATATGTGAATGAGCTGCACTATCATGGGTGTGGCCTATTATGCTAATGAGTTCCTGCTGGGATTTTTTCTACAAAAAAAGCCTTGCTGATAACTGACACTTCCTGTTCTGAATTATTGCATCAAAATGTCTGTGCTGTTGCAATCTTGAGTATGCTGTTCAGGTGTGTATCTGTAAGCTGCAAACCTATGATGATGCAGCAGCAGCAGAACTGGAGGAAGAAGCAGAAGACAGCCAGTTCCACTGTGGGCCTGATAGAAGCCCCCCGGGGGCCTGATCCGGCCGCGTGTTTGACACTTCTGATCAGTGTTCCCTCTAAGCTGAGTTAGTGTGAGCTAGCTGACAGGTTTTTAGCCTCTGGCTCACACATTTTTGTCTTAGCTCAGGAAGGGATGGCTCCAGAGCAAGCTAATTTATGCAGTAGCCAAATTGCTGGCTCACAACTTTAATGTCAGTAGCTCACAAAGTAGAATTTTTGCTCACAAGACTCTACAGCTTAGAGGGAGCATTGCCCCTGATCTAGCCTCTTTGCCAGGCCACTTAGACATTACAGTAGAAAACAGGCTATGTACTGACCCGTACTTTCCATCCACAATCATTTCTCCCAAGGTGTTTTTCTTCTGGTGGCAATTACTTCTGTTCTCATTTGGATTAAAGCAGCCAGAGAGAAGCAGTAGTGAAAAGAAAGTATGGGGGGGGGCTCAGCACCCCGCCTCACCCCTTGCCAGATTTTGAACAGTTTTCATAACCAATCAAATCCAACTCTAGGGATGCAGTGCTCATCTCCATTTCCAAGCCGAAGAGCCAGCACTGTCCAAAGATATTTCCGTGGTCATGTGGCTGGCATGACTAGACGCTGAGGCACACAGAACGCTGATATCTTCCCACTGAAGTGGTACCTATTTATCTACTTGCAGTTTCTTGCTTTTGAACTGCCAGGTTGGCAGGAGCTGGGACCAGAGTCGGGAGCTCAGAACATGTTGTCTAGAAAGGAGTGTGTGTGTTTTCTGAAGAAACAGTTTTCATAGCCTGGATTCCAGAAGTTATTAAATGCCCAATATTGTGTTTTGATCTCCTCTGGACTATTACCAGTTCTGTAAACTGAAACAGGATGGCCAGAAGTGTACATACAATACCAAAAATATGTTCCTAACAATTCAAAACTCAGGCTATAGGTTCTGTTGAGCATTGACCTTCGAGCCATTTGGGCTACCAGCCTATCTTAGTTTCTTCCTCTGTTACATGCATTGCTGATTGCTGTAGTTTGTGTTTCACACGGATGCAGAGCCTCAAACTTCCTGCTTCGCTGCTATTAATAGTGTTTCTGTTCATCAGGGAAACAGGACAGCTCTCTCTTGTGGGAAACTCAAGATTGCAAAACCAAGCCATTTGCATTCTCCTCAAATAGTATTTTGCAGCAGGGTACCAAGTACCATCCAAATATTCATTAGTGAGTTTTGTGACATTTACATGAAGCAAGATAGCTCTTCAGGGACATGGTCATTAGAAGACAGGTAGAAATACCGCCTTACAGTCATGGGCCTTTGTGGCAGTGGGTTTTTTTTAAAACTACACCACCCTGCAACAGAAATCACAGGGATACCTACCTCCTCTCTTTCTACATGACTCATAGCTGCTTTCTATGGGGCACGATGCAGACATAGAAGCAGAGCTTATTCTTTGGAAATTCACAGTTGGACAGAATTCATTGGAGGATAAGATATTCGTATGTCCTTTGGGCCAATATAGGTAGAAAAATACTTAGATCAGGATTCTTTACTATAGTCTCTTTCAGAGACTTGTGCTCAGCCAAAGCCACTTGTCTTCATCTGTTGCTGGTGAGGGTTTGGGGTCTTCACTAGGAAGACACCCATCTCGTGTTCCACAAGGCTTACCATGTAGCATCTTGGCTGTTGGCTTGGCTTGTTTTTGCCTTCACCTCTGACCTTGCCAACAGCTCCCCCAGACTTTGGAGGCGACATCCCTCCAGAACTGTATGTATTGGTGATTGCTGAGACTGAGGAGGATGGGCACTGCAGCTGCACTGCCATTGCCTAGGCAGGTGACAATAGTGAGAGTGAGGGAACTCACAGAGTAGTGCTCTACGGCTAGCAGTGAGATATTCAAGCAAGCAATATATGGAACCCAGCAGACCAAGAAGACGAGGGACACACCAGCAATGCCCTTAGCATTCTGCAGTTCCAGCCGCTGCTCCAGTCCTGAAGAGGCCTGGCCTCGATTCACCGAACGAAGGAGTTTTGTGATGTTCTTCAGTTGCCTTCGGGCTACACACAACACTCGGATGCACATGAAGGCCATGGCAAGGATGGTGGGAATGAGGAGTCCATAGGTCTCTAAGTAGAGGTAAGGCATGGGGAAGACAAGGAGGAAGGAACAGTTGAGATCGGGTTGCCACTGGTTCCAAGTGAGTGGGAGGCAGGCGAAGATCAAAGGAGCAGTCCAGGCCAGGAGTATGTAGAAAGCGGCCCAGCGATACACCCAGGACTTGTGGTAGTGTAGTGGGTGGATGATGCACACATACCTGGCATAGTGTACCACCAGCAGATTGGCTAAGAAAGAGAGAAAGAGGAAATTGGGTGCCACATGGATGAAGAAGCAAAGGTGGTACCCCCATTGCTTTTCAAAGGCCAGTTGTGGAACAGTCGGAAGGGCCGCCCCAGCCAGAAGATCAGCAAAAAGTAAGCTTAGGAAGAACCAGTTGACGGCACCACGGAGCTTGCGGTTGCAGATGATCCCAATGATGATGAAGAGGTTGGCTAAAATGATGAAAGCCGATAAAGGCCGTGTGAGCCAGAACATCAGCTCCTGGTACTTATTCCCAGCCAAGGAATTTCCCATCCTCTGTGCTTTCTGAAGTGAAGACCTCCTAATGGAAATGAGAAAATAACCACTTTTATCATCCAAAAAATGAGGAGAATGGGGTGGGGAGTTCGGGTCTGGCTCAGCAATCACATTTCCTTCCCAAACAACTGAGGCTGAATTTGGAATTTTTAAAAAAATCACTTGCACCACTATATTTATTTAAATAATCTGGAGGATACTGAAGAATCACCTACATTAAAAAAAATATTATGTAGCAGAGAACTATTACACCATGACTGGTTTTAACATGAATTATATACATTGCATAGTAACACAGACTATATTAACTATGCTGTTGCTACATTGTTCATTAACATCAGGTGGTAAGATATGACAAATACATGGAAGGGAAGATAGATTTTTTTGTAATGTCTTAATTGGGGAAAACCAGAAATATTGATTCAATAATTATAGCAAAATGTGTCAAATTGGGGAAATTATCTATAGGTACCCAGACTAATAGTGCGTTCTAGCATTAAAAATCTATACTGCAGCTATCTACAGGTGTGGTAACTTTACAGGGAGATCTTGCATTGCTATGGAGGAGCAATTTCCTTTTTCCAAAATTCAATTTTTTAGATATAGCCACTGATTCCTTGTATTCTCTTTTTTCTCCGGTATAAGTGGGATTTCTCTTTGAAGAGCAACACTCCTTTTTGCGACTTCAGCCCTCGCAGTTGTTCATGTTCTGTGTCACAGGATGGTGTGCTAGCAGGAGAATAAGAAGATCGGGGAACACATTGCCTGCCTCGGAGGATCTGTGGTGGTGGGAAGTGCCATCAAGTCACAGCCAGGCCCGTAGCCAGGATTTTTTAGTCAGGGGGCATTTAAATGTCTTAGGGGGCACTGGCTAATCAATTTAATCCGGGGGAGAAGGCCCTGACACCCTGGGCTAGATGGGAAGTCAGGGGGCCTTGCCAGCAAGTCGAGGGGGGGGCCTAGCCCCGAGATGCCCCACTGTAGCTATGGGCCTGGTTACAGCTGTTATATAGTAACACCATAGCATAGGGTTTTCAGGACAAGAGCTGTTCAGCGGTAGTTTCCCATTGCCTGCCTCTGCACAGTGACCCAGGGTTTGTTTGGCGGTCTCCCATCCAAATACTAACCAGGGCCAACCCTGCTTAGCTTCTGAGATCTGACACGATCAGGATAGCCTAGGCCATTCAGGTCAGTGCCCCTGAGCAGGTACAGAGTAAAACGCTGATGTCCTGCAGAATCTCCCTTCCTTCCCTCCCTCGTCTCTTTGAAATTGTCTTTGATCAGAACGGAACTGATTAGACACTGACTCAATTTTCCTAAAAAGAGGGAAAGAAACAGATTTTTGGATTTTAGGGTGTAAAGAGGAATTAAGAGGATTTCTCTCAACAATGCTGGTGAGTTCCTTAGAAGAAACTCTGTAGTGTGATCCTTTGAAAAAGATAAAAAGTTACTGTCACCTCCTCCTGACAGGAAACTAGGAGCAGTGACAACCAGGGGAGCAGGTGAGTGAGCATCAAGAGAAGAAGAAGAAGAAGAAGAAGAGATTGGATTTACACCCTTACAAACTCCTTTCCCTTCCCCTCCCCACAACAGACACCCTGTGAGATAGGTGGGGCTGAGAGAGCTCTGACAGAAACTGCTCTTTTTCAAGAACAGCTGTGCCAGAGCTTGTGACTGACCCAAGGTCACACCGGCAGCTGCAAGTGGAGGAGTGGGGAATCAAACCCGGTTCTCCCAGATTAGAGTCCACACACTTAACCACTACACCAAACTGGCTGAAGGTGCCTTGCACTGATGCCTTCCTCAGATGTAATGTCTACAGATCTAGAGGGAGCCAAATATTGGGAGAACTTTGGCATATGTATGTGCAGGCTAACTGTTCAAAAAGTGTGTGTGCACACAAAAGCTTACACCCAGAATAAAACTTTGTTGGTCTTAAAGGTGCCCCCACTGGATTCAAACTCTGCTCAAAAAAGGCATTCTCAGCATCTCCCCCAAAAAGCAAAACAGGGAAACTTATTTACTGGGGACAACTTCCAAGAAATAGGGATTGTCCGGGGTAAACAGGAGCAGTTGAAGCCTACGTCTGTATGTGGCGTGTCTGATCAGTGGGGCACTATGGCCCCTGAGAGCTGTGGTCCACGGCTAATGTTGGCTCCACTAAACACTCCGGGTACCTGATAACACCCAGCATCCTTGATCCAAAACAGCCAAACATTTACTCATGATGCTGCTTCTATGCTACGGAGCAAGTTAATTTCTCCAAGGTGAAGTAATTGTGGGCACCACACCAGACTGATGCCTGAACTTTCTCAGTGATAAACCCAGTACAAACTGGAGCATTCTTCCTCCCCCCTTGCTCTGTTCGTTCTCCCTCCCTCTATCCTGAAAATCCAGGAATCAGACAGGAATGAACAAACCTTTTGCGAATTTATCAGGCTCTTCTAGTCACAGATAGCCATCCTGGTTTCCACTGGATCCACTAATGTGATGAGAATGGACACTTGTCAGTTACTTCTTGCCCGGCCCTCCTGGGCAAAGGCTGGCCCATCTTCGGCAGCTATGGCCTGGCACGGTACCTTGGCTCACTACAGAGGGAATGAGCCCGAACAGTCAGCTGGGTTGGGTGTTGCCAAGAGAAAAGGAAAGCAGCAAATGGTGCCTGCTGAGGAGCAGGAAGAAGACTCTTGAGGCTGCTAGCAAACCACAGTAAGAGACTGTCGCCCTACTCCTTGCAGTCCAGTCACACCCCTGGAGAGCTGCTGCCAGGCCCAGCTTTGCTGAGCTGCCTCCTAGTGGCACAAGACAATGCTGAAAGGCATCACAGACCAGGCTACCCATGATGGAACGGCCACGGTCTATAATGAAGTAAGCTCTTGTCTGCTCAGTCTTACCCTTTAGTGAGTTAGTTGCACTGTCTACAGGAAAATCCACACTAGAAGCCTGTAGCTTCTTCTAAAGCATATTTTTACAGTAGGGAAACAGCAGGGGAAATAAAGGGCTTAATCAGAAGGCATGACATTCACCCTGGTTCTTATCCCATACCTGTTCTTAGACATTCAGCAAAAGCAACTCACGACTTAAGATACAAACAAATCAAAACCCAAACCAAATTCAACGTTATATTTGCTATTTTTATAGTAACTAATCCAAACTGGAAAATCTGCTACAGTTGAAAACACTGTGAAACGTTGTGGTTGTTCAGTTGCACAGTCAAGTCCGACTCTTTGTGATCTCATCAACCACATCACGCCAGGCCCACCTGTCTTCCACCATCCTCCAGAGTTTGCTTAATTTCATGTTCGTTGCATCAATAACACTGTCTAACCATCTCATCCTTTGCCGTCCCCTTCTTCTTTTACCTTCAGTCTTTCCCAGCATCAGGGTCTTCTCCAGTGAGCACTCCCTTCTCATTTGGCGGCCAAAGTATTTGAGCTTCAGCTTCAGTATCTGGCTTTCCAGGGAACAGTCAGGGTGGATTTCTTTTAGGATTGACTGATTTGATCTCCTTGCAGTCCAAGGGACTCCCAAGAGTCTTCTTCAGCATCATAATGTGAAAGCATTTATTCTTTGGCACTCAGCCTTCCTTATGGTCCAATTCTTGCAGCCATAAGGTACTACTGGGAATACCATTGCTTTGACCATATGCACTTTTGTTGGCAGGGTGATGTCTCTACTTTTTATTATGCTGTCTAGCTTTGCCATTGCTTTCCTCCCCAGGAGCAGGCATCTTTTAATTTCATGGCTGCAGTCACCATCTGCAGTGATCTTGGATCCCAGGAACATGAAGTCTGTCACTGCTTCCCTTCTATTTGCCAAGGAGTGCTGGGGCCGGATACCATGAGCTTAGTTTTTTTGATGTTGAGTTTCAAGCCAACTTTTGTGCACTCCTCTTTCACTCTGAGCAAGAGGCTCTAAAGGTTCTCTTCACTTTCTGCCATTAGAGTGGTATCGTCTGCATATCTGAGGCTGTTGATGTTTTTCCTGGCAATCTTAATTCTGGCTTGTGATTCATCCAGGCCAGCATTTTGCATGATGTACTCTGATAAATTAAATAAGCAGGGTGACAATATACATCCTTGTCGTACTCCTTTTCCTATGCTAAACCAATCAGTTGTTCCATATCTGGTTCTGTTGCTTCTTGACCATTATACTGGTTTCTCAGTAGACATGTGAGGTATTGAAAACAGATCAGCCAGTATCATAATGCCCCTATATAAATTAGTGCTGCAACCTTATTTAGAGTACTGTGTACAGTTCTGGTCACCACATCTTAAAAAGGATATTATAGCTTTGGAAAAAGTGCAGAAGAGAGCAACTAGAATGGTAAAAGGGTTGGAACACTTTCCCTATGAAGAAAGGTTGAAGCGCTTGGGGCTCTTTAACTTGGAGAAACTATGGCTGAGGGGTGACAATTGTAAGGAATGACAATTTTCCTGTGTGAATGCTATTGTCATCGGACTAAACATCATAAAGCTGATGGTCAGAAGGGAAATAAATGTCATAAAGACATCCTTTGCAATGTGGCTCCCCGACCCAAAAATATTCCTCCTACTTACCTGTAAGCATTTTTCCTTCTTATTGGGATCACTACACTTTGATGTACAATATGCTAAGTGTGCCTTCTTTCAATGACAAAGCAAGAGAAGAATTTACAGACTACTTCTCAAATCCAAACTGACAATTCTGGCTGACTGCTGAGTTCCTTTGCCTCACCAGCTCTTCCCCCAAATCTCTAGTAATTGCCCAACCTGGAGTTCGCAACCCTAAGTCTAGACCCAGACCTGCTAACTCCATCTTGCAGGAAATTCCTGGGAATTTGGAGGTGGTGCCTGGGGAAGGGAGGGAGTTCAGCTGGGATGTGATACCACACAGCCTGCTCACTAAAGCTGCCATTTCCTCTAGGGGAACTGATCTCTGTAAGCAGGAGATCAGCTGTGATTCTGGGAGAACTCCAGTAAGCACCTTTAGGGTGGTAACCCTCACTGAACCTCATGTTCCCTACCATTTACATTATATTTCAATAAAGTTTTGTAGTTTTGTTGCTGTGTGAGCAAAGAGCAGAGAGTATGAATAGGTTTAACGCTGGTCAGTATATGCATATATGTGGTGGTATGTGTATGACGAACTTCTGTGGCACCCAGGCACTCATGAGCAGAGATAATTCATTACTCGTTGCTTGCAAATAGACCTAACCTACAGAGCATTTAGGTCTGTAGACCTAACCTACAGAGCATTTAAGGAGCTGCGGTGGCTCAAGTGGTTAAGACGCTGAACTGCAGGCTGTGGAAGGTCAGTAGTTCAGCAGTTCAAGACCCGGGTGCCGCAAGACGGAGTGAGCTTCCATCTCTAGTTCCAGCTCCCGCCAACCTAGCGGTTCGAAAGCAAGAAATTGCAAGTAGATAAATAGGTACCACTTCGGTGGGAAGGTAACAGCGTTCCGTGCACCTTGGTGTTTAGTCATGCCGGCCACATGACCACGGAAACGTCTTCGGACAGCGCTGGCTCTTCGGCTTTGAAACGGAGATGAGCACCGCAACCCTAGAGTCGGATTCGACTGGCTTTCGAGCAAGGGAACCTTTACCTTTACAGAGCATTTTTCTTCAAGGTTTATCTCTCCTTATATATAATTGTGTTTTGGTCATGGACTCTCCTGAACATTCCACATGCTCCCAAATCAATTGGTTCTTTGATGTGTCACCCAGAGGGTGTCCCTAGCCACTGACTGTGTCACCTGAGTCCTGCCCAGCCACCACTCAAGAGTATGGCGTGCCATTGGCTGGGTGCTAAGTTTGCTCCTCTTCCCCGCCACTCCTTCAGCTACTGTGCCCTGTCAGAATTTCTGGCAAATGGCTTTCTCTCTTGATGAAGACACTTGCCTCCTGTGTGGGACTAATTTTCCTCTCAATAGCTGTTGGTAGGTATAACGAAATGGCAGTTACCTGTGTCTGTAAGATGGCTGCCGTCTATGTGTTTACAATGTTCCCCCATAAGGCTTAATTGAGCAGTAGTTCCAGAGAGGGGCCTGCAGAGGTATCACTCACTGGGTTGAATGGGGCTTTCTCATCTGCTGGCCTACAGTTCCCAGCTGCCCCGAGGCCAAAAAGTGAGGGAAAAGAGGGACCGTCCCAAGGGGTGGGGCTGCATCAATATAGACTCCAGCTAGGTCACAAGCCACAGATATGGGGGAACCCTGAGAGGCAGCAGAAATTCAGCCACTCCAGAGTCAGCTGGACTGGGGAATGAATGGAAGTTTCCCTATTCTCTTGAGCAGAAGAGAGAGGCTGAAGCAGAGCCAGCGGCTGATCCAAGGAGAGATCCTATCCTGAGCCCACAACCTCCAGAGGTAGAGAGTATTGCGTGTAGGGCAAGAGAACTGTGTTTAACCCCTGTTGATTTATGCCCTGTTGGTTCATGGTGTATGCTTACTACTACAGTTGTGCCTTATTTAGTATGCGTGTGCTCCATAATACCTAATGTGCTCCATAATAGTTAAATTCTTTTATTTGGGTTAATAATTTGTGTTGTGCTCTGACCACATAGTCTCCCCCACCCTACACAATACCAAAGAGAGGGGGTAGCCCGGGGAAGCAAGGAAAGGCCAGACCCTTGGGTTGCCAACTTTCCAAGGATCCACCAAAGATTTGGGATTTCATCTCCAAATAGGGAGATTCAGCCAGAGGGATCTCACTGCCTCTCTAAAAAGGCAGTGACAATTCAGTGAGTGGTGGCAGTGGACTTAAGGACTGAGATACGCCCATGGAATGAGGGTGGGAGGTGAACCGCTGAGTTGTAAACTGGAGCCCATTTCACCACAGTAGGCAACCAAGCTCGGTTCAAACAAAAGGAATTCCTTTGCAGGCCTTTGTGAGGAACTCATTGGGGCCAGTCCTGACTAGGGTTGCCAGCTCCAGGTAGGAGATTCCTGGAGCTTTTCTGGTAAAGTCTACAGAAACCAGGGTTTGGGAGGGGGAGAGGCCTCAGCTTAACAGAATGCCATAAAGCCCACCTTCCAAAGCAGTTATTTTCTCCAGGGGGAGAGAGATCTGTTGTCTGGAGTTCAGTTGTGATACCTGCTGATCTTCAGGCTGTACCTAGGGGTTGGCTACCCTAGGTGTCACAGTTAGTGCTTCAGAGCAGGGTCTGCTAGATCCAGGTTCTTGCTGTAGACGCTGAGTGGGTGATCTTGGACCGGTCACAGACTTTCAGCCTAACCTATCTCACAGGATTGTTATGCAAGTTAAAAGGGGGAGAGGAGAATGATATCAGATGCTTTGGTCCCCATTGCAGAGAAAGACTACTTTTCCTCCTGGGAAACCATTGTTGCCAATCTCCAGGTGAGGGCTGGAGATCACTCAGAATTACAACAGCTCTCCAGATGGCAGAGATCAGTTCCCCTGGAGAACATGGTGGACTCTGTGTCCTTATAACCTGCTGAGATGGGCCCCATGACAGCCCATCTGACATGAAAGTCAGGGTTTCAGAGCACTGTAGAGGCTGAAGGTGGGGGGGGGGAGATGGATGATGATTGGCTGGGAAGGAGATAGGGTTGCCAACTCCAGGTGGGAAATTCCTGGAGATTTGAGGGATGGAACTTGGAGAGGGTGAGGTTTGAGGAGGGGTAGGACCTCAGACAGATACAATGCCATAGATTCCACCCTCCCAACCAGCCATTTCCTCCTGGGAACCGTTGTTGCAAATCTCCAGGTGAAGGGTGGAGATCACTCAGAATTACAAGTGATCTCCAGGAGGGAGGGCAGAAGTCAGCTGCAGTTAGAGAGGCAGATAATGGTAGATTGATGGCTAGCTGGGAAGGAGATGGGGTTGCCAACTCTAGGTTGGGAAATTCTTGGGATTTGAGTGATGGAGCCTGGAAAGGGTGGGGTTTGAGGAGGGGTGGGACCTCAGACAGGTACAATGCCATAGACTCCACCCTCCAAACCAGCCATTTCTTCCTGGGTAACAATTGTTGCCAATCTCCAGGTGATAGATGAAGATCACAACTGCTCTTCAGGTAGCAGAGATTAGTTCCTCTGGAGAAAATGGTGGACTCTGTGTCATTATACCCTGCTGAGGTCGCCACAGCAAATTGACACTGAGTGTCCAAGGCCTTGGCACTCTCCCAGAATCTCTTTCTAGGGCTCATTGTATTTATTTCCACAATGGGCCTTATTCCTAGTTCAAAATAATTCTGAAAGTACTATTGAATATGTAAAGAACCTGTGTACCTAACTTCTCCCCTTTAATAAGAGAAGCACTTCAACTTAATTTTAGCATCTTTAAAAAAAAACCAACAATGGTGATGGAGGCCCCCCCTGCTCCCAACGATGATAGTGTTGCAAATTTTGGCCTTCTAGCCTGCCCCAGCTGTACCCATGAAAGGTTCTTTCTGGCTCAGAATGGATTTTAAATTATTAAAATAAAAAGATCAGACCAATGTTTTTTCCACTATTAAATAAGATCAGACCAATGGTCAATCTAGTCCAGAGTCTGGTTTCCCATGGTTGCTAACCTATGCCTTGGAAGACCCACTGCAGAAGCATAGAGGCTAAGGCCTCCCCTGCTGCGGCCCTTCACGAACCTTTTCATGCATAAGTCATCCAGAAAGAAAATGCCCTTCAGAAATTATGACCATGTCAGGATGCTGAAGAGGGGTAACTACGTGTTAGGATAGTATTTATTGTAAGGAGCTAAGTAAGAGTTTCTGATCTTAAAAGTTGCTGTTGGAATTTGTGCAAGCAATTCTGTTAAAATTTCATAGATTCTAAAATGCACATTAACATTTTGGCTTGGCGAGAGAGCCGGATAAGGAAGCTGCTGATTATTATTACATTGAACAGGCTCTGTCAAAAGAAAAGACATGACCACATAGACAATGACACAGCAACAGCCCTATGTGAGTCACTGATGTAGGATAGCATATGGAAAGTGTTTTCTACTGAGCAGGACCTGCAAAATATGGAAACAATGTTTTCTGTAAAACTCAAACCAAAAGCCAGCTATTCCTATGTGCTCCCAGTAACAGAAAGGGCACAGTGCTGAGACTCAAGAACCCTGAGATAGCTGCTTTGAGAAGAGGATGGGACTTGAGGGAGTCGAAGCTAAGAAACAGGACTTGGGTGCTCTGCCAGAGAATCGGATAGTTGTAAGCCTGGGCTTTTAAATTTTAGTCCTTCTCAGAAGGTTCTAGTGGATTGACGCACACATCAATCCCACCCTCAATCCTTATAAAAAAGTTGAGTTTTACAAGTTTAGAAATCAAGGTGTCTAGGTTATAGCCTTGCTCAGATTCCTTCAGTTCATATTTTTTACCCTAATATCAGTGCTGTGCTGTAGGCCAAAAAGAACATTTAAAAGTTGGCTAGTTCCTTCCCAGCATGACGCTGGGCTGGGAGAGGGAGCAACTAGCAATGTCGGTTGCCAGATGTCTGGACAAGATAGGAATTCAGCCTTGTCCAGTGGCCAAGAACATTTTCAACCATCTGTAAAATGTCTAGGGGCAAAATAGTATATAATGCAGATTCTCAATTTTCACCTCCTGCCTTCTTCATCCTCTGTACAAGTTGATGAATTTGTGTGTTTGGGAGAATTCTGTTTATATGCATAGGAGGTCAGAACCTCCGGTGTCATCATAAATTAAGAATAACCCTATGACGCAAATCCTGAAAGGAAAACCACATCAAAAAGGACAGGGAATATGCACATGGAGTTTCTCTGGCACCTTAAGCAAGACACTGGGGCAGATTATACCATACATTTTATGACATTCTGCTATGAATGTTACAGGGATGCCTCTCCCACACCTGCTCACCAGGAATAGCTTCTAGGCTTGGAGACAGGAGACCACTGCTCGGGCATTAAAGAAGACAAGATGTGTGGGAGAGATCGTGAATTAGAGGCTTTAAAATAATGGTTTATTTTGAACACTCAAGTCAACTGCCCTTTTGCTGGCTCTGCTACTTCTCCGAGAAGCGACTGGCCTCTGAAAGGATCTTCCCATTCTTGGTCTCAATAGTTTTGATCAGCAAGGGTCTCTTCAGTGAACTGTTGTTGATATTCTCAGTGACCTTGCTGTAGGAAGGTTGTGTCAGGAGCCCAGCTGCATAAGCAATGGATGGGTTTAGAAATCTGGGTCAAAAGATCAGAGAAGGATGGATTTAAGGAAGAGACTCTTGATTGATTACCCGAAGCAATTTGAGAATGACCACAGGATTTGAAGCTAGGATCCCATACAAGCAAGGAGACAGAAGGCCTGTCTGTTGTACTACGCAATTTACATACATTTGCTTAGAGAGGGAAAGGCAGCCCACATACAGAAACTCAACATTCTCTGATTGATAGGAAGACGCTTTTAATAAACAGAGTGAGTCATGAAACAAGGATACTACTGGGAAGAGTTTTGTGGGCCCAAATGTTCTCACATGTGTATTTCTCTTCCTTCATCTCTATTGGACTATGCGAGGAAGTGAATACTAGCACAATGAGAGAGGGAGGCGAAGGAGAGAGTGGATTAATATGAATCCCTGCCGGTCACACTCACTGATGCCTTTTGTCTTTTTGCAGACACAGAGAATCATGCTGTGCCCATCGCGTGAATGAGTTCACTAGTCTTCTGCCCAGGGCTTTTTTGTAGCAGGAACTCCTTTGCATATTAGGCGCCACACCCCTGATGTAACCAATCCTCCAAGAGCTTACAGAGCTCTTCTTAGAGGGGCTACTGTAAGCTCTTGGAGGACTGGCTACATTAAGGGTGTGTCGCCTAATATGCAAAGGAGTTCCTGCGACAAAAAGAGCCCTGCTTCTGCCTATCCTGGAAGTAAGCCCTATAGAGTAATTTCTTGAACAAATGAAGGGAAGGCAAAGAGCACTAGCAAGAGGAACCTTGACCTTCACCTATAAATCTTTCTCCTGAAAAGGCAGGCCTCAGTGGCATGCAGATGTATGTACCTACACCTGGACACGTGCACAGGAGCAAGACTAGAGCCAAATGTTCATAGTTTATACCTACCAATTTTGACTAATCCACATTAGGAATGGATACAAACTGGCTCATGAACTAAAGTTTGAGACAAATTTTGGCTGGTTCATGGTTCACGAATTGACGTTCATGGCAGGTCAACCAGCATGAATGTTCCAGGAACTTTAAAGCAGGTTGTGGAGGTTTGTAGCAGTTTGTGAATGGATAAATTTCCAGACAGTCTCCACTCAAACAAAATGTTCACCAAACTTCAAAGCAACCAGGGGAGGGCAGAATTCTCCAGCCTTGGAAACAGTCTTGATAGTTTCAAACTAGTCGTTTCAGTTTCAAGAGGATCCCCCCCTTGCCAGCGTTTCTTTGTGTTCCCTTCCCATTTTCTTGCACAGAGCTAGGAAAATCCCTTCTTGCTTGGATTTGTTGTGACTCTGTGCTTTGAGTTCAGTCCTTTTAAGCTTGCAGTGCCACAGTTGCACTGGGTTCTTCTGGATAATCTGTACAGTGAACTGATTGTGCTGGGCTTATAACCCCCTCTTGCTTTGATCATGATTTTGTACTTCACACCAGTCATGTTGAGCTGGCATTGCCACAACAGCACTGAGTTCTGCTGGGCACTAGTACATTGCACTGGTTCTGCTGTGCTTATGCCCCCTCACCGCGAGACTGTGATTATATGCTTGACATCAGTCCTGTTGATCTGGCATTTCCACAATTGCACTGGATTCTGTGGGCACTCTTTGATTGCACTGATACTGCTGGGCACTCCATGCATTATACTGGTTCTGCTGGGCTTGCAAAAATGCCAAACACCTTCAGTTCCTACTGCAGAGATTCTCAGGGACGTTGATTTTGTTCTGCCAAGCTTCTATTGCCCTTGGTTTTTTGCTGTTTTTTCCCCTCTATTGAAAATAGAGGATGGGAGTGCCTTCTTTGGGAGGCCATAACATAGACCCCGTAAATCTAATCCTCACCAAACTTGGAGACCAGATGGAGGAGAGTAATCTGTAGATCCCCTGTGCATTTGGTGCCTCTAGCATGCTGGGGGCTGTTCTACCACATCACAAACCTCACAAACTGAACCAGTTTGTTTAGCTCCTAAAAATTCATGATAGTCCAATGGTTTGCAAAACGGGCACGCCGTGAACCACGAACCAAACTGCATTTTCCCAGTTTGTGCCCATCCCTAGTTCACATGTGCATGTTGAAGTCTGACATTTTTACTACAATATCAGTTATCTGATGATAAACAGTGCCATCTTAAGCAGATCTACTCAGAGTCCTACTCAACTCTACTCAATAAGACTTACTTCCAGAAATTGCACTGAAAATCTACCTTGCCTTTTAAACAGTGACTATTCTACTTGGGTACTTAAATGGGGATATTAATATTTATGTAATTTCCCATAATGTAAAATAATTTAGTGCTAATTTTTAAAACCTTTTTTCTTCTAATAAAATAATATGTTTTTAAAAAATCAGTATTTGCATGCACTAGACTTGTTGGCACCTCTTTGTAGCTGATATTTTTAACTATATTTGGAACCAGCCAAAATCAAGATGATCAAATGTTAAATACTGAAATCAAATGTTATTAAATATCAAATACCATCAGGCATTCAGCAAATATTCTGAAATATAGATACAATGGACATCAGAATTAGCAAAAGGAAATTATGGGAAGAATTTGTGGAAGTCTCGAGTTCTACTCCATTCAGAGGGCATGCTCAGACACAAGGTTAAGGAGACCCAGGAAACTGAGAAAGGACTCAAAAGAAAACTTGCATGGGAACACAGATGCAGCAACAGTATCAGGAATCTCCATAGGAAGAAGGACAGCAGAAGAGGATGGGTTGATGGGAGCTATGGAAGCATCCATGTTACCATTTTGCTTAGGGCCTGACCAGTCACCTAGCTTGTACTCACCTAGTTTGTCAATAGCACTAAGCTGAAGACTTGGAGCCTGGCTAACCATCCTAAGAGATAAGAGAAGGAGATTACAGATATCAGGCAGGGAAAGGGAAATGCAGGCTGTACACCATTCTTTTGTCATTGTGAACACCCTTCATTGCAGTTCCCCTCAGCATTGCCCCTAATCTTTTGATACAAGCTAATATACAAAAAATGGCACACACCTCACTGTCATGGTAACACCCGGGTCTTACTCAAAGTTCTTTAAGGGTCAGCTGAATTTGTTGTCACTGCTCCTTTTCTCTCCCAGTGCTAGCAAGCAGCACTTAGAACTTTTTACAGCAGGAGACACCATACTGTAATCTGAAAAGTGGTTTTGCTAGATCTCCCATTAAGGAGCCAATGTCCTTGTGACCTTTTCCTGCTCTATCTATAACATATTCTTAAACTCTGAACAAAGTTCAATTCAGTTCCTTGGCCCATTTTTGTCCATACTGTAATTATCTGTTCTGTTCTTATATGGTCGTCCTCAAGAGTGATACCATGCAATCTAGGGTTGCCAGCCAGCAGCTGGCAACCATTGGGAATTGGGGGGGGGTAGAGACATGGGGGGGTACTGTTGTTGTGATGACATTGTGTCACTTTCAGGGCAAATCTGGAAATGATGCCATGGGTCTCTAGGAATCTCCAAAAATGCCATAATGTTACCATACAGTTTCCAGGAATTCATAGGGAGTCATGATGTCATGATGGGCAACAGGAACTGGGGGCAGGAGATCTCCCAGCAGGTATCTAGTGACCCTAGTGCAATCCTATGCAGAATGGCAGTGACCTAGTGCAATCCTATGCAGCAGGTATCTAGTGACCCTAGTGCAATCCTATGCAGAAATAAATGGGTTTGGGTTGGAGTCACACTGCGTAGGACTGCACTGATGATATAGGCAGATCACACAGCCGCTGTTCCCTTCAAGCTTCTCCATTTCTCCTAGATCAAAGGGGCATAAGGTTGCCCAGCTGTGCTGGTGGGAGCTTCAGGGGCAAGGACATGGGAGGGGGCAGTGTCCTGTGCGTGCCACTATGTAACCATTTCCAGTGATTCCTAGAGGGCAGCTAATTTTCAAACACAAAGTTTGGATCTGCTTTCTCACCGGTTCTCCTCGCCTTCCAGCAATTTTCTGTAGGTGGCAATTTCAATATCAAGGGCCAGCTTGATGTTCATCAGCTCTTGGTATTCTCTCACTTTGCAGGCCATGTCTTGCTTGGCACGCCTCAGTGCCTCCTCCAGGTCTTGGATGGTGCCCTTGGCACTTTGTAGAGCTTGCTCCCCTTTCTCCTCTGCCAGTGTCACAGCATTCTCCAGAACAGCTCGCTGGGCAAGAGGAGAGAGTTGCTGTGAGCAGCATCGTCATCTCCACTGTGCTGCCAGGAAGCCATATGCAAAACTCGCAGTAGCTAATAGAAGGCAACTGGGCACACATGCAGGCCTAAAGTATGATCTTGATGACTGGGTTAAATCTCTTGCTAGAGCACAACAGGGAAATCCTGCCTGCTTATGCTGGGACACAATTTTTTTTTTTTTACCTCCAGTTCAGAAAACTGCCCAAACCACTTTCAAGAGAAGTCAGTGCTCTGATAAAAGATCTATACTAAAAGCTGAAGGTCTTCTTCTGGCCAACAGGTTTCATCTAATGGTGTACTTTTCTTTGCAGAGGATGTTAACAATTTTGAAACTGCAATTTTATTGACATCTATCCCCCAAGGAAAAATTACCCCTTTATTTGCTTCTTGCAGCTGCTACACTTCCTTAGTCTAAATGAGGATATCTACAGCCAGGCCAATCAAAGCCTGAACAGAACTGTCTTAAACTATAGCCAAAGATAAACTGGAAGAATACATTCAATATGCAGAATGGATTTGGGAGGCAATCTGGCTTTGTAGTGTTCCCATACATTGTACTCTCCTCAGTATTTTGGTTCATTTTGTATCCAGACGCAGCTCACCTGGTTCTTCAAGGCTTCAATTTCCCCATTCACACGTTGGGCATAGCGAGTTAGTTCAGCAATCTCCTCCTTGACGCTCTTCAGCTCATCATAGTGCTTCTGAGACTGACGAGCCATTTCATCAATCTGGGAGGTGAGGGGAAGGTTCAGGAGTGTTCAGTCAACAGTCACACCAGGCCCGCGTACATAAAGGTGCAAGGCACAGAGACCATCTTAAGGGGTACCAGAGCTTTTCCACTGTCAGGCTGACAAAGGTAAGAATCATCAGCTGGAGCCTCATGGGCCAAACCTAAGCAGCAAAGCAGTTTGTAATATGTGGAAGAAATATAGTGCATATAGTTTCACTTGTAAGTTTTGGGAGCCAAAAAGATCTACACTCCAGTACTGCGTATTCTGGGAGATTTATATCACTTGTCTGTAACAGGTAGCTCGTGACCTACTGTTAGCTTGCCGGCTGCTGCAGAGTAGCTTAAACCAGAAAAGGATTGTGAAAACGATCTGCTGTAGCCTTTAAAAAAAAATAACACCTTTTATTTCATAGGATTCCTCTCTGTGCTGCTTAGCTAACAATTTAATTTCTGGTGCTTTTCCTAGTCCATGTTTTGTTTCTAGGACAGAACAAAACTTGTTAACATGATGGGGATAAAGGAAATAACTTGGGATATTTTTCATTAATCAGAAGTAGCTTGCATTAAAGAAAGAGTTGTCAACCCCTGGTTTATATCTAGCCATCTATGCTTCAACTATCCCCTAGCATCAGTGCTCCCTTCTAAGCTGCGGAGTCCCGTGAGCAAAAATCCTACTTCGTGAGCTCCTGGCATTAAAGTTGTGAGTGACCAATTTGGCTGCTGCATGAATCAGTTTGCTCTGGAGCCCTCCTTCCTGAGCTCAGACAAAAATGAGTGAGCCAGAGGCTAAAAAACTGTGAGCTAGCTCACGCTAACTCAGCTTAGAGGGAACACTGCCTAAGCATATGCTTATATACTGCTTAGTAAACACTGCCTAAGCATATGCTTAGTAAAGCTACTCCTGCTAGATAGTGCCTGACTACTGATGAAGGGATCAGGTTGTTCAGCAGTATACCATGCAGGTTCCCAGAATAATGGAGGATGGATGCCCCCCCCCCTAATCGGCCCTGCTGTGATAAAGAGATGCAAGACCCTTTGATTAACACACGGGGATGCCCTGACCTCAGGGAAAACATTCTTTCCTGGAAAATGAAGCAATAGAACACCTCAGAATGGAGTCTGAGAAATGAACTTCCTTTATGGAGACAAACAGGTAGGAGGAAAAACCATTTTGCCACCTGCCAGAAAAGGGCAAGGCAGATGGCTATTTGGATATCTGAGTTGGGTCATAAAAATTTTGGGATGTGCATCTTAATTTGATTGGTGAAAGGCTGCAGAGCAGTACACCTGGGTCCTACTCCAGATTTCATGATAGGGTAAAGAGAAACTCAACCAGCTGGAAGGGTTCAAAGGTCTGGGCACCCTCTCAGAAGCATGTAGGCCCTGGTCTGGGGAACACAGGGGGCAAATGGAACGAAGTCTGTCTTGACCAGGATCTGTTTTCAAAGTTCCTGCAGGCTTGCATCTGTAATGTGCATCAATCAGTTTCACTTTTTATATTCGTTCCAGAATACTAGAATCTTCAGGAGGACAGGATTCAAGTCCAAGTAAATAAATAAATAAATAAATAAATAAGTAAATAACTAAATCAGATGCTAGAATCAGAGCAGTTCCAGTCCAGTTACTAATCATGTCAAATGACTGTCAGAAAATGGCTGCCACAGGAGGTGGAGCTAGCCACAAAATGGCCACTGCAGTGAAGATCCTTGTACCACAGTGGCAGCTGCTGCCAAAGCAATGGCTTTTAGAAATCTGCACAGCTAATCAAATCTCCAGTGGCCAATCAGAAGCTGTTGTAACTCAAGACCAGGCAGCTCTTTCTTTAATCAGTGATTTTAGTTTATTAGAACAGAACACAGAACACAGGGTCCGGCCTACCTGAGGGACCGCCTTTCCCTACATGTTCCCCCAAGCGCACTTCGGTCTGGGGGCCAACATCTCCTGGAAATTCCGGGCCCCAGAGATGTGAGGCTGGCTGCCACAAGAGCCAGGGCTTTTTCGGTGGCGGCTCCTACCTGGTGGAAGGAGCTCCCAGAGGAGATCCAGGCCCTGCGGGACCTTGTCCAGTTCCGCAGGGCCTGCAAGACGGAGCTCTTCCACCAGGCTTTTGAGTAGGAGCCGCCACTGCCGCTATTCCACCTTCTATATCCCACCTCGATAACCATGCCATCGTACTCCCGTCATCTTGGTTTTAAATGTTGTGTTGATGTTGTATTGTCTGATTTTATAATTTTATCTGTTGATATTGTTTTATGTTGTTCAAATTGGCATTCATGCCCACTGTTAGCCGCCCTGAGCCTTCGGGGAGGGCGGGATACAAATTGAAACAAATAAATAAAAATAAAATAAATAAACACAGAACAGACAGAACAACCCCAACTTATATACAGTTTGGAACTGGCTAAACCACACCCCTAGAACAGTAAGGTCCAATCATAAATGAGTGCTTAGGACCAATAGGGTTTGTTCCCGTTGAAAGTCATAGTCTTCCCTGATTGGTCCATTGCACAGCGGCAGCCAATCAGGCTGTTGATTTCATGATACTGAGAATCTATGGAGTTTGTGACTGAAGCTCAGGCTTATTCTACAATTCAGGCTATCCATATAACACGATACATAACAGAAGCCTTGCTGGGAAAAGCCCCACCTGGCCTCTCCCCACTTTCTAAAAACACTTGGCAAGCAATAGGAATGGTGTCTGCAGGAGCCGTGGTACCCACAGGGACCAGTTTGGGGACTGGACTATAGGACAGTTCAGTGGATAGGGAACTGGTTAGAGGACCGCACCCAAAGAGTGGTGGTCAATGGCTTTTCATCAGATTGGAGGGAGGTGTCCAGTGGGGTGCCACAGGGCTCAGTTTGGGGCCCGGTATTTTTCAATATTTTTATCAGTAATCTGGATGAAGGGGTAGAAGGGCTACTCATTAAATCTGCTGATGATACCAAATTGGGAGGAGTAGCAAACACCCAAGAAGATAGAATTAAAATTCAACAAGACCTGAATACTCTGGAGAAGTCGGCAGTTGCAAACAGGATGCAATCCAACAAAGATAAATGCACAGTATTACATCTGGGCCACAAAAATGTCAAGCACAAATAATGGATGAGAAGTATGTTTCTGGGGAGTAGTGTATGCGAAAGAGATCTTGGGGTAAGAGTGGACTGTAAACTAAATATGAGCAGTCAGTGTGATGCAGTGGCAAAAAAGGCAAAAGGCAAATTCACTCTTGGGTTATTTTAAAAGGGCCATAGCATCGAAATTGCAGGAGGTCATAGCCCCTCTGTATTCTGCCTTGGTCAGGCTGCACCTGGAGTCCTGTGTGCAGTTCTGGAGGCCTCACTTCAAAAAGGATGTGGACTAAATCAAGAGGGTGCAGAAGAGAGCGACGAGGATGATCAGGGGTCTGGAGACGGAGCTCTATGAGGAAAGGCTAAGGGCCTTGGGAATGGTTAGTTTGGAGAAGAGGATATTGAGGGGGGACATGATTGCTCTTTAAATATTTGAAAGGATGCCATTTGGAGGAGGGCAAGGAACTGTTCCAGTTGGCAGCAGAAGATAGGGCCCAAAGCAACGGGTTTAAATTACATGAAGAAAGGTATTGGCTGGATATTAGGAAAAACTTTTTCACGGTCAGAGTAGTTCAAAGGTGGAATCAAGTGCCTAGAGAGGTGGTGAGCTCCCCTTCACTGACAGCTTTCAAAGAGAGGCTGGATGAATATTTGTCAGAGATGCTTTAGGCTGGTCCTGCATTGGGCAGGGGGTTGGACTAGATGGTCTGTATGGCCCCTTCCAACTCTATGATTCTATGACCCCTGGGCTAGAAGAACTGATGCAAAGTACTCTAGTAGGCCTTGTGTTCCTTCATTAATTTCTCTGGAATAAAGTTCCTATATTTTTTTAAAGAGACCATCAGCATCTTCCTGGATGATTGGAGCATCTTACAGCATCTATTCCATGAAAGGGAATGCCAAGGTAACACCAGTGACTATATGTGAGGCAAAGCTCCCTAATTTCCCTCAAAGGTTAGCATGATTATTAGCAGGCCTGCCTCAGCTTGCAGGTGTCCATAGTATGGCCCTTCCTGTAGACACCATCCTTATCTCTTTCAAAGCCAGATTCAAGAATGTGGTAATTGGTTAACTGTGAGAACCTGTGCTGAGTTGTGTAACCAGATGAGAGGGGGGAATTAGGAATGGAAAGTTCCATCAAGGGAGATTCCTGATTGGATCTGAGAAACCACTTGGTGCCAGAGGGCAAAAGACTATAATAAGGGTACAAGCCAGAGGGAAGCGATGCTAACTTTATGTTTGTGCCATCCTAGTATGCTTTGATATATTATACTACATCATGGTGGATTACAACACAGAATAGTTTAGGCTACAGCTTGGATTCTTATGCTGCAAGAAAGTGTGCCATCTAATACCAGGCACTGAATGTATTAGACAGAAAAGTTAGCTCTTTAATTTGTGTGTTGCTAAACTATAGAGCTAAGCATAGTGATATCCGTAAAAAAAACCCTTTTAAATGACCCCCCCCTCTCTATATATATATATATATTAAAAGGACTGCTTTATTTGTGTGCTTTTAACCTTGAGGACATACAAGGCAGGGTGCTGATCAGGTAGAAAGGAGTGGTGACCCCAGGGAACCCAAGCTTGGGTCTCTGACAATATACAACTTAATCCTTTGATTTTTTTTCTTAGTTCTGTAACATTCTATAGTGTTTTGCAATAGTTTTCCAATGTGCTTTTCCTCTAGTGAACTGAGGTTGTATTTTAGCAAATAAAGGTCTTTTAAAAAATTTTGACTGTGGTCACAGTTCTTACCAGGGCTTTTACTGCTCATCCACGTGGTAGATCAGAAATTCCTGACTGGGCTACAGATAGTTAGTTGGCCAAGAAGGGGGGGTGAGTTGCAGCTGTATACATACATGCATGTGCATAGCCCCTCAAGCAACAGATAGAAAGAGGAAGGGCATAGCTTGGGTGGTCATGACAACCAGAGAAAAGAGACTGAGAAGGGAGAGACATGGAAGAAGAAGAAGCCCTCCCTAAAACATGCAGATTTCCCTCTGCCTCTTGAGCTAAGATAGCAGGAAGAAAGAGGGGTGTGTGTGTGAATCTTTAACAGGCCCTCCCTACATTGAGGGATTAAAGCAGTTTTGTCAGAAAAGACCTCTAATTTTCTGCTTCTCAGCTACGTTGCTATTCCTGTGAATATTCCACTGAGGTCAAAACAGATGTGATCTAGTCTTCTGACTTTCTTTAATATAAAAGCAACTTTATGTGATTACTAGGAATAAGGCCCGTTGTGGAAATAAATACAACAAGCTCTAGAAAGAGGCTCTGGACACATGTCCTGGCCTTGGGCACTCAGCATCAATTTGCTGTGGTGACCTCAGCAGGGTATAATGACACAGAGCTTACAGTTTTCTCCAGAGGAACTGATCTCTACCATCTGAAGAACAGTTGTAATTCTAAATGACCTCCAGCCTTCCCCTGGAGATTGGCAAAAATGGTTCCCCAGGAGGAAATGGCTGGTTTGGAGGATGGAGTCGATGGCATTGTACCATCTGAGGTCCCACCCCTCCACAAACCCCACCCTCTCCAGGCTCCACCCCTCAAAACTCCAGGAATTTCCCTGCCTGGAGTTGGCAAGCCTATCAACTTCCCAGCCAACCATCAACCTACCTTTATGTGCCCCTTTGACTTCAGCTTTCCATTTCCTTCCCCCTCTGTCCTGGAGAGCAGTTGTAATAGTGAGTGATCTCCAGCCCTCCCCTGGAGATTGGCAACAATGGTTCCCCAGGAGGAAATGGCTGGTTTTGGAGGGTGGTCTATAGCATTGTACATGTCTGACGTCGCATCCCTCCTCAAACCCCACCCTCTCCTCAAACTCCACCCCTCAAATCTCCATGAATTTCCCAGCCTGGAGTTGGCAACCCTATCTCCTTCCCAGCCAACTATCAACCTACCTTTATCTCCCCTTCTGATTTCAGTTTTCCATCTCCTTCTCCCTCTCTCCTGGATAGCAGTTGTATTTCTAAGTGATCTCCAGCCCTCCCCTGGAGATTGGCAACAGTGGTTCCCCAGGAGGAAATGGCTGGTTTGGAGGGTGGAGTCTATGGTACTGTACCTGTCTGAGATCCCACCCCCTTCTCAAACCCCACCCTCTCCAGGCTCCACCCCTCAAATCTCCAGGAATTTCCGTACCTAAAGTTGGCAACTTTATCTCCTCCTCTCTCAGCAGCCTCTTCCTAGGCAAAGTTCTATCTTTCTTGTTAGTGGGGAGCAAAGCAGCTTACTTCATTCTCCTCTTCCACTTTGTGATCTGTACAGCAACCCTGCAAGGTAAGTTAGGCAGTGTTGCCCAGCAAAGAGCTTTGTGCTCTCTTAAATGAACTGTGTAGAAAACGTGCAAAAGGGACTCTGACCAGATTGTGATGCCAGACACTTGCCCACAGATGCCTGAGACAGTGTGCCTGTGGTTTCTGAAGTTGCCCTGTTCCAGATGTAGCCCTAGACACATAAAGCACTCCAAAAACAGCCATCTGCCATTGCTGTTTAAGCCAGGGACTCCAGCCACCATTAAAGGAGTCCTTCTTCATTGCGCTGGCAACCC
Organism: Gekko gecko; assembly: GCA_029375565.1. Taxonomy (NCBI): domain Eukaryota; kingdom Metazoa; phylum Chordata; class Lepidosauria; order Squamata; family Gekkonidae; genus Gekko; species Gekko gecko. The sequence continues at coordinate 83,341,856 of JAPDNY010000003.1, read as the reverse complement.
CCTCCCCAACCTTCTTTGCATTGAAGGTAGAAAAGACTCTTTCCCACCTTCAGTTTGACAAAGGACTTGACATTCCTAAGGAACCAGTTTTGCTGCTCTGAAGCAAAGAACACAATAGGTGCTAGCTGATGAGTCATTGTGACCATCAAGGTGTCTCTGTCACAAGCCAGGTTAGAATTCAATATTGACCAATTCCTTAAGCCCCTCACCCATTGCAAACGTGGCTTTTGGAATGAACCACCAAGGGTTTGTCCCAAGGGAGGGTCCAGCATAGCCCTCCCCCAAACACCCCCCTAATAAAAGTGGGTACCCAGCAGCGGGCTCTCTCTCTCTACGCCCTCTCTACGTCTTCTCTAGACCTTTCCAGCCCTCTGACTCTTGCTATCCAAAAACTCACCCTGCCTCTAAAGACTCCTGGACTGCAGCCAGAGTCTTCCACGTGTGTCTGCCGGTTCAGACCATGATCCCCCCCCTCCTATTGTTGTTGTTCAGTCGCACAGTCGAGTCCGACTCTTCGCGACCCCATGGACCAGTTTACGCCAGGCCCTCCTGTCTTCCGCTGTCTGCTGAAGTTTGCTCAATTTCATGTTCGTTGCATCGATGACATTGTCTAACCATCTCATCCTTTGCCGTCCCCTTCTTCTTTGACCTTCAATCTTTCCCAGCATCAGGGTCTTCTCCAGTGAATGCTCCCTTCTCATTTGGTGGCCAAAGTATTTGAGCTTCAGCTTCAGGATCTGGCCTTCCAGGGAGCAATCAGGGTTGATTTCTTTTAGGATTGACTGATTTGATCTCCTGGCAGTCCAAGGGACTCTCAAGAGTCTTCTCCAGCACCATAGTTCAAAAGAATCTATTCTTCGGCGCTCGGCCTTCCTTATATTCCAACTCTCGCAGCCATACATTACTCTCCCCTATTTTCCATTGGGATGCATCATCTTCAAGTCGGACAGGTAAATATTGCCCACCAATGATATCCTGCTCATTCAAACATCTCTTCTCTATCTGATTTTCCTAGAAGCTGTGTAACTGTGTGTGTGTTTGTGTATGGTTTGAATGCAAAGTTTCTCCAGTAAAATACATCATTTTTATACTGACTCCAGCCTCTGTGTCTATTACTGGTAGCTCTGGAAGAAGCGGGACCTCTGTATATATAGGTGTTCATTCCCTTATTGCCTATTGCACATTTATAATATCACAAATTCCCCATTATATTTAACAATTTAAGGCAATCAGGCTAACAGCAGAAAGTCCAAAATCTCCCAGGCCGCTTCCATAGGGAGGCTCCTGCTGAACAGGAGCAAGCAGCCAGGGTTAGTAAAGTAATGCCAGTCAGGAGGCATGAAGTCACCCTGAGAGTGCTGGCAGGCCTAGGGTTGCCAACAAAGACAGATTGATGCAAAGGAGAATGGAAAAGTCTCCATATCTCTATTTTGCCTTAAATCGGTTTTGATACCAGCTGAGTGAGAAAATGCCAGAGGCTCTGGATGGGTGCCCTATGGTAAATGGACCAAACAATTTCTAAAGATTTTCCAAAACACTACTCTGTTGATAATTCATTTTCTACAATCAGAGCATCCCCTGCCAGAATGCAACACATTCCCAGCACTTTGAATTAGCACCAGAGCTTTAAGAGCTCTCCAGCTGTCACCTGGAGACTGGCAACAATGGTATTCCAGAAAGAAATGGATTGTTTGGAGGTTTGGGACTATGTCATTGTATCTGTCTGAGGCCCCCCTGTTCCTTCTCCTCAAACCCCACCCTCAGCATGCTTCATCCCTAAAATATCCTGGAAGTTTCCAATTCCAAATATCCTGGAGCTGGCAATCCTATGTCCTTTCCAGGGAACCATCAGCCTACCTTTATCTGCCTGTCTGTCTTCAGGTTCACGCCCCTCCCTCCCAGCCTCTGCCAAGGGAAAGGGCAATCTTTCCCTGCAGTGGGAACCAAAGCAGCTGACATCATTCTCCTCTCCCCTGTATGATCCGCACAACAACCCTGTGGGGTATGTTAAGGTTCAAAGTCTGTAAATGGTCCATAATTCCCCAGGCAGCTTTTATAACATGAACCTGGGACCTGCACACCATCCTCTGAAGTGCTCTCAGGTACATATCTGTGGCAGTAATGGGGTGACTGCTGGCACCTTTTCCTATCATTTTTTGCCTTATGGTATTCTGCTTGTGGTGTGATCTGTCTTTTTTGTGGTGTGGCATGGTTGTGTTATTGGGTTTGTTTCTTTTGAAGAGGAAGTGATGTGTTGTGAGTGAGGACATATTTTACCTCAGAATATACCAGGTCGCATATGCAACTGACAGTTCCAACTGTCTTGCAGGGGGGGAGTTTGAGATGTGGAATGGAGTGAAGTCCAATCAGCTTCCATATGCAAATGACCTTGAAACACTGGCCCAATCAGAGAAGAGTGGCCTAGGCTGCAGTGGGTGGGAGAGAACTCAGGCAACACAGCCAGTGGATAGAGACACCTTGTGATTGACACATCACGGAGCCAACTGATTTTGGCGGGCATAGAATGTTGCCGGACTAAATTGCAATTATGTATAAGGAGAGATATGGCCATATGACTTTGATTGGAGCAGTGATCAGGGGTGGGGGGAGATAGTGATTAACCCTTTCTACCACAGTTATTCTGATCTAAAGTAGTCCCCAATCTATATTTGCTGTTAACTTGGCAGTGGAAAAAATGTCACTACGTGACATTGGGCCAGTCACACAGTCTCAGCCTGACTTATTCACAGGGTTGTTAACAGGATAAAATGGAGGACAGGGCAATGATGTAAGCTGCTTTGGGTCCCCATTGTGGAAAAAGGCAGGGTATAAATGAAGTAAGGATCTAAAGATAGGTGGCCAATAAAAGGCTCGGTGGTTGGTGGGAGGGAAGAAGAAAAGAACACAGGGAAGAAAGGTTGAGGATATGAGAGCGGCGAGGAAGAGAGAAAGAGGAACTAGTGTGGGAAAGGGGAGATAGGGGGAAAGGAGACGCCCTCCGAAAGTTCTTGTGGATTCTTCACCATGCAACTGGGCCTGGCCGCTGACTCCATGCAACTGGGCTGTAGTTTTTCCAGGCAGAAGCTGGAGGAGGAGGGAAAGAGGAAAAACTGAAGATAGGGGAATAGATAAATTTTGGTTAGCTGGTGGGTGGGAAGGAAAGGAGGGAGTCAGAAAAGGCTATGGGGGCTTTCTAGAAAGAGAAAGACAAAATAATGGGGGAGGGGAAAATGAGATGCCCTGTGCAAGCCCTTGCAGGTTCCCCACTTGTATTATATAATACACTAGGAGTAAGGCCCGTTGTGGAAAGAAATACAATGAGCTCTAGAAAGAAGCTCCAGGTGAGTGGAGGCTGTGGCTGGTGGGGCGGCAGAGGGAAGGGGAAAAATAGAGGGAGATGAGCCATGTTTATTTCTTTCTGATTAGCTATAAGGCAGGACTGTCTCAAGTCATTTTGCTGCCCCAAGTGGGTACATAAGAACATAAGAGAAGCTAATGTTGGATCAGGCCAACGGCCCATCCAGTCCAACACTCTGTCACACAGTGACCAAAAATACCAGGTGCCATCAGAAGATCCACCAGTGGGGCCAGGACACTAGAAGCCCTCCCACTGTTGATCCCCTCTAGCACCAAGAATACAGAGCATCACTTGCCCCAGAGTCCCTATCTATACCTTGTGGCTAATAGCCACTGATGGACCTCTGCTCCATATATTTATCTAATTCCCTCTTGTATCCATGCTTGTAGCCGCTGCCACCTCCTGTGGCAGTGAATTCCAAGTGTTAATCACTCTTTGGGTGAAGTAGTACTTCCTTTTATCCATTCTAATCTGACCATTCAGCAATTTCATTGAGTGCCCACGGGGTTCTTGTACTGTGAGAAAGGGAGAAAAGTACCTCTTTCTCTACCTGCTCTATCCCATGCATAATCTTATACACCTCGATCATGTCACCCCTCAGCTGTCGTTTCTCCAAGCTAAAGAGCTCCAAGTGCCTCGACCTTTCCTCATAGGTAAAGTTCTCCAACCCTTTTATCATTCTAGTTGCCCTTTTCTGCACTTTTCCCAAAGCTATAATATCCTTTCTGAGGTGTGGTGACCAGAACTGTATACAGTACTCCAAATGAGGTCGCACCATTGATTTATATAGGGGCATTATGATATTGGCTAATCTGTTTTCAATACCCTTCCTAATAATCCCCAGCATAGCATTGGCCTTTTTTATTGCAGTTGCACACTGTCTCGACATTTTCAGTGAGTTATCTACTACGACTCCCAGATCTCTCTCTTGTTCAGTCTCTGCCAGTTCAGACCCTATCAGTGTGTATTTATAGTTAGGATTTTTGGCTCCAATGTGCATCACCTTGCACTTGGCCACACTGAACCCCATTTGCCACATTGATGCCCACTCACCCATCCTTGACAGATCCCTTTGGAGTGCCTCACAATCCTTCCTGGTTTTCACCACCCTGAACAATTTCATATCATCTGCAAATTTAGCCACTTCACTGCTTACTCCCAACTCCAAATCATTAATGAACAAGTTAAAAAACATCAGACCAAGTACTGATCCCTGCGGTACCCCGCTGCTTACCACCTTCGACTAAGAAAATTGCCCATTTATATTCACTCCCTGTTTCCTATTAATTAGCCAGTTTTTGATCCACAAAAGGACTTGTCCTTTTATACCGTGATTTTTGAGCTTGCTTAGGAGCCTTTGATGAGGAACTGTATCAAAAGCTTTCTGGAAGTCAAGGTAAACAATATCTATTGGGTCCCCCTTGTCCACATGTTTGTTCACCCCCTCAAAGAACACTAACAGGTTAGTGAGACAAGATCTTCCCTTATAGAACCCATGCTGAGTCTGCCTCAATGGTTTTTGTTCATCAATGTGCCTACTAATTCTTTCCTTAATAACAGTTTCCACCAACTTACCCGGCATCGATGTCAGATTGACTGGCCTGTAATTTCCCAGATCTCCGGTAGTATGAGAGGTGAGCTGCATGCCATGTTTTCTGGGTGTCAAGGGTCTGGAAAGCAGTTTTGTACCCAGTTACAGGGTTGCCAACTCTGAGTTGGGAAATACCTGTAGATTTGAGGGGTAGAGCCTGGGGAGGGCAGGGTTTGGGGTGCGGAGGGACCTCAGGAAGGTATAATGCCATCGAGTCCACTGGCCAATGCAGGCATTGTCTCCAGGAGAACTGATCTTGAAAATCTGCAGGTGCTGCCTGGAGGTTGGCAATACTAAGGGGAGGGCTGGGTTTGTTGAAGGACTTCAGCGAGGTATAATGCCACAGAGCTCACCCTCCAAAGCAACCATTTTCTCCATAGGGACTGATTTCTGTAGTCTGGAGATCAAGTGTATTTCAGAGGGATGTCCAGGCCTTCCCTTTCCCCCCAACCCCTTTCAGTTCCAAAGCTGCTTCCTGTTTAACACTTTAACTGACTCTCTGCTAATGCCCCACAGTCTCTTGGGTCTCCCAAATTCGGAGTTGTAGTTCTAATTCAGTTTGCTATGGTTGCAGTAAGGCCAGCTGAGAACTACAACTCCCAAGGTGCAACACATCAAAAGTGGGGGTGTAAGAATGGAGGCTGCCTTGAGCAATGGACTCTATGGCATTATACCTTGCTGGGGTCCCTCTGCATCCCAAACCCTGCCCTCCCCAGGCTCTACCCCTCAGATCTACAGGCCTGGCCCTCCCCTTAGTATTGCAACCCTCCAGGCAGAACCTGGAGATTTCCAAGATCAGTTATCCTGGAGAAAATGGCTGCTTTGGGCAATGGACTCTATGGCATTCTACCTTGCTGAGGTCCCGACCCTCCCCACCCCAAACCCTACTTTCCCCAAGCTCTACCCCACAAATCTACAGGTATTTCCCAACCCAGAGTTGGCAACCCAGAGTTGGCAACGGCTGTGGAACCATTTTCCAGACCCTTGGAACCCCGAAGACATGGCATATGAGGAGGTGCTTTTCTACCTTAGCTGCCACTGCATAACCCCAAATCAACATAAGTCAGGGGTGAAGGGAATCATACCTGTTACCATGAGGCTGTCCTCCCATACTACCCACTTGGGGCAGCAAAATGACTTGACACAGCCCTTCCTTATAGCTAAGCAGGAGGAAATAAACATGGCTTGCCTCCCTCTATTTCCCCCTTCCCTCTGCCGCCCCACCAGCCACAACCGGGACACTCACCTGGAGCTTCCTTCTAGAACCTGTATTTCTTTCCACAATGGGCCTTACTCCTAGTATATGTATATATGATAACTATTCATACACATATAGAGTGTTCAGTGTTATATCAGAGGGAAGAAGAACAGATGTACTTGACCACATATCCAATAGGGCTATTGTTCTGGGGGAATGCACTGGAATGGAGTTCTGGAACCTCTTCAACAAAATTATTTTTAAAATGTTTAAAAATTCATGAGTTTTCAGTATACAGATTGAAAAACTCCATATCCCTCTTGAGAGTTCCAGCAGGTGAGGGAGATGTGCCACTCACCTTGTTTTTGTACCACTGTTCAGCCTCATCCCGACTTTTGGCAGCCATGACCTGGTATTGTGCCTTCACCTCATCGATAACATGCTTCATCTCCAACTCCCGGTTGTTATCCATCTCCACAGTTACCATCGTGTTTTGTATCTGAGACTGTAGTTCCCGGATTTCCTGGAAGGAAGGGAATAACTATTTTATATTTGAATCTGGGATTAAGGCCCAGCTCTAAGTTGAGGACAGAGCAGAACTCAGGTTATTCCAAATACTGACTCAGCCTGTTCTCCCCTCAGTGCTTTTCTTGAGTTGGAACACCTACTCAGAGTTGGAACTGAGGGACAAAATCCTTCTCTATTCTTCCTTCCTCACTGACTTCCACCATCGATAGCAGACCCATTGAGCAGACTTCCTCAGTTTGGCACTCACCTCATCACACAGCTGCTTCAGGTACTTGATTTCATTGGAGATGCTCTCAAGTTTGGACTCCACATCCACTTTCTGCAAGTAGATATCATCCAGGTCCTGATAATGCAAGAGAGAAGTAGTCAGCAAGCCTCATGCTGTGGCCAGAACCAGATTTCTGCCAGTGACTGTCAAATATTTTAGATGTTGACACTGAACTGTTGAGATTTCTAGTCCATTGATTTGATGCATCTAGTTTGCAAAACCCAAATGACAGGCATGCCTGGCCTGTGATGATTATCCAGGAACCTGTGCTGCAGCCTTGGTGTTATTGTGGGGGTCACTATAGATAGTAAGCACAATCCACACAAAAGGAGAACGTGCAAACTGTGCAACACAGCTTTTTTTTTGGGGGGGGGGTGTTTCATCCAATTTTGTTTGTGTGCTTCTAACAATTCCCTAACAATTACTCAGTGGATTTAGACCAGAGTAACTCTGCATAGGATTACACTGTAAGAATCCCAGACTAACATGCCATATGCCCCTCCTGGGGTGCACAGACCATCTCTGTGCCACAAATGAGCAACACAGTACATGTATAATAACGCTCTCCAGTCCTGTATAAGCATGTCCATCTGTATCCCCTCTAGGGGGTGAAGGCAAGAAAAGCACAACGGATGCAAACTGTTCAATAGTGGGGGTTCCCTGGGTGGACAGACTCCCAGTCTAGTGATCAGCTCTGCTTTATTCAGTGATTTCAGCCAGAACAAGACCAGAGCCTCAGCTCGGTTATATTGCATGCAATGGCCACACCCCAACACACCCCACTCCCAACAATAGGCTATTTACAAAACCCTTAATTGTCTGCCAGAACCAGGTCTATTGTTATTGGCTAAGCTACCCTGTCTCTGGCAGCACTGTCCTACACCTTAATTGGTTACTGCCAGAATCCTGTTGGTCTACTGTTATTCAGCTCCAAGCTCACCCTGTCTCTGGCAGCACAGTCCTGCAATGTTTCACTCCCAGTACATAACACAAACACCACTCACCTTAACTAAGCTAACCCTGAACTTAACCCAGACTGTATGCATTATGAACTGTTGTGTACCCAGCAAGACCACGCACATGGTCAGGTCCGCATGTGGCCTGGCCAAGCTTCGCCCTGAAAGACAATAGCCTGAACGGATCCTAGTGCACACCTATCAGAGGGCTAGGATCCGAGAATGGACCTATGGAACTTGAGTGCACTGTAAATAGCGTATCACGGGAGTAGGTGTGGTTTGGCTACAAGGATATAAACCGGCCTGCGAGCCGGATCAGTTCCTCTCAAGATCTGCCTGTAACTAAAGTATGAGGTGAAATCACTCTCCAATGCATCAGCCTCAGTACTTTATATGAACCTTTGGTTTTCAGAGGTCGAGCCACGCATAGTCTTGAGACAAGAACACTTAAGCAGCCTGCAGCAGCTCTCCCCTTCCGCCTGACTGTCCGTCAGATGTGGGCAGGCATAGAAGAGGGAGAAAGTAAGAATGAGTACCTGAGGATGGCGAAGCAAGGGAAGGCTGGGAAGCAACTTCAACCGTGACAACAGCTAGCGTGACCTTTGAACAATGGGCTTTGTGGATTCTGCAGCAGTAAATCGCGCTGGATTGGTAACTTGGGAACCCTGCCCTACCCAATCTTTTAGGAAACAGCTCTGTTCATGTTAGGAACCCACCTTCTTGGTCACCACAAATTCATTCTCCAGTTGATTCCGCCGGTTGATCTCATCTTCATACCTATAGGTCAGAGCAGAGATGCTGACTATGACGTGTGCACGAGGGGAAATTGCACAAACACCATAATTAGAAAGCTGAGTAATGAAGTCTAAAGTCAGTGTGCTATTTTACCAGTTCCTTCCTCTCCAGTTTCCCCTTCCAGCCTCCATAGCTTGTCCTTTAAGATTTACCTGTCACTTCCTCCCACACATCTCAGTTTGTGATTTCTAGGCAGCCCAGTAATGCTGGTCAGAGTTATCCATTCCTGCCAGTGCTACTTTCCTGTCTTCGAAATACCAGAGGGGTTCCAGTTAGAATAGGCCTAGGAACTACCTCATCTTGATGACAGTCATGGAAGAATTAGAAACCAGCTACAAACAGGAAGCTGGCAGCTACAAACATATGCCTCTGTCCTCAGTAGAATGGGTTGTTGAGGCAGCTAGAAAATCACCTGTATTATGTGCAGCCAGACCTTGGTTCATCTGGTATCCAAGCACGTCATAGTTTTTGATGTAATCCACTGAACGCTCCCACCTCTTTGAATGTGGTCCTGGCCCCACTGCTGGACCTCCTGATGGCCCCTGGTATTTCTGGCCACTGTGTGACAAGAGTGTTGGACTGGATGGGCCATTGGCCTGATTCAACATTGGCTTCTCTGATGTTCTTATGCTGAAGCACAATGTAGTGGCTTGGGTATTGGAGAGCCTTGTGGACATCTTCACGGCCAGAATGGCCTCTTATTCACTTAGTAATAAGGATGGGCATTTGGATAATAACTGAGCACAATCTGACTCAAAACCTTGCCTATTAGTTAATACAGTTAGCATGACTAATCTGCCTGCAATAATTTCTGACATTCAGTCATGATTTAAAAAATGTGGGTTTAACCATTATTCTGGTGTCTAACCATCTGCTTTCAGTTTTCTGGGCAGCAGGAGGAGCAATGAGGGGAAAAGTGTAACTCAGCCTTATAGGGATGCCTTTCAGCCAGAACAGTTTCTGGATGTTCCCAACAGATTGTCTCAAACTGGTGTTTCCAATGAAGGAAAACATACTAAATAAGTAAGTAAATCCCAGTAATCATTGCAGCATCCCAGTGGTGGTGGTGGGGAGGCGAAGGCTTGCTGATTCCACAGAAACATGGGTTGTATGAGCTATTGCATTATCCAGGGTTGCATCTACTAGGCAGGGCAAAGATTTGCTAGTTCCTTCAGGGTGGGCAGGCAGGATAGTGCGAACTGAGTAAAGAACAGAGGCAGAGGACTGGGTTTTGTCCCCACAACAATAGGCAGCTGTTTCAAGGGTTTAAAGAGAGGCAAATATTAACATGTACCTGCTGGCTGGCAATCAAAGCTGTGTAGACTGGGGAGCAGAGTCAGAAGTCCAGGGCCCTTAAACAGACAGCTTGGGGAAGGAGGGTTTGAGGCAGAAGCTAAGGCTTCCCCTCCAAATGGTAAGCACACATATACCAAACCAGACTTGTCATGAGAGGAAGGATCAGGGGTCATTTCCTAGAAAAAGAGGTGCAGGAGCTCATTTGCATATGAGTTATGCAAATGAGTTTAAAAGCAGAGAGGCTCAGGGGAAAAGCAGGCATGTCTGCCTCCTGCGCTCCCTGTCCCAGCCAGTCTGCCATGGAGACAGGGAGCGCAGGCTGGTTGGAGACGGGGAGCACAGGGAGGCAGTCATGCCTGGGTTCCCTGCCCCATCTTCTCCAGAAGAAGAGGAGATTGGATTTATACCCCGCCCTTCACTCAGAGTCTCAGAGTGGCATACAAACTCCTTTCCTTTCCCCTCCCCACAACAGACACCCTGTGAGGTAGGCGGGGCTGAGAGAACTCTGACAGAAACTGCTCTTTTTCAAGAACAGGTGTGCCAGACCTTGTGACTGACCCTGAGGAATCAAACCCGGTTCTCCCAGATTAGAGTCAGCACACTTAACCACTTAACTCCAGGAGAAGATGGGGCAGGCAACCCAGGCATTTAACCCCCCACCCAAGTCTCTCCACAAAAGCGGAGAGGCTCAGGGAAACGGCAGGCATACCTGAGTTCCCTGCCCGGTCTTCTCCAGGTGCCCCGCAGTGAACCCAGGCTGGCAGGGGCGGGGCCTGGGCTCCTTTCTGCCGGAGCACTGCTCCGGGACGCTCTGGCAGGAAATGTCCCTTGGGAAGGATCTAATGGTCATCTCTATGTAAAAAAAGGCTGATAGATCTCCTGAGATCCCTAATGTCTTCAATTTCACATAAAAGCTGTCATGCATTTTCTTCAAAATAAATCACATATACACCACCACCACCCAACTGCCTGTAGGGGAAAAAAGTCAAGCAATCTCCCAGTCATGGGTGAAGAAAGAAGAAAATGGAGGGAATCAATTTGGAGCACACAGGCAAAGGGAGCTTAATCTCTGCCATTCACTCATGGTCTGGCTCCAATATCTTAAGACAGTGGGGCTGGAAGAAAAGGGCTGAAATCAATGGAGCACAGGCAAGGTACAAGGGAGGAGAGACGATTTAGTTTGTCGCGTGCACACTCCTTTTGTTTTAAGAACAGGTTCTCCCAGGGCTATTTTTGGGCAGGAACGCACAGGAACGGAGTTCCGGCTGGCTCCCAAGTTGGCCACACCCAGCAGGAACTCATTAGCATAGTAGGCCACACCCAACAGCAGAAACTCATTAGGACTGACTACATTAGGGCTGTGTGGCCTAACATGCAAAGGAGCTCCTACTACAAAAAAATTAAAAAGCCCTGGGTTTTGACAACAAACAAGGTAATCAGAATAAGAAGCAAAAGGTGGGTGTGGCTGGATGACCACACTTCTGGTGACATGGGGGTGTGGCCTAATATGCTAATGAGCTGTGCTGTCAGGGGTGTGGCCTAGTATGCTAATGAGTCCGTGCTGGGCTTTTTCTATGAAAAAAGCCCTGGGTTCTCCCTCCAGTCCCTGCTGGATGATGCTAGGAAAGGAGGAGGAATTCACACCAGCATTGTCATGCCTGTCCATGACTATCAGGGCCCTTTTTGTAGCAGGAGTTCCTTTGCATATTAGGCGACACACCCCTAATGTAGCCAATCCTCCAAGAGCTTACAGTAGCCCCTGTAAGAAGAGCTCTGTAAGCTCTTGGAGGATTGGCAACATTAGGGGTGTGTTGCCTAATATGCAAAGGAGTTCCTGCTACAAAAAGAGCCCTGACTATTCTCAACCAAAATTTTTAATTGTCTTCCAAACAGAGGCACTTCGTCCTCTCTGTCTGAAGGCTGGCAGGCAGGATCTCATAGGTGAAAGGGTCCAGTAATACACTCCCGGACAATTTCTATCCCAGACAACTAGGTAGAACACAAAAGAGTTACACTTTTTTTTCCTATTCAAAGACATGGCAAAAAGAATCCAAACGGATGTCACAGCTATAATAAAGAAAACGAAGGCAAAACGTTAAACTGAAATCTACTGAAACATAATGCCTGTGCTTATCCCTACTGAACATGTGCAGGATAACTGCCCCTTGTGGCTGAACTGGAAGTTGCAGAAGTGCCTCCCTTGGTAAAATGAATCTTCTCAGGAGACACACAATGCTTCGTTCTGTCAGGAAGGTGACTGTCACTCAGTTTGCCCCTGATCCTGGATGCAGTCTCCTCCTGGACCCTGGCAGCTGATGCACACGCAGAAGCCCACCTGCTCTTCAGTTCCTCCAGAAAGGCCTGAGTGTGGTCTAGCTCATTTTGCAGCTTTGTTTTGTCCTGATTCAGCGCATCAATTTGCTGTTTCAGGGGCTGGCTGTGGGCTGCCATGATATGCCCCACATTCGATTTGTACTGGTCTCTGCCCTTCAGGAGCTTCAGCTGTGTCTCCAGCACTTTGTTCTGCTGCTCTAGTTTACGCACCTAGGAGGACAGCAGAGAACAAACATCTAAATAAAATGGGCACGAGGAAAGGGAGGAATTCATGTTCCGAGTCACTACTGAGTCTAATGAAAAGTGAAAAGAACACCACATGCAGTGTTCATAGAGGGATTAAAAATGTAGAAGAGGAAGCCACATATGCGGCTATGAGTTGTCTTTAGGCAAGGTGAAATAAAAATGTTATTGATAAATATTCTGTATAATTTTTTCCAGGGATGGCTATAGTTGTTACTTCCTCTGTCCAGTCTTGTGTGTGTGTAAATAATCTCTCAGTGCCTCCACTCCTTTACCTGCAGTAGAACAAAAACTGAAGCAGTAGCAGTGAATTTGTCACATCAGTTGGCTCTATATCCTGCTCTCAAGAGATTTTTCATAAAGAAAAAAGAAAAAAACCATCAAGGTTACTGCTCTGCCCTGACCTGGTGCTTTACTTCTAATGACACAAAGAAACAGAGATGGGAATGGACAAAGTAGTTAGGGAGTAAATCCTTTTGGATTCTGCCATCTGCAGATACTTCAGATATTATTGCATGTTGCTTCATAGGAAGGCAAGGCGTCTTGGGGTATCATATATCAATTCCTTTTTATTTATAAAACCAACCATATTACATCTCCAGTTCAGAATGTCTCCATTATGATACACTTGTGGCTTTGAAAACACCTGGGAATGGATTTCTATATTTACCCCTGACTAACTCTGGGCTAACTCCGGGCGAAATCTTGAAGTAGAACTACAAAACTATGCTTCCCTTTGCAGTTTCTCCTCTCCCACACCTCCCAGAAGCATCTTGCTCGGAAATAGAAGGCTTTGATCAGGACACTAAAATATGGATAGATCTCTGTGCATCCCTTTCTACTGAGCAAAGATTTTTGATTGGGGAGAGAGTGTGGAGAGGAATTCTTCACCTTCAATTAAATCAAAGGTTTTTTTGCACTTTACATTGCTCTCCAGCAGGGGGCCTCTAACCTCCTTAACTGAGCATCGCACTGTAAAAACCAATCAGCTCAGATTTCAACACATTCTATCGGCCTTTCACATTAGCCAAAGTGGAGTGTCTGTATACAAGAGAATAAACAGATACAACTCAGACATTAAAAATACAAACATTTAAAAACCAGACAATATAAATGGGAAACAACAGCACTCCCTAACAGGCTTAAAGATTCAGCAGAAAAGTTTGAAAGGGAGACTCCAGCAAGAAACCCCTGAGCTTGAATTCATAGGCAGATTTGTTACTATCAGATGCTAACTGAGCAGGGCCTTGGGGTGGTTAACACGTCACCACAGGGAATTGTTCCCCTATACAGCTTTATGCCCATTATACTCAGATTCATCTCATTTCACCAGGGGTCCACATTCACTCTGAGGGGCTTCCTTCTCATTGTCACCTGCGCTCTGCAACATGACACACCTTGTCCTGGGCAGCTGGATCTTCTGGACTCTATAGTCCTCCGCCCCCCCTCTTCTCCGTGTGGACCCTGTAAGCTCAACCCCGTGGCCAACTTCAATACATGACGCAGTTTTGTTTAAAGTTCCACAGCTCTCACCTTATTTTAGTATCAGGCGACTTCCTCTGATTGCTGCCTTGCACATGGTGCTCTTTAGGGGGTTCCTGAGTACACTAAGTAAGAAGGAAGAATCTCTGAAGTCAGCCAGATTTACTTGCAAACAGGCGGCCCCAGGTGTCTGGGCGCCTAGGCAGGACAACCTGGGCGCCCACCCCACCGGGATGCCACCTCCCGGTGGGCCTGGAGATGGCCCAGCGCCTGGGAGAGCTGGGGAAAGGGCGGGCTTAGAACGCGCCCTTCCTCCCAGGGGCGGCAGCGCGGTCCCGGGTGCCTCGCAGTTGCAAGGCACCCAGGAAAGCCAGGGCTGCCGGCGTTGGGCGGCCGGGGCTTTTCACGGGGGTGGGGGCATTTTGGCGCCCACAGGGCCGGCGCCTAGGCGGCGCCTGTTCGCCTAGTGGGCGCGGCCCTGGCAAATGTGTTGGCAGGGAGCAGAAGGGCTGGTTCTATGTTCTACTTGCAGCACTCGGCTAAATCAGGATTAGCCTACCAAAAATGGCACCTAGCACAGGTTTGAGACCTGAAAATAACAAACTGCACACAACTGCATCACATGCAGACGCTGCAAGTGGGCGCATCTCCCCCCCCAGCACAACACAGGGATTGCACAGCCCCAGCGTCCTCATCGGGCTGCGCTTCCTACGCCCGGGCAAGGAGTCGTACCTTGTCGATGAAGGAAGCGAACTGGTTGTTGAGCCCTTTGATCTGTTCCTTCTCCTCCGTCCGGATCTGGTGTACTTTAGGGTCGATCTCTAGACTGGGCAGCGAGGAGAGGAGGAAAGAGGGCGAAGCGGAGAGGGGAGAGCCAGGAAAGACCCCGGAGGACACCCGCAGAAAACCCGGCTGGAAGCCTCCCGGACTGGCCCGGTACAAAGAGCCTCGACTGGGAAGGGAGCCCTGGGAGCGGCTGCTGAAGCCCAGGCTCCCTGGGCGGTGGTAATGGAGGCTCATGGCTCAGCGGGCTCTCGGTCCGCGGAGGCCAGGCAGGCGAGAGGGAGCGGAGGCAGGCTCGCCGCGCTTGGCCCCGGCTTAATAACGGGCGAGACTCTGGCAGCCCCGCCCGCCCCTGGCACACCTGGCCACCTTATTGGCGCAGACACGCCCCTCGCCTGCACCTGAAGGGCGGCGGGGGGGGGACGGGACACGGACGCTTTTGTGTTGAGGGACACACGTGGCTCTAACAGCCTTGTGGGCAAAGACCTGCCCCCGAGCTGGGCACGACCAATGGCACGATACCGCCGGAGCCAACTCCGCGCAGACGGCTCGCCTTGCCTGTGCTTGGCATAGCGTGGGGGTAGGAAGGGGTTTGGGGCCGTGGTGGCTCAGTGGTTAGGCCGCTGAACTGCAGGCTTGGAAGGTCGGTAGTCCGGCAGTTCCACACCCGAGCGCCGCATGACAGTGTGAGCTCCCGTCTCTGGCTCCAGCCAATAGATAAATTAGGGACCGCTTCGGTGGGAAAGGGAACAGCGTTCCGTGCGCCTCGGAGTCTAGTCATGCCGCAAGACGGAGTGAGCTCCCGTCTCTAGTTCCAGCTCCTGCCAACCTAGCAGTTCGAAAGCAAGAAATTGCAAGTAGATAAATAGGTACCACTTTGGTGGGAAGGTAACAGCGTTCCGTGCGCCTTGGTGTTTAGTCATGCTGGCCATATGACCACGGAAACGTTTTCGGACAACGCTGGCTCTTCGGCTTGGAAACGGAGATGAGCCCCGCAACCCTAGCGTCGGATTCGACTGGCTTTCAAGCAAAGGGAAATTTTTACCTTTACTATGAAGGGGTTTCAGCTATGTAGCCCCTCCCAGGGCGTGTGACCGAAAGATCTCATCTGTCACGCATACGAAGGAGGGTCGTGCAAATGAGACTGCTTTTTCATTGGCTGGCCTCTCTCTCTCTTTCTTTGCAAAGGTGAGGATTCACGGTGGTTGCCCGCTAATGTGTAGCCCAGAACCTCTCCCATTGGTCGGCAGTTACCTGGTCATGCAAATGAGGGCGCCGGCGGCGGCTATAACAGGGCAGCGGGGAGCCGGCGGCGGGCCAAGGAGCGCCATGGCCTTGTCCTTCTCCCGGCCGCGCAGCGGGTCCCTGTCCGCGGGCACCTTGCGCCTCCTCCCGGGCTCTTCTGCCGGCTCGGTGCGCGGCAGCTCCGGCGGCTCGGACTCCTGGTCCTCCTTGTCCCGCCTCCAGGCGGCGCTGCCTGCGGCGCGAGCCAGTCTGGGGCAAGGGGATC
This sequence comes from Gekko gecko, assembly GCA_029375565.1. Lineage (NCBI taxonomy): Eukaryota > Metazoa > Chordata > Lepidosauria > Squamata > Gekkonidae > Gekko > Gekko gecko. The sequence goes on along the minus strand of JAPDNY010000003.1, from coordinate 83,325,514 downwards.
CGATCTTGCTGGGCCCGGGTCGGCAGCAGGAGGCGCTGCAGAGCTTGAACGAGCGCCTGGCCGGCTACTTGCAGCGGGTGCGGGGCTTGGAGGCGGCGAACCGAGCCCTGGAAGAGGAGATCGCCGCCATCCGGGCGCGACGGGCGGGGGCCGTCGGCCATAAAGACTGGGAAGCCTGCGAGCGGCCCCTGGCCGAGCTGCGCAAGCAGGTGAGGGGCTCACACAGCCAGGGCGGGGGATGGGCAGAAAGGACTGCAGAGATCGGTAGACCCTCCGGGGCAAGTTTAGGGCAGAGGGCTGGGGGGGGGGGCAGAGGGGCTCAAGCACACACTCCCCCAGGTGGTGGTGGTGGTGGTGGAGCTGAGCCCCTCCCCCAGATCTGCCAGGCAACACTGACAGACTCACACCAGGGACACCCCCACAGTGCTCCCCTCCAAGCTGGGCAGTCTGGTGAGCTGCCAGCATCAAAGTTGTGAGCAAGCGATTTGGCTGCTGCATCCATTCGTTTGCTCTGGAGCCCCATCCTTCCTGAGCTAAGATGAAAATGTGTGAGCCGGAGAGACTAAAAAACTGTGAGCTGGCTCACTCAGCTTAGAGGGAACACTGCCAGGGACCCAATGAAAATGGATGGCAGCTGAAGCCCAGGACGGCCCACCTCTCCCCTTGTATCAGATTACCATCCCCATGATTCTGGGGGGCTTGGCTCCTGTTTGCCAGTAGGTATTATTAAGAATGTATCATTAAAAAGGAGTAACCGTGTACATAAACAATTTAAAAATACATGTTACAGAAGAATTAAGAGACTCCGAAGGAAGGTATATGATACCAGACTTCCAGAAGGCAAGATTTACACACGAGCGCCAATATATTCTCCAAACAATGCAAGAGAAAAATTTTATGAAAAAGTTTTCCAATTCATTTTAGATTTTCAAGAAAGAGAGATAATGTTTGTTGGAGATATGAATGGGTAGTGGATAAAAAATGGGTGTGGGGGGGAAACCAAAGGAGGCAAATTTCCCAAAAACGTGTTTGTATGGAAATGTTACAATTGGAAGATGCTTGGAGGATCAGAAATCCAAATACTAGCAACTATACCTTTTTTCCTGACAGACACCATAGATATTCAAGGACTGATATGTGCTGGATATCAAAAGACCTTTAGTTATTAATCTAGAGAGTGCAAAGACACAACCAAAAACCTTTGCAGATCTGTTAGTAGTAACTTGGCAACAAAGTCCCAACACATGAGCAAAATGGAAAGTCTGCCATAGGAGAGGGTGCTAGTGCATACCTTCTAAACTTTTACAAAACTGACTTGGATGCTGCCAGACTACAGCTTCCTGATGATATGTTTTGCAAGGGAGCAGAAGGTTAAACTTAATAGCTTTGTGATGTGATGGATCTATTCAGTGGAGAACAAGGAAGAAGTCTGCATCAGCTACTACCAGAATTAGCTAAAATGATCAGAATAGGCCTTCCTCCTGCCTCTCAGAAAGGTCATTCTCATGCCTTCCTAGAATAAAGACCTTTCTGCCATCAAGCATGAGACCGGCAAGGCTCAATCACATGGCTCTTCCTCATGGACAGAAACAGATCTCTCAGGAAATTGATCTTAATGTTATAGCTAATGAGTCCATTCAAATAACATCAATTAAAACAAACACATTCAGAGTCATTTAAGTACAGGGATTTTTTTTTAAATTGTTTCATTTTATCAAGCCAGTTTGGTGTAGTGGTTAAGTGCGTGGACTCTAATCTGGGAGAACTGGGTTTGATTTCCTACTCCTCCACTTGCAGCTGTTGGATGACCTTGGGCAAGCCATAGTTCTGATGAGAGCTGTCCTGTCCTTGAAAGGACAGTTCTCGAAAGAGCTCTCTCAGCCCCACCTCCCCCACAGGGTGTCTGTTGTGGGGAGGGGAAGGGAAAGGAATTCATAAGCCGCTCTGAGACTCCGAGTGAAGTATAAATCCAATCTCTTCCTCCTCCTCCTCCTCCTTCTGGGTTGTACTTAATGAGGCTATCTGTATAGGTTTGCCATTAATCATGCCAACTATTGGGGTGGAGAGGTGAAGGAAAACTGGGAAGGTGGGATGTGGTGGGAGAGGATGCTTGTGGGAGCAGGAGAAGGGGATTTGGAGAATATTTGATTTTATTGTAATTTTAAAAATTGTAAAAAAACCCAAACAAACAATTTGCATTGTTAATCAAAAGTTGTACTCCAGCTGTCTGAAGATCATGTATTGAAGCCAAATGTATTTTGCAAGTTGAAGGTAAAGAGCAGAAATTAACCGTGCACAGAAATGCAGTCATTTCCCATAAACTTAATTATGTGATTTTTATTAATAATTTGTTTCTGGAGTTTCTAAGCAGTGTGCTAAGAGGGCAAAGTATATAAAATCCTAGGTGGTGTAACTGTTTTATTTGGGGTCATGGCTATGGGCACTGTTCTGAATGGCCTCAAAATGTACTTGTGCTCACTTGTACGATATGACTTTGAAGTCAGAAGACTGCTGCTACTCTGAACTCTGTACATTGCTCAGCAATTGAGTGCACAGCAACGGTTTGGAATTCTGCCCTGGCTCAGAGACTTCAGCCATGCATGTAGGCAGAAACAGGACTCCTGAAAATGAGCATCCAGGAAAACTCTAAAAATGTTCCCCCTACAGGCTTTTCTGTGTTGCCTTTCTTAGTGTTAAATTTGTGACCATCAGTTTGTCCTACGAACATGGTGTGTTATATTTACAGATCTTGAAGTTACTATTCTAAAAGTGAATTTCAAAAACAGGACACAACAGGAGATGGGGTGGGATGCCGCTATAACCACAGGCCGACTCTCACCTTTTCCTAGGCTTGGCCCAGCCCAGGGGCATTGTTAGGGGATTTCTCGGGAGCCACTCCCTAATGGTCCTTCCTCCATAGACAGGCTCCTCCCTATGATGTCACTGGGCCCTGGTTCTTTTAAGGACCCAGCATAGCAACACCTCTGGCCTAGCCCCTGCACACACCACCCCCAATGCTCCCTTTAAGCAGAAGAGCCTTGAGAGCAAAAGTTCTACTTTGTGAGCTTCTGGCATTAAAGTTGTGAGGGAGCAATTAGTTGGCTCTGGAGCCATCCTTCCTGAGCTAAGGCCAGAGGGTTTTGGCGTCGCGAATGGCGGCCGCTTCTCGGGACGCTCCCGGAGGCGGTTAGCCCACGTGCATTTAGGGGGGGTCTTCGCATGTGCGAAAGACCCTAGTGAGCCTTAGGCAAAGGCTCCGAACCGGGGGCGCTTGGGGAGTAGCCTCTTTGCCGGCAGACAGCCGGGAAATTGAGGCTTTCTCCCCGCCCCAATCGGCCCCGCTGCGGCGTGTCCGTAATGGGACTTAGCGGCGCCACCGATTTCCAGGAGTGAACACAGCGCTATGGTTTAACATAAAAAGAAGAAATAGCATCGAATCGTGAGTTGAAGATCTATTTTGAAGCGTAAATCGAAGCCCCCTGCATGCGTATAAGCGTTGGGAGGAGGGAGGAGTTTCCACCCCCTTTGAGAAGCAAGATCTACAAAGGGAGCGCGAAGGGGGGCAGAGAGAAAAAAGAGTGTTGGTGATAGTACCGTTGGGGTGGCATGGAAGACTACGATCATCTTAGCTTCCTGGGGGATGCGGCACGAACTTCTTAAAAGTAAATAAAAAAACAAAATGTCGATAATGGAAAAAGTTCTGCGGACACCGGAAGAGAAGGGAGGAGGGACTTCCGGACCAGACAGCCCCCCAAGAGCTTGCTGTCAATCAACAGGAAAAGGAGATACTGTGCCCCCTGCTGGAACAATTGCAGAAAATCAATGAAACTTTGTTCAAAATGGAAAGTGTTCTCGTCAGTCGACAGAAACAGATATCGGAAACAACTAGAAAGATGATGGAGTTCGAACAGAAATCGATTCTGATTCTAGGTTTTCAGGGCGTTAAAGAAGAAGAGAAAGAAGATCTCGGATTTACCTTGACAAATGTCTTGGCACCCCTAACTGGTAGTGGAGCGATAAAGTTAAAAGAAGAGGTGGATAAGGCTCCCAAAGCCTACTCCACTTTTATAAAAGAAAATACTCTGCCAGTAGAAGGGGATGTCGAACATAGCAGGCAACAAACTGGAGATCTAATTTCATTTGAAGAGTTTATGGAGCCCTGGAAGCCTGAAGACCAGAAGTTCAAGGAAAAGAGAAAAGAAAGAAGACGGATTTCATCTTCAAAATACAGAAACTTCTGAAGAGACACGCCAGCAGGGAGGAAGACGCAGCACTCAAAATTGGGATAAGTGAAGAAGACAGCAGCCCAGGGGAAAGTGGTGATGGAACGGAAGACCTCAAAGTTAAAATGGACTTAATCCGTAACTGGAAGAGATTTAAAAAGAAGATAATTTGAGGGCTGTTCGTGTAACATCTGGAAGGAGCTGTTTAATTACTAACCCCAATGGACTTTGCTAACTGCGTTAACAGTTTGACTTTGGACTTTACAATAGTTAAAAAGAAGATCTTCTAACCATGATAGATGCCAAAATTGGTATTGGTTATTAACCTAAACTAACCCTCACTAACAGAAAAAATTTCACTCCATCTTTTTCTTTCTCCATCTGTCTACCCTTCCCCTTTCTTATAAAAAGAATAAAATTCTCTCTTTTTAAAGAGAGTTTTACCAAAAAAAAAAAAAACCTGTGAGCTAGCTCACATTTACTCAACTTAGAGGGAACACTGACCCCCCCCCCCGCCGCCCTGGGGGATTGGAAAATATATGCCCCTTGGTTTAGGGAGGGCTGCAAATCAGTAGAAAAAGGGGACAAGTGAAAGAATCCCAGATGGGAGATACTTTGTGGGAGATGGGCAGGAGTTCAGGAAGAGGATCTCAAGGCAAAATTAGGCGGCACCGGATGTACATACAGTTGAGGAAGACCTTGTACAGATTGCTCTCCACAGATGGATCCCCACTCTAAGGGCCAGAGTGTGTGTCCCAAAGGAGCACAGGAGCAAACAAAGCTATGCCACCAAAATTGTAATCCTGGCGGCAAGGCCAGCTGAGTTTAGTAAGTTTAGTAAAGAGCTTGGTGACTTGAATCCAGGGGTCTTTTTTGGGGGGGAAGAACACCAGAGCGCAGCTCTGGCAGCTCAGGAGCCAAGCCCCGCCCCCAGCCGGAGTCCCAGGGAGTCTTTCAGGCAGCCAAATGTCAATTTCAGCTCCATTATATCCTATGGGCCATTGAAGTCAATGGTGAAAACATAGGGTATATTCTGGGGGCTGGAGGGGAGGTAGTTTGAGAGAAAGGCTCCAAACTCACAGGGTAGCTGTTGGAGCCTCTCCCCAAGATACCCACCAAGTTTCAAGAACATTGGACCAGGGGGTCCAATTCTATGGGCCCCCAAACAGGTTGCCCCATTCCCTCCATTGTTCTCTATGGTGGGAAAAAGGTACTTTTCCCCCACAGTGCTCTTAGTAGCTCTGGGGGGAAGGGGTTTGAGGGAGAGGCTCCAAATTTTCAGGATAGTTTCGGGAGCCTCTCCCCACATACACCCCCACGTCTCAAAGCAATTGGACCAATGGGCCTAATTCTATGGGCACCCCAACAGGTTACCCCCATTACCTCCAGTGTTTCCAATGGGGAAACCCAGCCAGCAGCACTTAAGGCAGGCAAGCAGGCAGCCACCCAGCAGTCAGACTCTATGCTAATGAGCTCCTGCAGCTCTTTTTCTAGGAAAAGACCCCTGCTTGAATCCATTGGCAAGGGGATGCATTGCAGGGATTTCCAGTTGTCTCTTGTGCAAATGAGGCCTGATGAGAAGAAGATGCAGAGCTAGTGTAGTGCAGGAGTAAAGAGATTATAAACTCGGGCAGTCCTCAGTTCAAATTTTTCATCTTCCATGAACTCACAATATGGCCTTAGTCAAGCCTGTCTCTCAGTCTACCCTTTGGCACATGGAGCTAGTGTGTCAGCCTCAGGGCCGGCTCGCTCTGGCTGCAGGGACACCAAACTGAGCCCGCCCGCCGCCCCCCCCCGCCGCCCAACCCCCAAAAAAGGTGGGAGCGGCGGCTCTTCCCCGCCTTGCGAGCCAGCCCTGGACTGAAATCAGGAGAATGGCAAAAAGGGTGGGAGGGGAGAGCAAAAAACCAAACAACAACCCTAGTACAGCTTCTCCAGCAATTTACACTTGGGTATGAAAGTGGAGGAGCTGCGGTGGCTCAAGTGGTTAAGACGCTGAACTGCAGGCTGTGGAAGGTCAGTAGTTCAGCAGTTCGAGACCCGGGTGCCGCATGACGGGGTGAGCTCCTGTCTCTAGTTCCAGCTCCTGCCAACCTAGCAGTTCGAAAGCAAGAAATTGCAAGTAGATAAATAGGTACCACTTCGGTGGGAAGGTAACGGCGTTCCGTGCGCCTTGGTGTTTAGTCATGCCGGCCACATGACCACGGAAACGTCTTCGGACAGCGCTGGCTCTTCGGCTTTGAAACGGAGATGAGCACCGCAACCCTAGAGTCGGATTCGACTGGCTTTCGAGCAAGGGAACCTTTACCTTTACCTATGAAAGTGGAGAACATCAATCCAATCGCACGAGTGGTGCAGAAAGTATTAACGAAGCTGCTAATTAGATGTTCTTTGGGATTGCAGGGGAGGAGTGCAGGAGGGCAGGCAGCGGGCATGGGGGGGCGGCGGCGGGCGGAGAGGCCGTGGGGGTTGGGAAGAGCTTGCAGGCGCCTCGGAAGGCCCCGCGAGAGCGGCCAGAGGCCGGCGGGGAGAGCGAGGCGAGGGGGCTCCCTCGCCCCACCCCTACCCTCCCTCCGCGGGCCAGCAGCCCGGAGCGCTTCCCCGTTCGACAGGCAGCCCGGGCCGCCGACGCTCTCCAAGCCCGTTCACCGCTTCTGCCGCGCTCCCCGGCTCTGCGCACTTCCCAAAGTTGAGTTGCTATGGTGGTTTTTAATCACAGGCTTTGCAACCTGGAAACTCTGGAACTGAGCGGGTTTCGCTCCACTGGAACAAAGCGGGGCTTCGCTGTCCCCTCTGAAGATGCACTGTCTCGAGCCACTTTTGCTTAACAGCTACGCAGACCACGCTGGGACGCCGGCTGGGGGCGGGGCTTGGCTCCTGAGCTGCCAAACTGCGCTCCGGTGTGCTCCCCCCAAAAAAAGACCCCTGGATTCAAGTCACCAAGCTCTTTATTAAACTTACTAAACTCAGCTGGCCTTGCCGCCAGGATTACAATGTTGGTGGCGTAGCTTTGTTTGCTCCTGTGCTCCTTAGAGTGGGGATCCATCTGTGGAGAGCAATCTGTACAAGGTCTTCCTCAACTGTATGTACATCCGGTGCTGCCTAATTTTGCCTTGAGATCCTCTTCCTGAACTCCTGCCCATCTCCCACAAAGTATCTCCCATCTGGGATTCTTTCACTTGTCCCCTTTTCTACTGATTTGCAGCCCTCCCTAAACCAAGGGGCATATATTTTCCAATCCCCCAGGGTGGGGGGGGGATCAGTGTTCCCCCTAAGCTGAGTAAATGTGAGCTAGCTCACAGTTTTTGAGCCTCTGGCCTTAGCTCAGGAAGGATGGCTCCAAAGCCAACTAATTGCTCCCTCACAACTTTAATGCCAGAAGCTCACAAAGTAGAACTTTTGCTCTCAAGGCTCCGCTGCTTAAAGGGAGCATTGGGGGGGGGGGGGTGTGTGCAGGGGCTGGGCCAGAGGTGTTGCTATGCTGGGTCCTTAAAAGAACCAGGGCCCAGTGACATCATAGGGAGGAGCCTGTCTATGGAGGAAGGACCATTAGGGAGTGGCTCCCGAGAAATTTAAGGGAGGCTGGGCATCCCCTAACAATGCCCCTGGGCTGGTCCAAGCCTAGGAAAAGGTGAGAGTCGGCCTGTGGTTATAGCGGCATCCCACCCCATCTCCTGTTGTGTCCTGTTTTTGAAATTCACTTTTAGAATAGTAACTTCAAGATCTGTAAATATAACACACCATGTTCGTAGGACAAACTGATGGTCACAAATTTAACACTAAGAAAGGCAACACAGAAAAGCCTGTAGGGGAACATTTTTAGAGTTTTCCTGGATGTTCATTTTCAGGAGTCCTGTTTCTGCCTACATGCATGGCTGAAGTCTCTGAGCCAGGGCAGAATTCCAAACCGTTGCTGTGCACTCAATTTCTGAGCAAGGTACAGAGTTCAGAGTAGCAGCAGTCTTCTTCTGACTTCAAAGTCATATAGTACAAGCGAGCACAAGTACATTTTGAGGCCCATAGCCATGACCCCAAATAAAACACGCTGCAGCTGGTTCAAGGGACACGAGGCTTGGCGAAAGGAACTAGGCGGTGCACAGCAGCCAACCTGTTGCCTTTCTCCAAGACTGCACATTCTTTCCCTCCCCGAAGTTGCTCTTTTACGAAGCACGCCCGGTCTGGTCCTCGCCCCTCCCTGGGAAGAGCCTCGTCCACCAGGCGGCAGGTCACGAAGTTATATTTGAACATCGCAAATGCCTTGCCCTTACCTGATCTGGCAGTCGTCTTACACTGGGGCTGGCTGCTGTGACCTCAGCCCTGTGCTCCCCACAGGCTGGGTGCCCCCGTCTCCAGGCCCCACTGGGAGGTTGGCATCACCAGGGGGCACAGGGCCACAAGCTGGCCTAGGCCGCCCAGACACCACAGACCGGCCCTGGTCAGACTCCTGATCAAGAGACTTTGGCAGTGATTTGTTTATTGAAATAGCATGATCCAGGCTAGAACAGTACCATGGCAGAACTGAGGTTCTGGTGGGAAAGTCCAAAAATATAGACAGTTTAAACAGGGCCCCCTGGGAAATAATCATACTCCACAGCCATCCCCCCTAGCTCTTGTGTTCACTACCCCCCCACACACCTGGGAATATATGATCCGGTTATCCACAACAGCAAGCTAGCACAGCTTTGGTCTCAAGGTCATTCCTCTAGGAGAAAGGTATCTTAAGGAAGAGTTATGATGCCCAGGGCTATTTTTGGGCAGGAACATACAGGAACCCAGTTCCGGCTGGCTCCTGAGTTGGCCACGCCCATCAGGAACTCATTAGTATAATAGGCCACACTCAAGGGCAGAAACTCATTAGGATTGGCTACATTAGGGGCGTGTGGCCTAACATGCAAAGGAGTTCCCGCTACAAAAAAGCTGGAGTTTTGACAACAAACAAGATAAACAGAATAAGAAGCAAAAGGTGGGTGTGGCTGGATGACCACACTTCTGGCAACATGAGGGTGTGGAGCTGATGAGTTTCTGCTGTTGGGTGTGGGCTAATATGCTAATGAGTTCCTGCTGGGATTTTTCTACAAAAACAGCCCTGATGATGCCTATGATAGAGCAGTTCACACACATACACACAACCATTCACCCCCCCTCAGGAATTTCCCTACCCCCTGTAACTATGGCAAACTAAGCAGAGTTTGACATAATGCCTACTTATAGGACTGTTGTAGGGACTCTGACAAAATAATGTATGCAAAGTAGTCTAAATGCTCTAAGAACGTTATAAATGCAAAGTATTATCATTATTAGTAGGCGAAAGGTAGTACATAGCAACCCCCCCAAACCCAATTGTCTAAGCATATAGGAATTGGGCTGGGGGTGAAGAGAATATCCCAGATGAATAAAACAGATTGACAAGTGAAGTCCAAACATGTATCAGAAGATGATAGTTGGGATAGGATGCTGGAAAATATAAATTGCTTAGTCCCATGCAGGATAAGGGCTAGGAGATCTCTTGGACTTGTTCAGATTAGAAACCTAGAGGAGAAACTGTATGGGCAGGGTGGGATGGTTCCATATATTATTAAACAAATGCTAAAGAAAGTTGGGAAAACCACAAGGCCATTCAGATTTGACCTAGATCGCATCCCTGATGAATATACAGTAGAGGTGAAGAATAGGTTTAAGGGACTAGATTTGATAGACAGAGTGCCTGAAGAACTATGGACAGAGGTCCGTGACATTGTAAAGGAGGCAGCAATCACCGCCATCCCACAGAAAAAGAAATGCAAGAAAGCAAAGTGGCTGTCTGATGAGGTTTTACACATAGCAGAGGAAAGAAGGAAAGCTAAAGGCAACGGTGAAAAGGAAAGACTTGCCCAACTGAATGCAGATTTCCAGAGAACAGCAAGGAGAGATAAGGAGGCTTTCCTGAATGAACAATGCAAAGTAATAGAGGAAAACAATAGATTGGGAAGGACTAGAGATCTCTTCAAGAAAATTGGAGAAATCAAGGGAACGTTCCATGCAAAGCTGGCCATGATAAAGGACAAAAATGGTAGGGACCTAACAGAAGCAGAAGAGATTAGGAAAAGATGGCAAGAATATACAGAAGAACTATACAAGAAGGACCTCAATGTCCTTGACAACCACGACGGTATAATCACTGACCTTGAGCCAGACATCCTGGAAAGCGAAGTTAAATGGGCCTTAGAAAGCATTACTAACAACAAAGCTAGTGGAGGTGATGGTATCCCAGCTGAGTTATTCAAAGTCTTAAAAGAAGATGCTGTTAAAGTGCTGCACTCAATTTGCCAACAAATTTGGAAAACACAACAGTGGCCACAGGATTGGAAAAGGTCAGTTTACATTCCAATACCAAAGAAGGGCAATGTCAAGGAATGTTCAAACTATCGCACAATTGTACTCATTTCACACGCTAGCAAGGTCATGCTCAAGATCCTACAAGCTAGGCTCCAACAGTACGTGGATAGAGAACTGCCAGAAGTACAAGCTGGGTTTCAAAGAGGTAGAGGAACTAGAGATCAAATTGCCAACATTCGCTGGATTATGGAGAAAGCAAGAGAGTACCAGAAAAACATCTACTTCTGCTTCATTGACTATGCTAAAGCCTTTGATTGTGTGGATCACAATAAACTATGGCAGGTTCTTAAAGAGATGGGAGTACCGGACCACCTCACATGTCTCCTGAGAAACCTGTATAAGGGTCAAGAAGCAACAGTTAGAACCGGATATGGAACAACTGATTGGTTTAGCATAGGAAAAGGAGTACGACAAGGATGTATATTGTCACCTTGCTTATTTAATTTATATGCAGAGTACATCATGCGAAATGCTGGCCTGGATGAATCACAAGCTGGAGTTAATATTGCTGGGGAAAAGATCAATAACCTCAGATATGCAGACAATACCACTCTGATGGCAGAAAGTGAAGAGGACCTAAAGAGCCTCTTGCTCAGGATGAAAGGAGAGCGCAAAAGTGGGCTTGAAGCTCAGCGTCAAAAAAACTAAGATCATGGCATCTGGCCCCATCACTCCTTGGCACATAGAAGGGGAAGTCGTAAAAGTAGTGACAGACTTCACGTTCCTAGGATCCCAGATCACTGCAGACGGTGACTGCAGCCATGAAATTAAAAGACGCCTGCTCCTTGGGAGGAAAGTGGTGGCAAACCTAAACAGCATGATAAAAAGCAGAGACATCACCTTGCCAACAAAAGTCCGCATGGTATTCCCCGTAGTAATGTATGGCTGCGAGAGTTGGACTATAAGGAAGGCCGAGTGCCGAAGAATAGATTCTTTTGAACTATGGTGCTGGAGAAGACTCTTGAGAGTCCCTTGGACTGCAAGGAGATCAAATCAGTCAATCCTAAAAGAAATCAACCCTGACTGTTCCCTGGAAGGCTAAATACTGAAGCTGAAGCTCAAATACTTTGGCCACCAAATGAGAAGGGAGCATTCACTGGAAGACCCTGATGCTGGGAAAGATTGGAGGTCAAGGAAGAAGGGGCCGGCAAAGGATGAGATGGTTAGACAGTGTCATAGATGCAACAAACATGAAATTGAGCAAACTTCAGCGGACAGCGGAAGACAGGAGGGCCTGGCGTAATCTGGTCCATGGGGTTGCGAAGAGTCGGACTCGACTGTGTGACTGAACAACAACAACAACAAAGAAATCAAACCAAGGTGATGTTGGAGTAAAGGGGGGAATGGAACACTTGCTGTTGTTCCAGTATATGCTACAGGAGATATGGCACATTTTAGCAGACGTTGACATTGCATTTATCCCATTGACATCAGTGGGATTTAGGTCAGTCATGACCAATACTCCCTCCAAGCTGTGGAGTCTTGTGAGCAAAAATTCTGCTTTGCGAGTTAACTGGCATTAAAGCTGTGAGTCAGCGATTTGGCTACTGCATACATTAGTTTGCTCTGGAGCCATCCTTCCTGAGTTAGGACAAAAATCTGTGAGCCAGAGGCTAAAAAACTATGAGCTAGCTCACACTTACTCAGTTTAGAGGGAACACTGGTCATTCATGACTGGATTTTGAAAAACCCTTTTGCTGGATTTTGCCCACAATGACTTACAAAGAGGGGCAATAAATATGAGGGTAGCCTAAGAACAGGGCAAATTTTCAATTGCATGCTTAGTGAAATAAGACCTGTAACCATACAGAATTAAGTAGCCTAGAAATGAATGGTGTTTCCTCATTCCATTTTGTCCAAAGTTAAGACTATTTTGAAGATCCCTATATTCTTGAAATATAACTACAGTCTTTATGCTCTTGTTTCTCTGATAACTTACCAGTTCTAAGCAGAGTTTTGCATGTGAGAAAGACACAGAGACAAAGAAGAAACTAGTCTTGTCACTCCCACATTCACAATGGACCCCCAGCCATTAAGTGCTTAAATTTTGCTTATAAATTCAGCTACTGTTATTGCTTTGGTTTCACATGATATGTGTCTGGTAGAGGTTAATACGTTTTGAGAATTTTCAGTTTCAGTCCAGTGTGTATAAATCCTCAGTCAATTTTAAAAAATGTGTTGATGCATCTTTGACAATCTTGCATGTAGGTAAGCTTTCAAGGCTGAGTGAATGTACTGTGTTTAAAGTGGATTTGGTGTTAGGCCAAGCATTTTTTCAATCATCAAATATTGGAGACCAGATTTTAAGCTTCAGCACCCAAAAAATAAGTTTCAAAACTTTGAGATTACCCCTTTCTGCTCTCAGATACTAAAAACTCACAAGAAAAACAGCCTGCAAGCTGTTCTTCCATATGAAGAAATGGGAATATGTGGGTTTACAGTGACCAGCCCCCATCTGACTTTTGACTTTTTAATTATAATCACAAAATACATTTGGGGAGTGAAATTCCTCACCAGATTTTCATATTTCAAATGCTATAAACTTAGTCAAAATAAGGGGTTAGGGAAGGATGGTAGAAGGCCCTGTGCTCCTACCTCCTAAGCAATTGGTCTCTACTGTTTTAAATACACACCATGGTGAGGCATGATCTACACTGTAAAAAGTCCATGCAGTGTTTCTTGCTATTAGTAGGGATCAATAAATTGTATGTAGATTTTATGTGTACACTCTTGCCTCCTTATTGCTTATTGTTTCTCTAATAAAACAAAAATCCCTCTTTTAAAGAGTCAGGACTGTGACTGTTCAATAGGATTACCTGGGATTTCCATTCTCAGATACTTTGAATGGCAGGTGAGTCCTTGGACCAAAAAATGAGAGACAAAACAGTTGGGTAAGGATCAGAAGCTGCCTTTGGAGGACTGTTATTTCAGACTGTTTCAGTCCAACTGCTAGTCTTAGGTCAGCAACTGAATGTCCTGGAAGGTTAAAATGTTCCCCCACTGGTTTTTGAATGTTGTGGTTTGTAATAGCAGTAGAAAAAGAAAGAGTCCAGTAGCAGAAACACTTTAAAATTGACTTTTGCCCTGTGTGCATCTGTCAGGTTAAAATCAAGTAGATCCAGTCATTCTTGCACAAAGAAAGGTTTATTGGATTATCTTGCTATAAACCCACAGTAGGAAGTCATTGTCAGGAATAGGGGGCAAAGCAAAGCAAGCTAACTTATAGTGTGATGCAATGAAGCGCCTAGCAAATAAAACTTGAGCACTCGCGCGGGAACTCCCGGCGGGAGAAATACTTAATGAGCGGGAGACTACTCCCCCCTCCCCTTGCCTTCCCAGGACTGGAAAATTCTCAGCGAAACAAGAATAGTCCAAAGCCTACATTCAAGGCCACCGTGATAAGGAAAAGCGGCAGGGAAGAAGCTCCCACGTTTCTGCCTGCATACCTACGCAAGCGCATAGCGGGGTAGGAAAACATACAACAATGGATTCAGTGAGAAACATCAAATGCATTTTTCTGACATTCTGCCCTTCCCAAAATACCACCCACCCACCACTCAGGAAGGAGAGAATGTGGGCCCCCCAGGCTTGTTAGGGTACCGAGTGTGAAAGCTTCTCAGGTGATCAGGTGCATTGATATCTGAAACTTTCACCCATTCCCTATGTTGGGGCCCGAAGTGTACCCATTGGACCAGGTACAGGAGTTGTCCACGTAGAATCTTAGAGTCTAGAATATCCGCAATTTCATAGTGCTCCTCATCGTCAACCATCAGAGGGGGGAGGCTCCGGCATCGCAGGTTGCCATTTAGTCGGGGGTAACGCTGGTTTGAGGAGGCTGTAATGGAAAATTGGATGTATTGCTTTAAGAGATTTAGGCAGATCTAGCTGTACAGTCACTGGATTTATACATCTTAGCACCTTGAAAGGACCAATATATTTCCAAGCAAGTTTTTTGGACTGCTGCGTCAGCTTCAGATTCTTTGTTGACAGATAGACAGAGTCCCCTGGTTTCAGATTCCAGCCCCTGCCCTTTTTTTATCTGCTTGTTTTTTGTACTGTAACTTGGCTTCATTCAAAGTCTCAACAATTAGGGGCCAAGAATCGCGGAAAGTCTTACACCATGCTGAAGCTTTCCCCACGTTTTCACCAGGCTTCAAGAAGGGGAGAGGGGGCTGTCATAACCCATGGCAGCTTTGAATGGTGACATCTTTGTTGAAGCGTGCCAAGAATTGTTGTATGCAAACTCCGCTAATGGCAATAAATCAACCCAATTGTCTTGTTGATAATTAGAAAAACATCTCAGATATTGCTCTAATGTCTGGTTTACTCTCTCTGTTTGCCCATCGGTTTCAGGGTGATAGGCAGTACTAAGAGCACGTTCAATACCCATTAGGGTCATTAGCTCCGACCACAACTTAGAAACAAATTGACTTCCCCTATCGGATATTATTTTGAGCGGCAAAGTATGTAGTCTGGCAATGTGTTGAAGGAATGCTTTGGCTAAAGCCTTGGCGGTTGGCAACCCGGGGAACGGTATAAAGTGGGCTTGTTTTGAGAACAAGTCCACTACCACCCAAATGACCGTCATATGTTTAGAGGGGGAAGATCAGTGATAAAGTCCATCGAAATTACTTCCCAGGGTCGGCTCGGGGTGGGTAGAGGCTGTAAGAGACCTGGAGGTTTCCCCGGCCTGGCTTTACAACGGTTGCATGTTGGGCATGATTGTATATAGAGCGATAAATCCTGTTTCATTCGGGGCCACCAAAACCCACGTTGCAGAAGTCTTAAGGATTTCACAAATCCAAAATGCCCCGCAGATTTAGAGTCATGAACTGTCTGCAACATTTGGGACCGGGTAGCTTCAGGAACAAACATTTTATTTCCCTTAAACCAGCAGCCGTTTGGACCACATCTCACATCGTCCCTGACTTGTAACTCACTTGTTTCTTGTGAGGTGATGTCAGTGAGAAATTGTTTTTCCCAGGGGAATGTCTGGATAGGGGTCTTTGATGTTTGCTTGGCTTTACGGGTTACAACTGCACCAACCAGTTGTTCTGGGGTGAACATGGACTCTTGTACCTCCACTCTCTTAGAGAAATGTTGGGGAAGGCGGGAAAGAGCATCCGCCAAATGATTAGCCTTCCCTGGGAAATGGTGGAGAGTGAATTGGAATTTGGAGAAAAACTCAGCCCACCTGAATTGTTTAGCATTTAGATTTCGAGGTTTTCGCAGTACCTCAAGGTTTTTATGATCAGTCCATATTTCAAAAGGTACTTGGGACCCCTCTAACCAGTGTCTCCAAGTGATCAATGCTAAACGTATAGACGCAGCTTCTTTGTCCCAAATGGGCCAGAATCTCTCGGTATCATTGAATTTTCTTGATACATAAGCTAGGGGTTGTAGTTGTCCCTGAGCGTTCTCTTGCAAAATCACCCCACCCATAGCAGTATCCGATGCGTCTACTTGGACCACGAATTTTTTTGTCTCATCGGGGTGTGCTAGTATCGGCTCCGACGTGAACAGCCGTTTTAATTGTTCAAACGCGTCCTGACACTGCGGGGTCCAGTTCAAAGGGGCCCCTGGCACTGAAGCCTTGGATCCCTTCCCCTTAGTCTTTAGCAGTTCAGTGAGGGGAAGGGCTACTTGGGCAAAGTGTGGCAGGAATTGACGGTAAAAGTTGGCGAAACCGAGAAAACTTTGGAGCTGTCGTCTGGTTTTGGGGGCTCCCACATTACAACATCCTGGACCTTTTTTGGGTCCATTTCCAACCCCTCAGAGGATATGCGGTACCCCAGAAAGTCAATACACTCCTGGTGAAATTCACATTTCGACAATTTAACAAACAGTTTGTGATCTAATAGCCTTTCCAATACTTTTCGCATGAGAATGGTGTGGGATTTTAGGTCCGGGGTATAGACCAAGATATCATCCAAGTAAACGACCACCCCCTTGAACAAGTAGGGGTGTAGGACTTCATTGATTAAGTTCATGAATACCCCTGGCACCCCCTGCAAACCGAATGGCATAACCCGATATTCAAATTGCCCCAGCGGGGTATTAAAAGCAGTTTTGTATTCATCCCCCTCTCTGATGCGAACTCGAAAATAGGCATCTCTCAAATCCAGTTTAGAAAACACTTTCCCTTTTGCCACCTCTGCCAATAAGTCTTTGATAAGAGGCATCGGGTAGGCATTGGTTGCAGACACTGCGTTGAGTCCCCGGTAATCCATGCATAGTCTGAGCCCACCATCTTTCTTTTTACAAAACAATACAGGTGCTGCGAAAGGGGATGATGCTGGCCTAATAAATCCACGAGCCAGGTTTTTATCAATAAAGCGGCGCAGTTCTTCCTTCTCACTGGGACTCATGGCATAAATTTTCCCTTTTGGCAATTTCTGTCCCGGAAGAATCTCAATAGCGCAGTCAGAGTTACGGTGGGGAGGTAGTTCATCAGCCTCCTCCTCCTCAAAAACCCTACTCAAATACTGGTAATCCCTGGGGATGCGGTTAAGGTCCTCCATTGCTAAACAAGCGCGTGGAGGTTCATTGCAGGGAGGATTTCCCCACCCTGGGTCCCATTTGTGTTCTGTACATTTCGGTGAGATAAATTGAACATTCCCTTCCTCCCATAGAATGTAAGGGTTATGTCCATGTAACCAAGGGCTACCCAACACTAAGGGAAATTGGGCTTGAGGAGCTATCACAAACGAACGTAGCTCCCAGTGGTCACCAATGCCTATTCTTAAAGGAACAGTCTCAAATCGGCATGGCTCTTTCATTGGAGACCCATCCATTTGTGTGAAAGTTATGGGGTCTTTCAGGTGGACCACGGCTGCCTCCAACCCTACAACCATAGACGGGTTGATGAGGTCCCTCCCACACCCTGAGTCAATGAGGGCTCGAACCCAAATGTGTGTCATCATTGCTGGGTTCATTACTAGGACAGTCACAAAGAAGAGAGAGGGGTAATTGCTCACCAATTTAGGCGCCTCAGGTGTTGGGTCCTGATGTGTAGCGCCATTCACAAACAGGACCATTTCATTTCCCTGCATCTCATTCTCTTCCTCCAGCAACAAAGTATCCACTTGGTCAGGACCCGCGAAAAGAGCCCGTGTAGTGCGTGGTTTTGCAGTGCCTTTCTTTGGGGTAGGGGTTATCCACCTTCTGGGCTCTTCTTGTGGTAGAGCCCGGTTGGGGTCTCCTTTCGGGCAGGCGGCGGCGAAGTGCCCTTTCTCCCCACACCGCAGGCAGAGACCCTGTCGCATACGTTGATCTCTCATTCCACTTGGGGTAGATACTGGTTTGGGTCTGGCTTGGCCCGCCGCCGAACTTGGACGATTGTTACCGAACGATAAATCCAGTTTCATCATGCGTAGGCGACTCTCAGCTTTCTCGGCTTCCTCCATCCAACCTTGGAGGGTGCGGGGTTGCTGAGAGCTGAGGATGTTATTGCGAATGTCCACAGCTAGACCCATTCGATATTGTTGGGCCAAGACCGCATCGGTCCAGTCCCGAATTTTCACAGCATGCCTTTGAAACTCCCTTGAGTACTCTCGCACTGAGAGTTTGCCTTGTCTGAAGGTACGAAGGAAGGCTTCTGCTTTTCGGCCGCCCCCGGGTCCTCGAAACGGTTTCTCAGAGCCCACATGAAGTCATCTACATTCCCCAACTCCGCAGCCTCCAGATCATGAAGAGCTACATACCAGCTGGTAGCACTCCCTCGAAATCTGGATGCGATAAACTCCACCTGTTGTTCTTCATCTGGGAAAACATAGCCCCATCTTTGCACAAATTTCCCGACTTGCAATATGAAAAAGGACACAGTCTCTGGATCTCCATCAAATGTGATCTCAAGCATGTCCTTAGGACGGATTACTGGTGGGGCCGGCGCCATGACCGGGATCGGCTGCATGAGAGGTGCTGGGGCAGGGAGTTGAGGCGGAGGCACAGCGGGCGGCTGGAGTGGCCCTGGTTGGCCTGGCCCTGGGCCTGGTGCTGGAACGACCAGTGGAGGTGGGGCTGGTGCCGGCCGGCCCGGCCCTGGACCCGGAGGTGCTGGTTGGCCCGGCCTCGGGCCCGGAGGAGCAGGAGGTGGTCGTCCCGGTAGCAGTGGTGGTGCCGGGGCTGGTGCCGGTCTAGGCTGTGTCAGCGGATGAGCCCGAATAGCTTGGTCCATCATCTGTGGTAGGGATTGCATTAGCTTGCTCATGTCCCTTACCAGCCGTCGAGTATCCTCTTGGATAGAGTCCACGCGAGCATCGGTGTCTGGCTCAGACCCAGTTCTAGGAGATCCTCGAGGTACCCTCCCTTGGGGAAGTCCAAAACTACCTCTAGGATCCAACAAACTGTCTCGGCTTTGGCTTCCCGGCATGGTCCAAGTCGACTGGGTAGTATCCAACAGGTTCTTAGTCCAGTCGCGTGACCTACGATAGGTCACCCCTTTATCCCATGGCGTTGGGACTCCTGGCACATAGGTTCGGGGAATCGCTCCTCCCTGACTCGGTAGTTGCCCAGCCGGGCTATAGACTGGGAGAGCGTACTGAACCCCCAATGTGCTGATTAACGGCGGGGTCACTAATCCGGTTCCCGATTGTGATGCTGGTGCGGCCAAGACCGTAGTAGTAGTCACTGGAACAACGGTGGTGGTCGGGAGGGTGACCACTGCAGCCGCCACAGTAGTAACAGGCACCGTGGCTCCTGAAGTAGCTGCCGCTGCCGCTGCACTCGTGGCTCCTGGAGTGGCCGTCGCCGCTGCTGCACCCGTGGCCGCTGGAGCAGTTGCCGCTGCCGCTGCGCCCGTGGCTCCTGGAGCAGCAGCCGCCGCAGCTGCGCCCGAAGGAGTAGTCGCTGGGGCTGTGCCCGTAGCTCCCGTACCCGCTCCGCTCATCTTGGTAGACGGCGGAAACTGACGGTAATGGGAATGATGGATTCCTGACAATTTCTGTCAGGTTAAAATCAAGTAGATCCAGTCATTCTTGCACAAAGAAAGGTTTATTGGATTATCTTGCTATAAACCCACAGTAGGAAGTCATTGTCAGGAATAGGGGGCAAAGCAAAGCAGGCTAACTTATAGTGTGATGCGATGAAGCGCCTAGCAAATAAAACTTGAGCACTCGCGCGGGAACTCCCGGCGGGAGAAATACTTAATGAGCGGGAGACTACTCCCCCCTCCCCTTGCCTTCCCAGGACTGGAAAATTCTCAGCGAAACAAGAATAGTCCAAAGCCTACATTCAAGGCCACCGTGATAAGGAAAAGCGGCAGGGAAGAAGCTCCCACGTTTCTGCCTGCATACCTACGCAAGCGCATAGCGGGGTAGGAAAACATACAACAATGGATTCAGTGAGAAACATCAAATGCATTTTTCTGACAGCATCCCAGAAACAACATTGGCAGGAAAAGTGTACTTTGTACATGTTCATGCCCTTCATTTTGCTGTTACTTAAAATGGTGTGGTACAGTTTCAAAGGGACAACTAACTGGGATGTATAAAAGGAATGACAGGATTGCCCATTGGAAACAATGGGAAACACTTGAAGGCCCATTACAGATAATGGGAGCCAGGAATGCCAATTGACTTGCATGGGCTCCACTGAAATACATTGCAGCACAAAAAAAGTTGCAAAGAAAATGTGGAATGGTTTTTCCATTAAAGTCTTTGGGTCCAGATAGGCTACTCTGGGACTGGAATGACAGTTTGCAAAGTGGAATGACAGCCCCTGGGAATAGGCTCAGTGCTCTGGGACTTGTACTCACTTGGAGGATATGAGTTTGAACTGAGAAGATTGCTGCTGCTTCTGTCTTGTCATTAACTGTAGAGTTGTTGATTTTATAATAAATGTTCATTATACTGAAGCCAATTAACATCTTGACTATTTTCTTTGTGCTTTTGAAGCAATTTTTCTCCTGGTAGGCTCACCAGCTCCGAGTTGGGAAATACCTGGAGATTTTTGGGGTGGAGCCTGAGCAGTGGGTGTTGCCTTCTGACACACTTCCAGTTATGTCAGGGGATGTGACATACGCAAATAAGTTATGCTAATGAGTTATGCTAATGAGCTCCTGTACCTCTTTTTCTACGAAATGACCCCTGTAAATAATACTCTGTACAGGGCTTTCAGATCTCAAAGGATTTCTGTCTTTAGCATAGCCACTGTTTCCTATCCCCAGTGCTGCTAACAAAGAGGAAGAGATTTACTTCCCTGAACTCTGAGCTCACCTGGTTGGGTTGCCCGACCAACTTTTTTATTTTCTAGGATTTCTGCTTGTATATAATGTTGCTGCATTCATGAATTCCTTTCCCACTGTTGTCTTTCAATGGGCTCTACTAGAGAGATGGGTTCTGATGGCAGCAACTGTAAATCTGATAGGGAGATCTTCCACCCATTACTGTAAAGAAGCCACAGCTGCCTTGGTGCAGTGGTTGATAGCTGATGATACACTACACATGAGATCAAATGTCTTTCCAGCTTCCCCTGTAAAGCAAACAAGCCACTTGCTACATACCTCTGGCTCCCCCTGAGAACAAACAACCCCTTTCTAAATTCCCTTTCTTCCTGGTTTCTTTGTCTGTCCAAACAGGATCTAGACACTCCCTAATGTAGAGCTACACTAACTTCCTTGAAAGATCACGTAATCCTCCTTTCTGCAATGTACCTGCTTCTCCTACAATAGAAAACAACTTTACATGGTTCATATTCAGGCTCGTGATGTTGATGGTTTCCCTGTTCTAGCCTGCAGACTCTCATATCTGAGAAACCGTATGTGGAAATCAAGCCCTTGGCTTTCTGATTCTGTGGTTTTCTAGACCCGGCCACTGTACTTTCCCCCAGCAACAGTGTAAGGCCCTGATTTACCAATCTCTTTCCAGTTCTGGGAAATGCTTCAGATTTTGACCAGTGAGAATGGGAGTCCAGTTCACAATCATCAGTGCTTACTACACCTTTCTTCCATATTGCATGTTTGTAGTACGAGAGAGAGAGAGAGAGAGAGAGAGAGAGAGAGAGAGAGAGAGAGAGAGAGAGAGAGAGAGATGAAAATAAGCAATTGCTTTGGCTGCAAAGAGAAAAGTAGTAGTTAAGTTCTCTTCCACTAAGAATGAATATGATGATTATCAATTGATTCATGAATGTTCTGGCTACTGGGTGTAACTGAATTGTAAAAAAAAGAAAACTATAAGCAGAACCTTTCTGAATTGGACTTACTTCTGAATAAACAAATAGTGTTTCAATGTGGCTTTAGCTGATTGTCGAAAAGAAATAACCGAGGACCACAAATGATTCTTAGTAATGAACCAGTCTTACACATACTTGTTCCTTGTAGTAACAGTTTTTTTAAACTTTCCCAAAATTATTTCTCTTAAGCAGTAGACTACGGCTTTCCCTCCAGTTGGTAGTAGGATTGCCATCAGCCCTGGGAGGAAAGTGTCCTGCCCCTTTAATAGAGGCTTAATGTGTGGGAAAGGACAGAGGAAGCTTTACATGGAATGGAAGTAAATAAAAACTCAGTTCACATTAAAATGTAAAATTTATTCCCCACTGTGACGGAATAAGAGGTTTATGGACAGCAGCAAGGTAAACTCAGCAGCTGCTGAGTCACATGACACTGAGGGAGGTGGGAGCCAGGTGGCTCGGAACTCTCAGGGAAATGAGTGACAGATAACTGTACAGAAATGACAGTTGAGAGCTGACCGTTGGGAGAGTCAGGGAGTTGGTAGATGGCTTACAGGGAGTTAACATACTGAGTGTTACTGGGAGAACTTGGAGAGCACAACAGCCTCTGAGCTCAGTGGAATCAGCTTGTGGAAAACTGGCTGAAAAAACCCTCTGCACTGGTATCCTCTAACATAAGGAGGAGAGTGGTGAGAGAGTGAAAAGTACAAGACCTCAGGGGTCACAAACCACAAATACCCTGCTCCATACGAACTTAAGGTGGCTAAGGAAGGGCAAAGGGGCTGGAGGAGTCTGGAGAGCTGGGCTTTGTTGAACCAGTAGACTCAGGAAGCCAGGCAGTTAAAACCCAAAGGTTAACCACAAAACAGGTTCTGGAGTCAGAGAAGGGTTTTGTGAACCAAAAACATCTGAGTCAAACGGAGAGTAATAAGCCTACAGCTTATGAAAAGGCAAAGTGAAGTGTTTAGACTACAAGTATCCAAAGAAACCTGTGTAAATATATCCCACCCCCCTGTTGGAGTTTTCTGTATAATAAAGCTCTGTGCTGTGTGACATTTATAAGCCCTGGTGCCTGACTCTGCAGGGGAGAATAATACTGGGCAGTTGTCCTCCGTAATTCCAGAAGTTAAAGCAAACCCCGAAGAGACTACTGTTAAGGGTGAGCTGATCGGCCATCAGAGATAGGAGTTAGGACTGATCAGTCACCTCATAAGATCATAAACTGAATACAGGGCCATTACATATATAGAACGGCGGCGATGCCACAGCTACCTCACGGCAGTGTCCTGGGACAGGGTGGTGCTCATGAGACCCACTCACTCTATCTTCTGCTTCTTAAGCCTTGTTGCTTCATTTAGGTTGCCAGGTCACAAAACTACAGTGACAGTGGAAAGCGCAAGGAGCAGAATTTCCCTGTCAGGGGCTTCTAGATTCTAACCTTCACAACCCTGACCACTTCCTTCCTGCTAATAACGCACAGAAGAGGTGTGCACGATTTATTTTTACGTTTTCAGTTAGATTTTTTTTTTTAAAAAAATGGAATGTTGTTGTCACGGCTTCCCCCGTTTACTTTTCATTACTCAGTCGGCCCCCCTCTCCCCTTGCAGTGCAAGCCGGGCTGTTTGCTGGGTTACTGCTCCTGCCTTTTCAGCTTGGACAGGCAGGGGGTTGGGGGGCTGGTGCACGCCAAGAATCCCTCTCCTTCCTTCCCTCTCCCAGCATCTCTGGTGATCTTTCTGGTGTACCCAGGTCACTCCTTGATGCCTCCTGGGACTACATTTTCCAAGGTACGCCAAGGTGCCAAGGGAGGTGGAAGAAGATTTGCACAGTAAGAGATACTGCATGTCCGTCCCCCCTTCTGTGATTTGTAAGCCATGTACCATAAAGATGATGAGATCTGGGTTTTCATCGGAGTTATTAACTTTAGAAAATTAGTTACAATGAAGATAAGATCCCCATTTTATTTGATTATGATATGCAGGTCCTTGGTGCACGTTTCCTCATCTCTCTTGGCCTAATATGCACTTCTTCCCTTCAGAAAATGATGTAATATGTATGTCAGGTCACTACCACTGTTTTATTAGAATCTGCCATCTTCATTGTAATGTTTTAATTATGTGTTAATGTTGAAAAGGAAGTCTTCTTGATGCCAAACAAGGAACAGCCCCTTGAAATAAGGAGTAGGTGGCAAACCTGCTCTCTGCCTGCCCCTTTCTTTAGCTTCCTTGCTCCTGTCTCTACCTTCTCTGCACTCCCTAGGGATCTCTTCTTAGTCCTCTGCCATTCTCTCGTGATGTTTTTAAAGTTAGCCAAGGACACAAAAAGAGGGGGAGGGGAAAAACCTGAACCTAAAACCTAGAATCCAGAACCTGACAAATGGAACATGAGGATATGCTTTTTGTAACTCTGGATGTGGTATCACTGTACACCAATATACCACACAATGAGGCTTTGGAGGTTCTTGAAAGTACACTGGATACAAGAGAGAACATTTATTTTAATACGAACTTCCATGAGTCGCAGCTGCTCAAGTGAACCGTGACTCACAGAAGCTCATATTGAAATAAATGTTCAGGTGGGTGGCCGTGTTGGTCTGAAGCAGCAGAACAAAGTTTGAGTCCCCTCGGGCACCGTGAAGGCCAGCGAAGCTCTTTATCCAAGGGATGAGCTGTTGTGTGCAAGGCCCACCTCTTCAGATACAATGAAATGGAAGTTATCAGTCCAGACATGTAGGTAGAGGGTGAGCAGCAAGTTAGTATACAGCATAATAAAGGTCTTGGAAGTGCCACTGGTCTTGAAGTTTGTTCTGAAATAAATATTGTTAGTCTTTAAGGTGCCATTGAACTTTTGTTTTATTTTGCTATAACAGACTAACACAGCTACCCTTTTGCAGAGTCAACTTTTTGTGCAACTCTTAAAGGTACACCAGTCTTGTCAGAATCTAAACTGTATATTTGACATCCCCGTGTCCCTTTGGTCAGGCTCTCCAGACTGCTAAGCTACCCCTTTTTCAACCTCCTTCCAAGTTCATCCTATTCTTACACTTTGCGTAACATTTGGGGGCAGCGGTACTTTCTCCTTAAGTTCTTCTTTCTCTTGTTCCACTGCTTTGCCTCACTTCCTTTATCTACTGGGCTTCTTGGCAATGTTGGGTCAGGCAGGGCCGCTCCTGGAGGTGGTGTGCCCAGCCGTGCCCAGCGCTTGTCTGGGAAAGGTCGTAGAGACAGTGTGGGTGGTAGGAAGGGGGTTATTACATACTGAGATTGAGGCAGCGTTTCAAACAAGTGGTTTCTTTATTAGCTCAGAACACAGACAGACAACAAGCAGACTGACCCAACTATATGCAGTTTGAACCAGGAAAACCACACCCTCTGGAGCAATAACGTCCAATCAATGATTAGGGCTTGGGCCCAATGGGAATTGTTCCTGCTGAAGGTCAGAGTTGTTCCGGATTGGTCTGTTTGCAACAGCAACCAATCCGGCTGCTTAGTTTAGGATGCTGATAATCTATGGAGCTTGTGACTGAAGCTCACACTTACAAAGCTACACAGATAACCCAATACATAACAGGGGCCCTTGGGCATTCTCTGCCCAGGAACTCCCTTCAAAACCTCTAACATCCCTGTCTCGTGGTCAGTCTCCCCAGCACCCCAATTCAGTGGCTGCTGATCGTAAGCACCATGAGAATTCTTCTGAACAGCCTTCGTCCTTAGCATTTCTTTGCTTATGCTCCCTGACGGTGCCTGTTCCCTCAGGCTTCTTTGTTCATCTGCCTTTCTCCAAGTTCCTAGAACAGCGTGTTTGATTTAGAGCCCCATAGAAAGATGACAGTGTGATCCAGTGCATTTGGTTTAAGCCCATAGCAGTGGACTTAAAGTAAGTGAGAGAACAAGCACACTAATGGTACACTCAGTCATCAAGATTCCCAGTACTAGCATTCATTCTGATGGAGTCTTGGCCAGCATAATACAAACACTGCAGCTGTCAAAGCCAAGCGGGTCCAGGCTGAGTGCAAATGAGATGGAAGAGTGATCAGATCACCACCCAAATCCACTCTGACCAAGGATGGCTCTTCCCCATAGGAGACCGAGGGAGACGGAGAGAAAGTCAGGCATTAAGGTCTTGAATGCAGCAGCAATGCTATCAAACTTGCATCAAGGAAACACAAACGCTAACCTCATTGTATTCCACTCATACACATTCATATGTACAAACTTAGGCAAGTTTTAGATTCAGAGAATCCTGACAGGTGGTGAGATTCTGCCCCTCCCTTGCCTTTTGCTAGTTTTATCATCCTTTGTGTCTCAGGCCCCCAAAAGGCTTGCGCCCTCTCTCCTCCTTTCTAGGACTGGGACGGGAATCAGCCAGATCCAGGTGGGTGGTGTCCCAGCTTTCTTTGGGAAATGGTCTTCTCTGTGGGACACTCTGGTGAAAACTTCTCCTTTGCTTCTCATCTGAAGATGGCAGGGGACTGATTCTGGAGACTTGGTGGGACTTGGTCTAGGGGTGTCTTCAGTACCTTGGCCAGAGTGCCAGCACGACAGCAAAGATTAGAGATGTGAAGGCCTGGAAAAAACTGGAAAAATTCGGCGGGGAAACGGGGTTTTTTTTCCATTTTTTTCCTGAAGCCTTTTTGTTGTTTTTTTCCTGAAAAACTGGAAAAATTGAAAAAGTAACAGAATGACTTTCAATCTGGAAAAGAAAAAAGAAGTGCTAATGTGGCATTCTTTTTCAATATTTCCAAAAATTTCTGGTTTTTTCTGGGAAAAAAAAGGGTTTTCTTCTGAGTTTCAAAATTTCTGGAAATTTTACATCTCTAGTGAAGATACCACTGCAGAAGGGGTGAGGTGGAGATCACAGTTATGTACTCAGTGTTCCTTTGTGTTCCCTGCAAACAGTCCTCTGCTTTTGTAGCTTATGTTCACTGCAAACAATGGAACAGACTCATCTGCTTGTTGTAAATTGTCTTTGCACGGAATTCAAGTGGACACAATCACATCCAGCCCTACTCACCCACAAGTTTATGTCTCCAACCCTGCATTCCATGAAACAAAGGTCAGCTAATAATAAGAAATGCAGGCTAAGATTGCATGTGGGTTAAAAGAGAGCATAAAATCAAGCATGGATAATTCAAATAAGCACAAATTCAGTAAGCCATCAATTCAAAACTCCTAGTTATGGCTTTAAGAAGTCGTTTTATTGTTTATACCTCTGTTCTGACGCACCTTGAGCCTGCTTGTGAGGGGAGGGCAGGACACAAGTTAAATAAAATAAATAACTAGTTCCTTGCACAGCCCCTGTCTACTGAGCCAGTTTGGTGTAGTGGTTAAGTGCACGGACTCTAATCTGGAAGCACCGGGTTTGATTCCCCACTTGCACCTGCTGATGTGACCTTGGGTCAGTCACAAGCTCTGGCACAGCTGTCCTTGAAAAAGAGCAGTTTCTGTCAGAGCTCTCTCAGCCCCACCCACCTCACAGGGTGTCTGTTGTGGGGAGGGGAAGGGAGTTTGTAAGCCTCTCTGAGACTCTGAGTGAAGGGTGGGGTATAAATCCAATCTCCTCTTCTTCTAAATTTGATTTTGTAGTAAGCAAATGCATTGATTCAACTTACCGATTAGTCGTAGAGATCAAAACAAATATGCTGGATTACTTTGTAATTGTTTAGGCTCAAACTGTAGCCCACTCAGTTTCCAATCCACACTTAAGTGTGTTTCAACAGGAGATGAGGAAAGATAGGACTGATGGGGGAAGAGAGTGGAGATAAAGACCTTAATCAGTCTTGCTTGTTCATTGGTGGTAGAAAGTGCGATCAAGTCACAGGCAACTCATGGCGACTCTGTAGGGTTTTTCAAGGCAAGAGATGAACAGAGGTGGTTTGCCATTGCCTGCCTGCCCTGCATGGAGACCCTGGACTTTCTTGGGGGTCTCTCATTTAGCCAGGGCTGTCAGTGCTTAGCTTCCGAGATCTGATGAGATCGAGCTAGCCTGAGTGATCCAGGTCAGGGTGATTGACTGTTAAATTGAGATTAATGTGTGAGAATGTATATTTTTAAACTTGCCAGCATTCAAACTTTCTTGGAATTCCTGCCCTCTGGACTCCAACTGGAAAAAATAACAGTGGATGGCTGTTGCCAGAGGCTGCTGAATTGCTATTGTTGGAGAAACAATATTGAATATTTAATTCAAATTGCTTGTTCAATATTTGTTTCACTCATCATACTTGAGCCCAATATGTAAATCATCAAAACTAACATCTTACAACACCCCTCCCTGAACTGTGTAAATAAAGTTTCAGTAGCCTAATCATACAAATATCTGCTAAACTAAGAACATTTTGCAATGTTTTCTAAAGGCTTAAAGGTGTGGGCTTAAGAAAATCCATTTCAGTAGGAAATTAGGGAGATACGGGGCTGCAGTGGTGAAGGCCCTGCCTCAGTTTCTGGTAGGTCTCAGAAGATGATAGATGTCAAATTTGCTATTAGCAGGTATGTACAGCGGTGTTGCAAAATTGCCCATTTCTGGCAAATGTCATGGGATTGTCTTTTACTGCAGAATCTGTAGTCCCCTGACCAGAACTGGAATCGCAGAACTGAACTTTGTTGGTCTTGGAGGTGCCACTGGACTCAACCTGAGTTCTCACATCTCTTTGTTAACTCTTGTATTTGTATGCTGATTTGCTGCCTTTCACAGATCTTACCAACTGCTTTAATCCAATCTCAGCTATACTTATCACCCAGTTACTTATGCATCTTGACTCTAACTAGCCCTTCCTGGCAACTAACCCACCCATGTGTAAGGCTTGAGGAAATCTGTCTCCATGTATCTGAAGAAGGGTGCATGCACATGAACGCTCATACCCAGAATTAAACTTTGTTGGTCTTAAAGGTGCTGCTAGACTCGAACTTTGCAGTTCTTTCAGTTGACTAGAAATATAAAGATGTCTCTTTCCGTGACAGGTTGAAGATCTAAACATGGATAATGTCAAGCTGCTTCTGCAAATAGATAATGCCAGGCTGGCAGCTGATGACTTCAAGCATAAGTAAGTTGATGGGCTCTTTTGACATGAAACCAATTTTCTGTGTGCTATGTGGCAGCAGCCGAGTGAGCTCCGGTAAGAGGAGGCTTTAAAGTCTTTAATTGCTGTTTGGTGCCTAGCTGAAGAATTTCTAGGGCAAAGAAATAAATTGGGTGTTTTATTCTTGCTTTTATTTCTTTGACTCTGGCTTCTGGGCTCCCTGCCAGAATGATTACATGGCTTCCTACGGAGGTGCTTTGTTATTTACCTAATTACTATTAGCATGAAACTACAAAAACCACAGAAGAGGGGAAGGGAACTGGAGAAGGATTTGACAGACCCGTCACCAAAGCAGGCTAAGATTGGTCACTACTTTGAGTCACTGAATGTTGTTCTCCAAGTTTCAACTGCAAACCGTTTTGCTTGTTTAAACACAGATGTCAAACCTGAGCCGTTTCCCCTAAGTTTCCCTTTAAGGGAACCGCATAATGTAGAAGCCACGATGGAGACAGAAGCAGCAAATGATCCAACTACTGATTTATTGCTGCTTACAGAAAAAAAAGTTGATTATATTTTTCAGCAACTTTAACTCTTGCAGTCCAAGACAGGCTATTGGCTGGGAGTAGAAAAGATGCTCATAAATCCCCACAGAAAACTCCCCCTCCTCATCCAGGGAGTAAGGAAAGCCATATTCAATCTTTGATGTGGGGGAGCAGAACTGAGTTGACCGCCCTCTACCAACTAACTTGGCAGTCGCATCAAATTTGCCTGTGTGTTGGCCTTTATAAAGGCACTCTTCCCTTGTGGAATACAGTTGCCAGATGGCATCTGAATGAGCTGTTTGGAAGACACATCAGGCAAACGGATATGCAATCAGTAGAGCTGCTGAATAGCTCTAACCAGAGCCAGAGGGTTTTACTAACCTTTTACAGTAGCACAATAACAAGAACATTACTTCATAATAAAGAATGGCTGCAGACCAAAGGTATCTTCCCACTTCTTGTATTTAAAGATTCAAATATAACACTATTGCTCCCCCAGTCCTTCTACCATCCAGGCTGTAGTTGCACCGAACAAGCTTCTCAGTGTACCGATACTCAAATTGTCCACAAAAGGACCCAATTGGATGCTTCTTCTATTTGTAATCTTCCAGCCGGAGACTTCAACCTATGAATGTTGGTACCTTAACCCCTATAAAGTCCTGTTCAGCAGTTAACCCAAGAAATTCTTTGGATCCTAAGATTGAATCCAAGCAAGCATTCCCAGATAAGAGTCTTGGGAACTCAGGTTTCCAGCCAACTCCAGAGACAATTGTGGAGGAACCGATGCTTCCCAGAGATGATGCTGCAGGTCAGTCGAACATGAAAGGATTTAACATTCCATGCCCGCGACCAAGCATGGAGAGAGGGAGACCTGTTATCATAATCCATCTGTTGCGGGAACATGGCAGAACCATAATTTGGATGCAGACAACAGTTGTGTTAATTCTGACATTGACAGATTCCTTAATCAGTTTTATCGAGATAGGCTAAGTAAACCATCTTTACAAAGGATCAAAATAGTCTCTTGGAATATCACTGGCTGGAGAAACAAAGCCAATGACTAAGAATTCTTAAGCTACCTCAGAATACATGATATCATTCTTCTTCAGGAGACCTGGTCAACCTCGCCAATATATTTGGAGGGATATAAATCCTTCTCTCTTTCTTCATCAAGGATTAACTCCAAGGTTCACTCTCAAACTGGTTTTACCATGCTTGTATCTACAAAATACAATGTTAATCTCCTTAATCTTCAAGATCGCCATATTCCAATTATGGCAGTCCTACTCACCTGCAGTGGAGCCTCTATTATAATAGCAAATGTCTATATGCCCCCTACGCAGATTAGAGCAGACCTAGCCAAACAGTGGGATGGATTGTTTGCTCTTTTGGAACAGATGGTCCAGTTATGTGATCATGGGGATATAGTCTTAGCTGGGGATTTTAATGCCAGAGTGGGTAACAACATACTGAACCTTGTGAATAATGCTGGCTTAGACCAGGAGGAATTTTCTCCTGTACTATTATCTGAGCTCAGGCACTCCAGGGAGAATATCTCCAATTTATCTGGTCAATATTTTATTCAAATGTGCACCTAATTTAATTCAACCTGGTTGAATGGTTTAGAGGACTATAGAAATACAGAAAACTATACATTTCTCTCCACAAGAGGCTGCAACGTAATTGATTATATATTGATCTCCTTAACCCTGCGACCATTCACACTTGATTTTATAATTGGAGAACAGCTTTGCAGTGATCATTTACCTCTCTCTGTTTATTTTGAATTGAATGTTAATATTTCCCAATCTCAAGAGGTGGAGCAATGGAGTAGTGAGGTGGTTGAGAATCCAGAGCTCTCTGGATTTCACAAACCTTTGGAGTCTTTTTAGGGGACTTTCTTGGCATTTCTGGACTCCTCCGGATTTGACAAGGGTCCACCAGTTTCCTCGGGGGTAGGGACTGGTAGCAGAAGACTTATACTGAGCTCCCCACTTGTGGCGGCAGCAGGTGAAGATTTCAGTTCATCTTGAAGCAGACGCTCCAAGGGACTGGCCACAGGAATCTGCTGGCTGGGAAGCTACATTCAAGCTCCAAATAAGAGTCTCCATGCCTCACCACAAATCATCTTGGCGAAGACTCTGTAAGTCTTCTACTTTAATCATTAAATTTGGAACAGACACTTAATTGCCCCAATAAGTCTGTCCCGGAGGAAAAGGGAGGGGGAAAGCTCCCGCAACGGGTAGCCAAACAAAGTCTTGGGAACTTTTATTATACTAAACATGCAGGGGAAAAACAACACTTTGAAGTGTTCTATTTGCTATTTGGATAATATTGCTACAGAGACTTATTTCATTCCTAAAGAACTTTGATGGCACTAGAGAGAAGGAAGCAGGCTAAAAGTTAAGCCAAAATGGCACTGAGCAGCATCCCTTTTTTCCTCTGTGTCTTTCTATGTGCAATCTTGCAGTGAATGTTGTGTCTGTTAAGGAGTCCAAAGGAGTGAGATGGCTCTCTCGGCTCCATTTGAAGTGAAGGAATCCAGGACAGATGAAAATATACAACTGCTGTCAGTCGACCAATGGGACTGTTTAAAAAGCCAACTGACGGAAAAAATTACAAATGCTTTTATGGAAGCTTTAGGAGAGTGTTTGGATTATTCTGAAGATTATTCTGAAGAAGAGATTACAGAGACACAAAGTCAGATGATGTCAGCTTCTACACAAGATGAAAAATGACAGGATCTGTTTCAACACTTGACATTTATAATGAGAGTCTTTTCTAGCTACTGCTTTGATGGGCTGATTGGACATAATATAAACAATGCAGACTGTTTGCTTTTGTACATAAACAGACCAGAAGAGAACGGGACATTCAAAAATCAAAGACACAAAAGAATAACAATTCTGATGAGACATTTTCAAAGAAAACAAGAGAAATTTAAATTTTACAAACAAATGGAGGTAGCATTTTTGGACAGTCAGCATAGCTTTATTAGCTGAATCTCTAAAACTGGAACTTCTAAGCAGATGAGATTTGTTTATTGACTGTATATTTTGTACCTGATTTACATGACTATTTGATATCTGATTGATTGATTTATGAATATAATCTAAAGCAAACTTGACTGTTTAATGAAAGCTAAAGAAAATGAGCCGTCTGAAATTTTAGAGAGGAATTGTAGGGGAAAATGTAATTAATGGGCTGTCTATTTAGAGAATGTGTATGGATTTAATTATTTTGAGAGAGAAGATCAGATGCTACTGGATAAGGTGAAAGACACATGGCTTTGCTAGTGGGAGAGCTGGATTGTAGGGAAAATATAATACATTATGTTCAGATTTGCTAGTTAATGGAATTTTGAAAACTAACAGTGCCACAAACGTGAAAGAATGTCTAAAGAGACTAGACTGTTAAGTTAGAAGAAATATATGTCCTCTTTAACATAGTTATACTGCTAAGTTATGCCTGTGCGTCATCATTTATTTTTATTGATATAAAATAGTTTAATAAAAGTTTAGCATAGATAAAAGGAAATATAGTAGATAGAATATTGATGAATTAGTTTTATAATGGGAATAGATTCTTGGTTTAATAATGTATGTTATTGATTGCAAATTAAATAAGGGGGAGAAATGGGAATGTGGACGCAAATAGTCTGCATGGCTTCAACTGACTGATGGGCCAAAAATCTACCAAAACTGGAACCTTTAAGCTACCAAGAACTGTTTGTTTACTTTGTGTTTCTTCTCCAGATCTACATTGTTATTTGATATCCAATTGATTAAGGAATATAACTTGAAGTAAAGTATTTTTAATTTTTGCATTGTCTTGATTGATTAATGAAAGCTATAAGCTATGGACTTTTAATTTGAAATAATTTATCCTCTGTATCTGTAATGTTTTAATTGAAGGAGGTTGGAAAGAGATGGGCAGTTTGAATTTTTTGAGAGGAATTGCAGGGAAAAGTATAATTAATGGGCTATTTACTTAGAGAATGGGCATGGTTTTAGCTATTTTGAGATAGAAAATGAGATGTTATAGGATAAGGAGAAAGCTATGTGGCATGTTTAGTGTGAGAGCTGAGATTTTAGGGAAAATATAATACATTGTGTTTAGGCCTGAGTTAATGGGATTTTGAAAACTAACAGTATTAATAATATGGAAGAATATTTAAAGGGACCAGATTGTTAATTTAGCAGGAAAATAAGCCTTTACTAACATAGTCAAATTGCTAAGTTATGCCTGTTTCTTTTCTTCTTTGTTTTCATTGATATAAAACAGAGTAATAATAGTATATTATAGATAAAATGAAATATAGCAGATAGAATATAGATGAATTAGTTCCATAACGGGAATAGACTTTTGGTATAACAGTGTTTGTTACTGAATACAAATTAAAATGAGGGGGGGAAATGGGAATGTGTATGTAAACATGGTGATGTGAGCGAGATATTTGGCTAGTTATTTTAAAATGTATGGCTCTTTTTCTGTGTAACTTTCAAAAAATAATAAACTTTGCCCAATAGGGCAAGTAAAAAAAAATATTTCCCAATCTGTCCTTCAAGAGTTAGAATCTTCACTAAAGCTTCCGTGGTTCTTCAAAATGAGAGCTAACATTCCTGAAGTACTAAGTGCCCCCTCTATTCTGGAGCACAGGGATAGATTAATAAATTCTCTGGATCACCACGAAGCAGAATCCAGCTATCTGAATCTTTTGTCCCTTATCATTGAGTCACTGAAACAAAGGTTTCAGAGACCTGAAACAGAACAACTGAAGCCCGCTGGGGATGGCCACTGATTTGACAGAGAATGCAAAGAACTAAAGATTCATTTTCATTTGATATATCGTAAATTTTATAATTCATCAGCTACCTGTCTACCTGAGGAATATCAAATTTATAAAAGTAATTTAAACACTCTCATTAAATTTAAAAGAAGTTCCTACATGAACAGACAGTGGAATCGGCTCATAATTTCCATCCGGCATAATGATTCAAAACAATTTTGGATATTGGTCAATAGAGCTTTTCAATTAGAAACCCCTATGCCCTCTGTCATCTCACCTTCCACTTGGTACCAACATTTCCTAGATTTATTCCAAGAGGAAACTCTTGAGCCTTTGCATAGGGTCAAAACTGTTTTAGTAGACACTCCTGAATGGCCTCCCATTATTTCAGAAGTAGTTATGCTTATTGACCAACTAAAACCAGGTAAAGCATTGGATTCTGATCCAATGCCTTTGGAAGTCTTAAAAGCAGACCTGAAATGGTGGGCACCTCCATTGGCCACTTTTTTTACTATTATAAACTCTACTGGACATATCCCTTCCATGTGGATTAATGCGATTATTGTACCAATCTTCAAAAAGGGTGACCACTCAAACCCCTCTAAGTTTAGACCTATAAGTCTACTATCTGTCATAGGTAAACTTTATGCCAAACTACTACAAATCAAGTTTAATGATTGGCTAATAACAGAGAAAATGATTGGGTCAGAAAAAATAGATTTTAGACAAGGGAATTCTGCTGTTGGACCATTGCTTAGTCCTTAATCACTTAATCAATTGCTTTGTCCTTAATCACTTAATCAATAAACAAGTAAGATGCAAAAATCCAAATTATATGTGGCTTTCTTAGACCTCAAAGGGGCCTTTGATTCCATTTCTAGGAACCACCTTTGGGAAAAATTAGCTAGCACATCTCTCAATAAGAGGCTCCTCTTTCTAATTAGTAGACTATATAATGCTACCTCGTGCCCTATCAGATGCTCTTCAACTGGTAGATTGACACCCGAGATCCCTACCAATAAAGGAGTCAAGCAGGGATGTGTGCTTGCGCTTCTACTTTTAAATTTTTTCCTAAGGGATTTGGCTCCATTCTTAAATCAAGTGGATGGACATTGTTCTAAGCTAGGCTCCGCTGATATATCAATCTTATTATATGCAGATGACGCAGTTCTGCTTTCTTGCACTAGTGTGGGTCTACTTTGACTTTTAAACATCTGCCAGGATTGCTGTAAAATCAACCTAATAGAGCTAAATTATGAGAAATCAAAAATCTTAGTTTTCTCAAAATCCAGGAAGCAATTCATATGGAGGATTGGCGACCATAAGCTTGAACTAAGATACTTTAAGTATCTAGGTCTTCATTTTCATGCCACCACAATTTGAACTCTACAGTGCAGGATAACAATCAACAACCTTAAGGCAAATATCAATGCCCTCCTATGGTTTTACTTTTCAGAGAGAGGGAACAAATTAGTGCCATCAGTGTTAAAAGTATTTAATATAAAAATAGCCCCAGCTACTTTACAGAGTCCCTGTTTGGATTGAGGCAATTAACAAGTCAATTGAACAGGTGCATACAAGCTTTTTACTAAAGTTACTAGGAGTCCCACTTTGTGCCCTGTATGAAGCCCTCTGTTTGGAATGTGGCCAAAGCCTTATGTCTATGAGGGCGTGGCTTATGACCTTCAAATACTGGGCCTGATTGCACTATAACTCTCTGACCCCACCAGCTATAGCTACCAGATGTTAACTGAGACGGAGGGTTCACCCTGGCTTGCCACTATAGAGAAAAAACTGAGATCCTTGAATCTCTCTCTTGAATCTATATTGATGCTTTCTGAAATGGAGGTGTTTCACAAAATAAGGAGTAGATTACTGAAGACAGAGTTGTGGAATTTGTATAATGCAGCCAATAAGATTTGTTCCCATGGTAGGACACTTGCCTAGTTATTTCTTCCAACTGCAATCTCCAAAATTGTTTTACCCTCAGCAATTTTATTTGGTAGATTCCAGGGTATTCCCTTTGCCAATAGACTTTGCCCTTCTACATGTGAAACTATGTTATTATTCCAGTATTAGGCAATGTATTCTATTACCAATATTTTATAATGTGTCAGATTTTTCTAGGCCGAACAAACTACTATTTCCGTTGGACAGCAATGAGGAAAACATAATTGAACTTATGGCAAAGTTTTTACCAGCTGCTGCTTCTATATGTAGTAAAACTTTGTAAATGCTTAAAGTAGGGTACTTTTTAATGGAAATTGTATTTTATCCAGAATTTGAATTTTATCTCTGAGATACTATGTTTTTACTCCTGTGAAATGTCATTAAAGGGATTGTTTGTGTGTGCATAAGTGAGTTATTTTGTTCACAACCATGTCAGTGAGCACACTGTGCAGTTGTGCAGGATGCAGGCAGGATGCATCAGGCTCAGTCCCCAGAATGGGAGAGTCAGGGAGAAAAGACCATTCCATGTGCAAAGCAAGATTCTTAAAAAATCAGGATTCTTTTATGTGATCCTTTTTTATTAGGCTCCAAATGAAACATTCTCACTTTCTCTGAAATTAACACTAAGGGTTACCAGCATCACTTGGCTATCACATTTTTCAAGTACGCTCCTGTTTCTGGTTAGACCTTCTGTTTTCACCAAATGGCAGGGATAAATCTGTGTCTGGGCCGTACCCCTGCAGACTGCAGGTGGGGACCAATGTGATGGACAGACCTTTCATATAAAACATTTGTTGCATGTAAAACAAACAAACAAACTAGAAGAGCTGGGGAAGGATTCTAGAGAAACTTTATCCCTGAGCTCCACCTCAGCCTGCAGTAATACAGCAAAGATAGTTTTGCTTCAGGGTGTGTTGTGATCTTGTATACTGTAATCATTAGAGGAGGTTCTGCTTTCAAATTACTTCACAAATTGAGGTCAAACTCATATCCACTATGGGCAGGGTATTCTCTGTGTGGTGAACGCCCATGCAAGAGAGGCCAGCAAAGACTTGGGCTATTGAGAACATTTCCACTTGACTTTTGGGGATTATTGAACTAACTGTTGTTTAAATAACGGGCGGCTCTTTTGGCTGCCTTTTCTACTTTGGCTTTTTTCTAGATTGCTTCATTTTTCTTTAGAATTCTATGAGAACTTGAAGAATTATGTTAGTCTGTTTTGTAAACAGATTTGAGGGGGTTTTGAACCAAATGGCAGATATTTAAAAAAAGGAAATACTTGGTTATCTGAGTCTTGTTATATATGGTAGGAGCTCATGCATCTTTAGAAAGCTTGGAAGTAACCATTAGGGGAAGGTCAGGCAACCCTTTCTGCATTTTAAGGAGAGACAGAGTTAGCTCTGCATGCATGTACTCATTGTATTTGATGTACTGTGTATATATTTTATAATCATGCATGTACACCTGTGTATAGAAAGAAACATGAGGCTCAGTCTTGAGCTGTCCTTACCAGCCACACAATTTAAGTCCCGAATTGTGATCTTTAAACTCCTGCCCTTTTCTCTTTTACCAGGCTGGAAGCTGAGCAAGCTGTGTGTGACAGTGTGCAAAAGGATACCCATGGGCTGCGCAAAATGATAGATGACACTAACTTCCTACGTATGAAGCTGGAAGGGGAGCTGGAGTCCCTCAGAGAGGAACTGGCTCACTTACGCAAAAGCCACAAAGAGGTAACGGGCACAATGGGTGCAAGTGACACACTGTGGAGAGCATCAACTCTTGTATGCTTCTTGCATATCTAAGTATTATCCAAGTGTGCAAATCTGGTGTTTGGTGATGGCTTTGGAATCTTAAGAGCCTTGAATGCCTTCTTCAGAAAGCATTTGTCTGGATCTGTTGGACTCAGGGCTGCAGGGAAATGTGTGGACATGGTCTTTTGAAGACTCAGAAGCCCTCAAGGGGCTGGAAGGACTTTAATTTCTCAAATAGCTTTCTACTCACACCTTGGTTTCTGCTCCATACTATTCTGCTCCTACAGCTCCTGCTTCTAGCAGCAGAGTCTTTGCAAGAACTGGCAAACATTTTTTAAATTTAAAATGCAATAAAATTTGCTAACAGCACTAAAACATGCAAAACGTCCATAGTGCCAAAAATGAATTTTACAGATGAAGAATTTTGATCTTAATTTGTTGGGGCAACCCCCCCTAAGGAGCGGAGTTGTCTATTGATGGTTGAATGGACAGAAGTGTCAGGAATAGTCATATGCAGCTGCTCTCCATCTGACTGCTAAGCAGCTGTGGTTCTATATGTACAAAGAATTTGAATCTATTTGTCCAACGTTTCCCTTATCAATAAGCTAACCAATTATTGTAGCATAGATTCTTCCCTCTCATAAGTGGTCAGTTTATGAAACACAGAAACATTAGTGTTTGATCACCTCAAAAATATTTTGCAATCCCTTTAAAATGCAGAAAGTGTTGGCAATATGATTGGTGCTCACAATGTTTAAAATGGCTGACAGAAGCTCCTTTGCAGTTTCCACCCTTTTCCCCTGTCAAAGTTTTAACCAGAGACATGACTGGCTAGGGATGTTGTTCCCCTAAACTCATTTTGGCAAACTAAAGAGCAGGGGAGCTGTCTACCCACTCAGAATCCCATCCTCGTCGCCAGTGTTGCATTTCAAGATCAGGCAGCTTTCTTTAATCAGTGATTTCAGTTGATTAGAACAGAACACACGACAACACAGAATGCACAGAACCACCCCAACTTTTATACAGTTTGGAACTGGCTAAACCACACCCCTAGAACAGTAAGGTCCAATCATAAGTGAGTGCTTAGGACCAATAGGGTTTGTTCCTGCTGAAAGTCATAGGGTTTCCTGATCGGTCCATTGTGCAATGGCAGCCAATCAGGCTGTTGATTTCAGGATACTGAGAGTCTATGGAGCTTGTGACTGAAGCTCGGGCTCATTCTACAATTCAGGCTATCCATATAACACCATACCTAACAGGATGAAAAAGGGGACCCAACATTTCTGTTCCACTAGTGGTGGAGCCTCT
The DNA here is from genome assembly GCA_029375565.1 of Gekko gecko. NCBI lineage: Eukaryota > Metazoa > Chordata > Lepidosauria > Squamata > Gekkonidae > Gekko > Gekko gecko. Next base: position 83,286,395 of record JAPDNY010000003.1, on the reverse strand, counting down.
GTTGAATGTTCTGGCAGTGGAACGTCTCTTCCAATAGTGTAACACTCTTTGCATTAGAACCTCCACCAACAGTAAAATGGAAATGTTATCTCTAGTTACTGCCTGACCTACACAGATGATTTCTGAGTTTCAGTTGACATTTCTCATTTATTGTTGACTCCTGTAAAGACTTCATCTTTAAAACATTGTAGAAGACTCCAGATAATTTGCTATACTTCATGATTGTGGCAGTGCAGATTTTTAGACTCCTTGTGCCACACGGTTTTCACAGTCACTGCCTGAAATGGGACTCTGGGATCTATGGACCTTTTGTTCTAATCCCACTAATAGATTTCTGCATATACAGCACAGGGTAGTGATCCTGTGCCCGTATTAGTGGAAGCCTAGCCCAGAAATTTGGACTGCCTTTCACCATGCAGAAATTAAGGAAGCTCAGTCTTTCTTTGCTCTTTGCAGGAAGTAGAGGCTCTCAATGCCCTGATTGCCAACTCTGATGTAACAGTGCAAGTGGATAATCCACAGAAGCAAGACCTGAGTGAACGCATTGCGGAGATCCGCAGCCAGTATGAGAAAGTGGCTGAGCAGAACCGTGCTGAAGCTGAGGACTGGTACAAAAACAAGGTGAGGAGAGAGCCAGTCATGGTAGTGCTGAGGAATGCTTGAAATTTCTTTGCCTCTCAGCTTCCCTGCTGTTGCTGTCCCTGTTGTAATATACAAGGTCTGTAGGGGCACCTACTTTAAGAAGATCAGAAGAACAGGCTGTAGGGGACAGTTGAAGGACTGATAGTTAGCATAGCTAGATTAGGGACTTCCCACAATTTCAAATTATGTCCTTCCTGTCTCCTGATTGGCTCTTTGGAGACTTCCTGCTCCAACTGAGCCCTCCCCCCCTTGTTCCTGTCTCTCACAGCAGCAAGTCAGTTAGTTAAGCCTCTCTCCTCTGTTCTAGCAGAGCTTATTCTTCTCTAATAAACCGAGTTATTTTTCTTAAACAGCTGGTGCTCCATTCCTTTGCATATTTAAACCCTTATCCCTGCAGTTTGATTCCATGTCCCAAGAGGCTGACGTGAACACCCAAGCACTGGAAGAAGCCAAAAGCGAGTTGACAGAGCTTCGTCGGCAGCTACAGGGTCTGGAGATTGAACACCAGACTCTTCAGAAAATGGTATGCTGACCATCCGCTTTCCCTCCCAGAAGAGCCTGCGGGCGCCATTTCTGCACAGTTTTCTAAAACAGGGAAGCGGGCAGGGTCTTCCCTATCCTGGAATATTAGAAACAAAAACTATCTACAGTTTGTCTTTGAGGCAGCTATGAGTCATTTTATGCATAAATGACCCCACATTCTGGAGCTAAAGATGGCTAATGTATAGAACATGCTATAATTAGTTCTGCTTATGTTTCATAGTGCATCTTCTTTGATTGGATTTAATGTTTATCCTGGTCTGCCCATCTTCTTACAGTTAGGAGAGAGAAACATGGTATTCTACCCACCTTTCCTGTTTAGGAATCAGGAGGAGTGATGTGGGAGGTGGGCTTGGTTTTGGTAGGAGAGTGCGTACTGAGCACACAAACGGTTCCAGGTCCAATCTCTGGTATCCCCTGTTAAACAGAAATCCAGTGGCACCTTAAAGACTTTTTATTCTAGAAGTGTTCCTGAGTTAGGCTTCACTTCATCAAATGCATGGCATGCACAAACACAGACACCTTTATAGCCAGAGTTACAAAGGTGGGGGGAAAGGGAGTTGCAGCAGCAAATGACTTAGATGTGCATCCCTGTGAAACGCACTGAAATGGATGTAGTTGTTATAGGTAATGAATGAGAAAAGATACCTGAGGTTCCATTTTCTCTCATGGGGTGGTGTTAATGCAATCTCTTCTTATAATATTTATCTTTTGGTTTCATAAGATTCCATGTGCTCCCATTGGCTGTAAAATGCCCTCCCTCAGCCATTGGCCCATCAGCCGCCACTCAAGAGTACTCGCGTGCCATTGGCTGGGTGCTGGGTCTGCTCCTCTTCCCCACCCACTCCCCCTGGCAGACAGCTCTCTCTCCTGAGGAAGACAGTTCTCTTGACTCCTGTGAGGGACTGTCCCCTCAGTGGCTGTTGGTTGGCACCTAAGCTTGGTTCTGTGAGTAAAAAAACAAAGGACTTTCAGCTTAACCCCTCCCCCGCCCATAACCCCCTCCCCAATGGCCACTTTCCTGTCAGAATAAAAGGAAAAAGTCTCTTTCTCCTGCTTAGCTTCAGCATGGCTGGCTGGCTAACGAGGTGGGCCAGCAACCATCAGACCATTTCCTTCAACTCCCCGCTGAGCAGCTGACTTTCCCCTAGGGTTGCCAATCTCCAGGTGGGACCTGGAGATCTCCCACTGTTACAGTTGACCTCCAGATGACAGAGATCAGTTCCCCGGGAGAAAATGGCTGCTTTGGAGGGTAGACTCTATGGCATTATACCCTGCTGAGTCCTTCCACCCCCCACCCAAACGCTGCCCTCCATAGTATCCACCCCCCAATCTCCAGGTATTTCCCTAATCAGAGTTGGCACCTGTACTTTCTCCTCTGTCAGTAAAAGGCCCTTTCCACACCTATGTTGGCCTTTGGGAGAAAACTCATTGGGCCCAGTCCTGATCAGGTTGCCAACTCCAGGTGGGCAATTCCTGGAGATTTGAGGGATGGAGCCTGGAGAGAGTGAGGTTTGAAGAGGGGTGGCACCTCAGACAGGTATGATGCCATAGACTCCACCCTCCAATCCAGCCATTCCCTGATGGGGAACCATTGTTGCCAATCTCCAGGTGGGGGCTGGAGATCACTCAAAATTACAACTGCTCTCTAGGAGGGAGGGGGAGGAGATGGAAAACTAAAGGTAGGTTGATGGTTGGCTGGGAGGGAGATAAGGTTATCAACTCCAGGTTGGGAAATTCCTGGAGATTTGAGGGGTCGAACCTGGAGAGGGTGAGTGTTGAGGAGGGGTGGGACCTCAGGTACAATGCCATAGACTCCACCCTCCAAACCAGCCACTCCCTCCTGGGGAACCACTGTTACCAATCTTGGGGGTGGCCTGGAGATCACTCAAAATTACTTCTGCTCTTCAGGTAGCAAAGATCAGTTCCTCTGGAGAAAATGGTGGACTCTGTCATTATACCCTGCTGAAATTGCCACAGCAAATTATCACTGAGTTCCCAAAGCAGGGGCACTCTCCCAGAGCCTCTTTCTAGAGCCCGTTGTATTTATTTCCACAACAGGCCTTATTCCTAGTATACAATAAATCCATTTAGAGAGGGTAAAGGCCACTCCTAACTGTAGAGGATGGGAGAGCAGGATAAATCTAATTAAGGAAGGTGCAATGTGAAACATGATAAGCAGAAATAATTAACATCTGTAAAAGGTGGGTCATTCTGAGCTATAGTGAGTGAAGAAATCCAAGTATTTGTGCATGCCTAGGAGAAAGATGGTATTCTCTGGATGAATCCTAATTCAGTTCTTTCATGTTGAATTCTTCCTTTGAAGTTATGGTATGGGCTGCCGAAGTTCAAACCTCACCATCTCTTTTAGTCTCCTTTCATAAAGCGTGCATAGTGATTCTGCTCAAAGCAGCTTTTAATTTAAAGTAAGCAGTTAATAGATTGCTCTTAGCTGCCAGATTTAGCTGAAGTTTTAAAGTCAAGGCTTTAAAAATTGGCTGTATTGCTGAAAACTGACTTGTGTTTGCTAGGTACAGAAAAGTAGTGTTTCAGAAAATTTAAGATTTTTGTTTAAAGAAAATTTAAGAAACAGTGGAAAGGAGAAGATATTGTTCAAGAAAAAAGTTCAAAGCATCTTTGGACTCAGGGAAATAGTTACCCCAGTTTACTGGATGCTGGCCAATTTTCTGTAATTATTTGTTATACACCTTGTGCTATATAAAAGGAACCCAGCATTTGGTGTACCATCTGGAATGCAGACATCCACCCCACCCTCCAAGAAACCAAGTGAATGTCATTCCTCTATCAAATATTACTATTTCTTCCAATGCAGGTGGATACCCTGGAGAACACCTTGAAGAATACAGAAAACCACTATCGCAATGACTTGGGCAATCTCAACTCTGTCATTATCAAGCTGCAAGATGACCTGGCAGCCTGCCGGGCAGACCTGGAAAGGCAGGCCCGAGACTACGAAGCCCTTCTGGACCTGAAGACCAAGCTGGAGAATGAGATCGAGCACTACCGCAGTCTGATCGAGGGTGCAACGGACAGGTAATGAAGGGGCTGTGCTGCCTGGTCTTTTAGTCCTATTTCTCAGGCAGAAGCCTCTTCTGGAGATTTCCACATCATTCCACACACTGCATAGCTGTTTTTCTGCAGCGTAGAATGCCTTTGTGTAATTTTGTTCTGCTCGTAAGAAAAACACTCAGGAAAGTATATTACTTCCCCATTGCAAACATATGTGGGGCAGGAGTGACCTATATGTTGGCGTAAGATTAGTCTTCACTAGGCACTGTGCCTTGCTGTTCTTCCCTGCGTCATGTCTTCATTGCTGCCCAATGGAAAGTTTCCTCCAGTACCTCCCACTTTACCAGATAATACCTGGAGGTGTATCCCATACAGAGAAAAAAAAAAGATCAAGCAAAACACATGGGTTAGGATGCTGAAATGGGTGAAGGTAACCTCTCTGCCACTAACAGAGCTCTGTTTCTGGAAGAAGGACCAGGTGGCAATTTCACTCAAGTCCCTGACTCACGTTACTTTTTGCCCACGAAGGCCCACAACTCCTGGTATCGCCTTACTGGGGGTGGGGTGGGGGGTGGGAAGTGGAGGAGATCCAGACATACCCTGGCCTTTGGCTGGATACAGCTTGGAGCATCAGGTCTGATAACTACTCACCCCATTTCTGCCTATTTTGAAAGCTGTAACCAGACGAGCTAGCTCAGTGAATAGTCAAGTTAAGCGTCTTTGAGCGTGGGCCCCTGATTAGGCATCTGGAGTTTGGACAACAGCAGGCCTGTAGCCAGGACTTTTTTAAATAGGGGGGCCTTTCGAAAAATTGGGACACACTGAAATTTGCAGCCCTCACTTCTCCCCCAAAGCATTTAAATTTCGAGGCTCCAAGTGTAGGTGCGCGCACCCCCCTGCTTTAAATGCTTTGGGGGAGAAGCGGGGCCCGTCCAGGCAGCTCTCCCTCCTCCAGGCACTCAGCCCGTTGCAGCACCTGTTCAAAGAAGCCAGTCTCCACCCAGCATTGACAGTGCACGTCTTGGAGGCGCGCGTCACTGTGCAAAGAGCGCTGCAGCAGCTCGAGGGCCTCCGGCCAGTCTTGGGCAAAGGACGTCCACACACTGTTGGTGTAGAGAAGGTCAAAGGGGGTCAGCGGCCTGCAGGAGCTGAGCGAGGAGGAGAGGACAAGGAAGAGATGACGGGTGTGTGTGTGTGTGTGGTTGGCTTGGCTGGGAGGGAAGAGGAGGGCAGGAGCAAAGGCAATGCAGGGAGACGACCGGAACAGGTTGGGACCAAGAGCACATTCGCTGTCTGGCCGCTGCGGGGAAAGAGGCCTGCCCTGCTGGCAGAGGGGAAGGCGGGGAGCTGAAGAAGTCCACTGCTGCTGGAGGAGGTTGGAAATTCCAAAGAGGAACACAGAACACCTGCTTGCTTGTCCGGAGAGTGGGGCAAAACTTGCCAAACAGGGCCTCCCCCCCCCACCCCCGGCTTCTCCCTCAAAGCACTTAAAGGGACCCTTCATATGCTTTGGGGGAGAAGCAGGGTCCGCACACCTGCAAGCTGCAAATTTGCCGCTTGGAGTGCAGGCGTGCGTGCAACCTCCCCCCGTTCTCCCCCAAAGTTGGGGTGCCTTGGGAGGAAGTCGGGGGGGGGGGCGGGAGGCCCCACTGTAGCTACGGGCCTGGACAAGAGGTTTTCTGGGAAGGCTGTTGTATCTTGACGAGCAGTAGACAGAAAATTCCACCAGGCATTATTCTCCTCTGTCACTGAAGCAGTTAAATGCTACACCTGCTGAAATGTTGCTTGCAAAACAATTCTAGTCCTCATAGGATCTGGCCTGGCAAGAAGGGGCCGTCACACACCATTCAAAGCTCCTTGAGTTACAGACACAAAGTGACAGGTGGGACTGGGGCAGCAGATGAAGTAAGCAGCCGTGCTGCTGCAGGTGTAAACAAATCTGTAGCAGGAAATTATCCTGGTAAGCAAATCTTCATAGGGCACGGCACACAAACACCTGGCATGTTTTGTATTTTCAGAGGGGAGCTGCAGAACTCAGGCAAAGCAGGTAAGTGACCCGCTGGAGGGTAGCAGTAGAGATGTTAGTACAGAGCTACCTGCTTTCCTTCTGTGTGCCAGGCTGTAAACTGCTTGTCCATTTCTTGTGTGGCATTTGAAATAGATCAACCCCCAAACTTTGTGGCTGGCTGCTGCTTTCCCACCACCAGGCTTCAGTGGGAGAGGGTGTGGCTTGGAAATTGCCTACCTGCATAATTACTTGGCTGAATCCACAGGGACTCAAAAGCGCATGTCGTACCAAGATCCTAGTATCTTCAGGAATTCAGTGTTCTGCACGAGGACAATGTACACACAGGACCAGAAATCACCGCCTGCTGTACGTGCCCTACTGGGTTTCTTATACACAGGTCACGTGAGCAGCCTCCTTAGGAGGTTGCATGATTGCCAGATACTACCTGTATTTCTTGATTAATGTCAAGAACTGGAAATTTTAAAATATGCAGTTCTGAAATGACTTAAATATTCAAAGAGTCTTATTTGTTTCTATCCCAAGTTTTCTGTGGAAAAATCAAGCTATTGCACGTAGGCTTGTAATTTCCCATTCAGGCACTGACCACAAGGAGACCTCCTTTGCTGCATCTGGGGCACTGAGCCCATTTCTCATGCCAGGGGGGGAAGGAAGTTTCTACCCCTGCTCTACTTAGATTACTATTTCTTTTTCGAGGGGAGGTGCTTCCTCTCCAATCAACATGTGTTTCAGTTCACTGCTTTCAGTGAGGGAACAGCTCAGTTGGGGGCCATTTTTTGACAGTCAAAAAGCTGCTTGAAACATTCACTTGAACCTGAGTGCATTTCTCTCTCAACGATAAAAATTGGGGAAGCAACAGTTTTGTTTTAGAGAATTCCCTGCTCTCGTTTCCTCCTAAACCACTATTTACTCCTCTTTTTCAGACATCAGGAGACAAACAATTAAGAAGGTCGTGGTTATGACGCAAGAGTTTGTGGATGGGCAAGTGGTAGCACAGACATCTGAGGAAGTGATCCAGTAGGTTAATCCAATGTCTCAGTGCATTCTTAATCCCTGCATCACAAGTTTCTACCACTGAATAAAACCATAGTTAAACAACTCCAGCTGTCTTGTCCTGAAATTTGTTTACATAACCTTTTAATATGAATTCTGACTGAACACGGGGAGCTAAGCTGAGTGCAGAGGCTGAATGTATATGCAGTAAACCTGTATGTATCCTTTGGTATTCTGGCCCCAATTCCTTCCTACTTGATTTTTTTCAAAGAAGTCAGAATGGCGTTGCAACAGTCCTCTGGTTGCTCAGGACAAAAACACCCATCTTATCAGATGTCCACTGTCTTCTTGCATAAAAACATGGTACTGTAAATGAAGAGGCTGTCCAGTTCATTAAAATGTATCACATACCTTTCAACATGTGCTCATGCAAGGTGGCACATACTTCTATTGCTTTACTAAAAGGCTCCATCACCAAGACAGATTTCAATCTTAGAAGCCATTGCATCAGAACTAGGAAAAAAGACTGCAGGGAGAGAAAAGGCTTAACTGCAGCATCTTAGAATTGTCCAGTCAAAAGTTTAAGATGGGAACATAAGACATGAAAACAAATTCCATATCCCCTCCACTATTTTCCTTCATCAGAAAATTAACTTTTTTTAAAAAAAAAACAGTGAACACTTAATGACCTCTCTGTTCTTAATTCAACGCTAGTGCGCTAGTGTAGCGAAAGCAGTTACAATCTAGAAGAAAGCATTTTTATTTTCAAATGTGCCTGGTTTGTTTCCTCTCTTCCATTAAAAGTGACAAATTAATTTTGTTTCAATGTTCTAAAAGATTTTTTGTCTGAGTAGTGGAACCTGTGGAACACAAAGCCAGAAAACAGAAATCAAAAATTGCTGAAAAGTCCCCCATAGAAGTGTCTGGAGATCTAACTGAGGGTCGGCTCCCATCAATCCATTCAGCTGACGACAGCACACTTGGAGCATCATATGAGAGGGGAAGTACAAATAGTGTGAGCAGAATGGGCCTGTGAGATTCAGCCCATATCTACCTTTAACAGCCTTCATTTTCCTGTTCTTTCCCATATGCCTTGTTCTGATTTAATGCAGTCCTAACAATGCAGATCTAATAATGACTACTCATAAACCATGATAGTTAAGATAGAAAGATCTCCTTTATTAATGAATCCCAACAATATTTCTTCAGATACAGGAGTTGTGAACTCAAATACTCGGAAGAAAAAACAAGTTAATATTGCATTATTCTCATAAGAAATACTGTAACTCATTACCAGTAAACATATTTGCAAAGCAAAACCGCTTGAAAAAGGGGGGAAAGGAAAGGAAAAAAAGTAAAGCTGATCAAAATGGAATCAAGATTTGTTTTTTTGTTTGAACTATTAAGTCCTTGCAAGCACAGCTCGATTTTGCAGATCACTTCCCAAACTTGTGTAGAAAACAGAACCCGATTGGATTTATTTCCTTAAGAGCCCAGAGAGGTGCAATGTTTAAAAGCTACGATTATCAGGTAGCAAGTACTCCAGCCTTCGGCCACAGATGTCTGACTCCACCTCCTTGCAGCTGTTAACGAGATGCAAAAGTCTTCCCCCTGGTAAGAATTCAAAGGGCAAATCAGCAGGGAGGTTCTTTCTTTTCCTAGCCCATTTAGCCCAGTGGCCCAAGTGTTTCACCTTTCATCCATCTGTATCATCCTTCTCCCCCCCACCCCAAATTTATAAATCCAAAGAATTCAAACTACAACTATTCATGCAAATGGGCCTATTACATGGACTCATTCTCTACCATGAGATTAAGTCTTCTGACTGCAGATTTCTAGGTGTACGTCCTGCCTACTCCCCCCAATCATATTTGCCTAGCTAAGTCCACAATTTAGTTAAGGATACTTGTAAGAGTCCAGACCTTCCTCCTCAGCTAGTCCCTCCCCTGAGTCTTGGTCTACACGTGCAGCAGAATGAAGTGACAGAAAGGGCTGCACCACTTCAGACTGCAGGTGGAAGGGGCCACATTTTTAATGCTTGCCTATGAAAAAGCTCCCTGTAGATACAGGGGGGGGGGGGAAAGCCCATCAGGAAGAAATGCTCTAGCCTCAGCCTCTGCATACAGTGCTCACTTTCCACTTACAGGAAATTATTAATGCAGGGGAATTTTGAGAAGTGCCATTCCCTACTTGTGTTCTGACACGGTATCAACCTTTCTGCTATCTCTTCCTGCTGTAAAACAGTAGATGAAGCCTAAAGCTGGAACTTGCTCATTTGCAAAATGAGCACTTAAGGTTGTGAGATGCTAGATCTAGGCAGAGAGGCAAGCAGGTCTATCTTTGCTGAAAACAGGCATAAGCATCCAAGCTTATCCCTAATCAAAAAGATGTCATATCTGTTCCTCTAACGACAAAGTTATCCCTATTTGAGAAAAAAAAATCAGGTGCTGAACTCATTTGACGAGGGCCGGACCTGACATTAACGTCACTTTGTCCGGCCAGGCCACGTGTGCCATTAAATGTAAGGCCAGGTATGGGAGATATAAACTTTATAAAGGACACAAGCAAACCCAATTAACAATATTATTTTTTACTCAAAATACAAACGTGCTTAAAAGATGAACACACTTACAATATTTCCTTTATTTGATACCTCTTGTTCTGAATTATTGCATCAAAATCTGGAGTCAATGTCTGTGCTACAGCAATCTTGACGATGTTGTTTAGGTGTGTAAGCTGAAAATGTACTTTTAGTTTATTGACATTTATTACAGAAAAGAGCTGTTCACAGACACATTTTGTTCCAGACAGAATTTTAGAATCACAAGGCTTAAGCTGGGGGTAATTTTGGATTCGGGAGGGGGTTTGAAAGACCTGAATCAGATTAAGGTGACAAGAGAGGAAGTCCTACGACTGATGGGCAATTTAAAAACTAATAAATCACCAGGCCCAGACGGCATTCATCCGAGAGTTCTGAAAGAACTCAAATGTGAACTTGTGGATCTCCTTACACTAATATATAATCTTTCTTTAAAATTTGCCTCAATTCTTGAGGACTAGAAGGTACCTAATGTCACTCCCATCTTTAAAAGGGCTCCCGGGGAGATCCGGGAAATTACAGGCCAGTCAGTCTGACATCGATACTGGGTTGTTTGATAGAAACTGTTATTAAGAAAGAATTAGTAGGCACATTGACGAACAAAAACTATTGAGGCAGACTCAGCATGGGTTCTGTAAGGGAAGATCTTGTCTCACTAACAGTGTTTTTTGAGGGAGTGAACAAACATGTGGACAAGGGGGACCCATTAGATATTGTTTACCTGGACTTCCAGAAAGCTTTTGATAAAGTTCCTCATCAAAGGCTCCTAAGTAAGCTCAATAGTCATGGGATAAAAGGACAAGTCCTCTTGTGGATCAAAAACTGGCTTATAAATAGGAAACAGAGAGTGAGTATAAATGGGAAACTTTCTCAGTGGAGGGTGGTAAGGAGTGGGGTACCACAGGGATCAGTACTCAGTCTGATGCTTTTTAACTCGTTTATTAACGATTTGGAATTGGGAGTAAGCAGTGAAGTGGCTAAATTTGCAGATGACACGAAGTTGTTCAGGGTAGAGAAAACCAGGGAGGATTGTGAGGCACTCCAAAGGGATCTGTCGAGGATGGGTGAGTGGGCGTCAACGTGGCAAATGGGGTTCAATCTGGCCAAGTGCAAGGTGATGCACATTGGAGCCAAAAATCCTAAATATAAATACACACCGATGGGGTCTGAACTGGCAGAGACTGACCAACAGAGAGATCTGGGAGTCATAGTAGATAACTCAATGAAAATTTCTACACAGTGTGTAACTGCAATAAAGAAGGCCAACACTATGCTGGGGATTATTAGGAAAAGAACTGAAAACAAATCAGCCAGTATCATAATGCCCCTGTATAAATCAATGGTGCTACCTCATTTGGAATACCATGTACAGTTCTGGTCGCCACACCTCAGAAAGGATATTATAGCATTGGAAAAGTGCAGAGAAGGGCAACTTGATGATAAAAGTGTTGGAACACTTCCCCTGTGTAGAAAGGTTAAAACGCTTGGGGCTCTTTAGCTTGGAGAAACGACGGCTGAGGGGTGACATGATCGAGGTTTATAAGATTATGCATGGGATTGAGCAGGTTGAGAAAGAAGTACTTTTCCCCCTTTCTCACAATACAAGAACTCATGGGCAGTCCATGAAATTGCTGAGCAGTTGGGTTAGAACAGATAAAAGGAAGTACTTCTTCACCCAAAGAGTGATTAACACATGGAATTCACTGCCACAGAAGGTGGTGGCAGCTACAAGCATGGACAGTTTCAAGAGGGAATTAGATAAACATATGGAGCAGAAGTCCATCAGTGGCTATTAGCCACAGGGTATAGATGGGAACTCTCAGTCTGGGGCAGGTGATGCACTCTATTCTTGGTGCTGGAGGGGGCAGCAGTGGGAGGGCTTCTGGTGTCCTGGCCCCACTGCTGGACCTCCTGATGGCACCTGGTATATTTTGGCCGCTGTGTGACAGAGTGTTGGACTAGATGGGCCATTGGCCTGATTCAACACTGGCTTCTCTTATGTTCTTATGTAATTTAGACCCCAAAACTGGAAAAAATTGCTAATGCCAACTTCAGAAAGCTTGTCCTTCAGTATAGCTTTCCACTGATCCCCCACCTACCTTTGGTTTGCGGCATCCTTTCACTGGTGTGTGTGTGGGAGCAGTGTGAATGTTTCATTTTGTCAGCTGTACAGCTCTGCAGTGTACACTATATGTAATCTATCTTTAGCATGCCTCCCACCTTAGAGAAACTTCTCCTGTCCATCTCTGAAAATACATTTCTCCACTACACTAGATCAGCAACTTTTTTCTCCATAACCCTGAAAGCATTTCTGTGTGTGAAGTAGGATTTCTTCTCCACTTAAAGAGGTCCACCCCGAAATGTACACATATAATATAAACTGAAGCAAAGGGGAAGGGCCCAGCATGCACGCACACTGACAAGGAGGTGGCGACCCCCCGCCTCTAACAGGAGGAGGAGAGAGGGCAGCGGCTGCATATGCACAGCCTGGCCCAACTGAGAGAGGAAGGGGGACCCATCAGCCAACTGACCTGCAGGGGGTCTTTTTGCTGCTCTTGCTGCTGCAGCTGCCACCACCCTCCTCTTCCCTGCTCATGGACTCGATAACAGCCCTGGATGGGCCACTTCTGGCCCCCTGGGCTGTATGTTTGACACCCCTGGCATAAATCACACTGGAACCAAGGGCTGCCTGAGAAAGAATATGAGCTACTCTGAAAAATAGCCCTTTAAGAGATGACATTTCTGTTGAACTCTGGGTAAAGGTCAACCACTCCATTCCTCAGTGCAAAGCACAACTCATCTAAAAACTGGACTCACTTTTTAGCCCTTGGGGGTCATTACACCAGCCTCAGACCATCCCTCACCCCAAATCAGACACTGAAGGCATTCAGTCCTATTGTACGTGTTTCAGCAGCTTAGCTTTGTCTCTCAGGTCACCAGAGCAAGAACAGTCCACCTGGCAACTGGTTCAGACATTAATATGATGCCCCAGCCAGAAAGTGGGTATCGTGCCACACAAGTTAACAGCCCTGGAAGTATGAAGTGGCCCATCAGAGGCTGGACTAACCCAGTCACTGGAATACTGACCTCACTAAAGCTCTGGAGCAAGACACGGACTTATGAGGCACCCGATGCATGGTTAAAGGCACCACAGCTTTACTGCCTCAGGTTTCCAGGCCACAATTTATTCTGAATAAAGAACTTTGCAATATACTGTCAGCTCTGCAGTATACAGTTGTCACTGCAGTTCTGACAGCAATACTAAATTCTCCAGTGTATTCTGTCCTTCCAAGTCTGTGCTGCAGCAAGTGCCAAACAGGACTGAAGAAGCCACAAACCAAGGGCAGAAAGCTGCCCCTTTGACACTCACGTGATTGTTTTCATTTCCTTCTTTTCCGCATCTGGCCGGGCACGGTTCAGCACTTTGAGGAAGTCTGAAGTTTTTGCTCTCATGCGCGTGTGAATGTAAGCCTGTGTTTTATTTTCAGAAGAGAAAAAAGGCAGCTGAAGGGCACTGCCTCAGCACTCCGAGATCCACATTTTATCTATCCACTCTAAAATTGTAACCAATATCAAAGATCTACGTAACGGCCTACAGGGAGCCAATGCACAGAAGACAGGGACACTGGCAGCCCATCACAATCCAAGTGCACCTTTTGGCCTAACCCATCACACTCGTTGCATTCTGCCAAACTAGAAAGGGAAGTAGGGAAATGGAAAGTGCAAGATGCTATGACGAGGCATACTTGTCTCACTTTATAACTCCTGGTCTTATTATCAGTGGGATGGTAAAACTAGATACAGGAATCATAGATTAAACTCAATACCTTATTCTCTCCCCAGTGGGCTGAAGGTTGCATGGCACCGTTTTGCACAACCTGGTACAGAAAACTCTATAAAGTTTTCTGCACTGCATTCCATGACCTGCTATTGCTTATGCACCACTTACAAGTATTTGTGCAAAAGCCTTTGGCTCACTGAAGATGTACCGTCTTTTGAGTTACAGGACAAAAACCACTTGCTGCCAGTCTCCTCAGCCAACAATTTTTTGGGAAAAAATTAAAGACCAGGGTGTGGGGGTGGGAGGAGAAAATGTAATGCTTCATAGATGCAAGGGCAAGAATATGGCAGGTAAATGTTACTAAGCCATTTTGTGCATATGAAGGAAGTAGAACAAGTGCCAAACCCCCTTCAAATAGCATTTTCTTCTCCCAAACTTTACTGGATTCCTCAACTTCACTGGGAATCAGTAGGGCCCTTTATTGATACACTCCCTGTACCTTGGAGCATTTGATGTGATAGTGCAGGTAGTCCCGGAATGTGTGAATCAAATTGATGGTGTTGTCTCTGGCAGCAGCACTGGTGTGACGGGGGAACAGCACTGCAAAAAAAAAGACAAAGAATGTTTATTCCGCACCAGTCACCACAAGCTTATGTGGGTACCCACAATCCCAGGGTCAGACACCATGTGCATGAATATATAAAGGTTTTCCTTGCTCGAAAGCCAGTCAAATCCGACTCTAGGGATGCAGTGCTCATCTCCGTTTCCAAGCCGAAGAGCCAGCACTGTCTGAAGACGTTTTCGTGGTTATGTGGCCGGCATAAGTAAACGTCAAGGCATGCGGAACACTGTTACCTTTCCACCAAAGTGGTACCTATTTATCCACTTGCAATGTCTTGCTTTCAAACTGCTAGGTTGGCAGGAGCTGGGACCAGAGACTCTGTCATGCAGCACTCTGTCATGCAGCACTCAGGTCTCGAACTGCTGAACGACCAACCTTCCGGTCTGCAGTTCAGCACCTGTAAAAGGTAAAGGTTTCCCTTGCTCAAAAGCTAGGTGAATCTGACTCTAGGGGGCAGAGCTCATCTCTGTTTCCAAGCCGAAGAGCCAGCGCTGTTCGAAGAAGTTTCTGTGGTCATGTGGCTGGCATGTCTAAATGCTGAGGCGCACAGAACGCTGTTACTATCCCATCGAAGTGGTACCTATTTATCTACTTGCAATTTTTTGCTTTCAAATTGCTAGGCTGGCAGGAGCTGGGGCCAGAGACAGGTGCTCACTCCGTCACGGGGCACTAGGATCTTGAACTGCCGAACTACAGACCTTCCAGTCTGCAGCTCAGCGTCTTAACCTCTGAGCCACCGCAGCCCCAATAGGTATCTGTCTGGAAGGACAAAGGTCCCTTGCAAACAGCAGCAAAACATTAGTCTGCAATAATCTCAAGTCTCCCTGCAACGCTACCACAGGAATTCACTCAGTGTCAGAGAGCACAGCTTTTCTATTAATTCCCTGAATGTCATCAGAGAAATATTCTCTTATCTGGAATCTCCTTGAAGAACCTCTCTTTTTTTTTTTTAAACATACCTTGGTAGAACTTCTCAGTAACCATCATCCTAGTGCTGTCAGACAACTACAGAAAGCAAACGTTTAGCTACACTGGCACGAACAAAGAAGAGCTGTTATGCTGCCTCTACTTAACTATGGAATGAATGTCATTCTCACTAACCCAATGCCAGGAGTGGTCCTCAAAAAGATCTAGTTGCACAGATGGTGTATCTCCCCAATTGCTACGTGTTGAAATTCCTCTTGGTTAGCAGACGCTACCTCCAAGGCTCATTGCAAGAATTTGTAGCAGTGACTCCTGAACAACGAGATCTACTAAAATCAATTAGCAGCTGGAAGGAGGTAAATGACAGGATGGAGTTTCTCATCCTCTTCTCATTACAGAAAAGCTCTCAGAGGAAAGCATGTCTCATGAGCACTCCACAGACAAGTGATATAGTTCTTAGATAACCAGGGGCCTGTTTTGGCAGAGCTTCCCTCCACTGTTCCAAAGCTGGAACGCTCTGCATTCTTGGTGCTTGGAGGGCAACAGTGGGAGGGTTCCTGGAGTTCTGGCCCTGCTGGAGGACCTCCTGGTGTCAGCTGGGTTTTGGCCAGTGTGTGACACAGAGCACTGGACTGGATGGGCCACAGGCCTGATCCAATATGGCTTATGTTCTTATATTAAGTAGTTGAAGGCGGAATTACCTGTGACTGAAAGTATTTTACTGGGTTTTTGTGAAGTGGCTGGGGAACAGCGATTAGCTTATGCCTTTCAAATCCTTGCTTTAGAACAAGAAGTTGTTGCTTTTTCATGGGTTTGTGTCACCAGAACTAAGTCTGAGCTCATGTCTGGCCACTGGAAAAATAACACAGGTGTAGAATAAAGAGTGCTAGGTGTATCCTTCAGCAAAATCTCAGAACAATCTGAACCATGCATGAGAGTAATTCAATTCAGCATCCAGAATGTTTTACACATGTGTGTATGTATGTGGAAAAAATTAACAGCAAAGATCTTGAACACAATGAATTCAAAGCTTGACAATTGATGGAAAAAGTAGAGCATGCAACAGCCACTGCTGCCAATGTTTCCTTTTTATGCTTTTTGAGCATCAAAAGGTACACTGCAACCAACCCATGCAGTGACACCTTGAATCAGCTCTTAAAATAATTAAGCTAGCAATCACAAGCAATGAACTGGAAACTTCAAATTGCATGACTTTTGAATTTTGCACTTTTAGCACATATGGCTATCATATTTGTCTTCACCAACTGCTTCAGATTAACACATTCCCCCCCCCCCCATTTCCTCACAAACCAACCAAGACTTTCCAGACAGAGCTCTTCAAAAGCAGTCTGGAGAATGCACGTCACCTATCCACGCTCTAATAAATTTTATTCTATCTGGGGGTATTTTTTTGGCAAATGGGTCTTTGGCTGTTTATTTCGACTGATCTGTATTAATTATTTATTGCTTGGTGTATTTAATGTGCTATCAAACTGATTTAAACAACAGTGTTTAATGAAAACTGTGGCTTATCATTTTTTTTAGATAAATAAACTTAGAGCCATTTCCACTGCTCTGCTGGGCTCTTGAAATATTGAAACAAAGGTTGGCAAAGAAGAAAAGAAGTGTTATGCATTTCATAACCAGGATTCTGAGGGGGGAAATAGCTATAAAAGCCTTGTCGAGCTGAGCACATTACCCACTCACCAAAGGTGATGTATCCAATGTTGTCTCCTACTGCTGCATCGGTATCTTTGAGTTCCAAGGGAGGCTCCCTGTGGCTGAAGAGCACCTGGGGGGCTGTGTGGCTAGCACGCCGACCCTCCTTAAACTCCTGAAAAAAGGTAAAACAAAACCTCCATTAGCCAGAGACAAAAATGAACAGGCACCCTTTTCTGAAATACCGAATGTCAAGGATCTCCACACACTACAGCTGACCCACTGAGCTCTGAGAAGCAGCAGGAGACAGAGCTGCTGGAGAGGTGTTTTTTATTTGCTTTCAGCTGAGGATATTGTGTGGGAGGATAGTATTTGGGAGTGTGTGGGTGAGTTTTATGTTGTTGCGGAGTCCTGGCTGCTTGAGAAAGGGTGATTTCTTTGACTGTAATACAATTGCCTGGTGTAATCTGAATAGCTGCTAGCCCTGCTCTCTGCTGCGTGAGGCTTCTATTTAAGGCTGCACTTCACCAGAGGCATGAGCCTAGGGGCTCTTAGACTAAGGGCTCTGTAAGAAGCCCAGGAAAGACTAGGAAGCCAGGGAGGAGCCAGTGGTCGTGGTACATGTTGGCACCAACAATGTGGGGAAATGCAGTCGTGAGGTCCTGGAGGAAAAATTTAGGCTGCTAGGCAGGAAACTCAAGGCCAGGACCTCCAAGGTAGCCTTCTCAGAAGTGCTACCTGTTCCACGTGCAGGACCAGAAAGACAGGCACAAATCAGAAGTCTCAATGTGTAGATGAGACAATGGTGTAGGGAGGAAGGGTTCAAGTTTGTTAGGAACTGGGATACTTTTTGGAATAAGAAGGAGCTGTACAAAAGAGACGGTCTCCACTTGTCCTGAGAAGGAACCAGGTTGCTGGCACTTAAAATCAAAAAGGTGGCGGAGCAGTTTTTAAACTGAATATTGGGGGAAAGCCGACAGGAGATTAAATGTCTCTGGTTCAGGATGGCTCTTTTCAAAGAGATGAAGGGGTAGCTGTTACTTTTCTACAGGGAAATGGATTAGAATTGTCCACTGAGACAACAACATTGTTGGTATTTCAGAAACTTGGTGGGATGAGAAAAATCAGTGAGATACAGTGATTCCTGGTTATAAATTATGTCAGAAGGATGGGGGGGAGGATTGGAGGTGGGGTGGCTCTGTATGTCAGAGATGGTATACAGTCCAGTAAGATTGAGAGGGTAAGAGAACTGGATTCGCTTCTGGAAATGCTATGGGTTGAAATAGAAGGCCCAAAAAGAAACTTAACACTGGGAGTCTGTTATCACCCACCAGATCAAAGGATAGAGGATTATAAAATGATGAATGAATTAAAGATAGCGGCTAGACGAAGTAACTGTGTCATAATAGGTGATTTTAACTACCCACACATTGATTGGGTCAATATGTGTTCAAGTCGGGATAAAGAGATTGACACTCTCAATGACTGTGCTATGGAACAGAACCTACCAGGGGAGAGGGGATCCTGGATTTGGTCTTAAGTAACACCCAAGATCTGGTGAGAGGTGTAAAAGTGATTGCATCGCTTGGGAACAGTGACCGTAATGTTACTGAGTTCAACAATTGTATAAATAGAGAGTTGCCACAAAAGACAGACATGACCACTTTTAAGTTTAAAAGGGGTAACTTCTCTGAAATGAGGGGACATGTGAGGAGGAAACTGATAGAAAGGGACAAAACCATTGGGGAAGCTTGGAGACTATTTAAAACTACAATCCTAGAAGCTCAGAAAAAATACATACCACAGGTTAGGAAAGGCACAAATAGGTTTAGAAAAAGGCCTGCATGGTTAACAAACGAAGTAATGGAAGCTGTAAAAGGTAAGAAGGATTCTTTTAAGTGGTGGAAAGCTAGTCTAAGTGAGGCTGAGAAAAAGGAACACTGGCTGTGGGAAATAAAATGCAAATCTGTGATCAGGCAGGCAAAAAGGGAATATGAGGAGCATATTGAAAAAAACAAAGACCAACAATAAAACTTTCTTCAAATACATTAAAAGCAGGAAACCAGATAGGGAGGAGTGGGGTTCTTGGATGACCAAGGGGTATAAGGATTACTGAAGGATGAAAGGGAAATGGCTGAGAAGTTGAATGCATTTTTTGCCTTTGCCTTCATGGTGGAAGATGAGAAGTGCTTGCCCACTCCAGAACCGCTGATTTCTGGAGAGGTGTTGAAAGACCTGAGTCAGATTGAGGTGAGGAGAGAAGAGGTCATATGAATGATGGACAACCAGGCCCAGATGGCATATATCCAAGAGTTCTGAAAGAACTCAGATGTGAACTTGTGGATCTCCTGAAAAAATATGTAATTTTTCATTAAAATCTGCCTCCATTCCTGAGAACCGGAAGGTAGCTAATGTCACTCCCATCTTTAAAAAGGGTTCCAGAGGAGATCCAAGAAATTACAGGCCAGTCAGTCTGATGTCAATATTGGGTGCGTTGATGGAAACCGTTATTAAGGAGACAATTAGTTGGCACATTGATGAACAAAAAACTATTGAGGAAGACTCAGCATGGGTTCTGTAAAGGAAGATCTTGTCTCACTAACCTGTTAGTGTTCTTTGAGGGGGTGAACAAACATGTGGACAAGGGGTACCCAATAGATGTTGTTTACCTTGACTCCCAGAAGGCTCCTAAGTAAGCTCAATAGTCATGGGATAAAAGGAGAAGTCCACTTGTGGATCAAAAACTGAGAGTATAAATGGGCAATTTTCTCAGTGGAGGGTGGTAAGCAGTGGCATACCACAGGGATCACTACTCGGGTCTGATGCTTTTTAACTTTTTCATTAATGATTTGGAGTTGAGAGTAAGTGGTGAAGTAGCTAAATTTGCAGATGACACTAAATTGTTCAGGGTGTTGAGAACCAGGGAGGATTGTGAGGCACTCCAAAGGGATCTGTGAAAGATGGGGGAGTGGGCATTAACGTGGTAAATGGGGTTCAGTGTGGCCAAGTGCAAAGTGAAGCACATTGGGGCCAAAAATCCTAACTATAAATACATGTTGATGGTGTCCAAACTGGCAGAGAGTGACCAAGAGAGAGTTCTTGGGAGTCACAGTAGATAACTCACTGAAAGTGTTGAGACATTGTACGACTGCAATAAAAAAGGCCAACGCCACGCTGGGGATTATTAGGAAGGGAATTGTAAAAAAATCAGCCAGTATCATAATGCCCCTGTATAAATCAATGGTGCTACCTCATTTGGAATACTGTGTACAGTTCTGGTTACCAAACCTCAGAAAGGATATTATAACTCTGGGAAAAGTGCAGAAAATGGCAACTAGAAAGATAAAAGGATTGGAACACTTTCCCTATGAAGAAAGGTTAAAGTGCTTGGGGCTCTTTAGCTTGGAAAAATGATGACTGAGGGGTGACATGATCAAGGTTTACAAGATTATGCACTGGACAGAACAGGTAGAGAAAGAAGTACTTTTCTCCCTTTCTCACAATACAAGAACTTGTGGGCACTCCATGAAATTGCTGAGCAGCTGGGTTAGAACAGCTACAAGAAGTACTTCTTCACCCAAAGAGTGATTAACACATGAAATTCACTGCCACAGGAGGTGGCGGCGGCTACAAGCATGGACGGCTTCAAGAGGGAATTGGATAAACATATGGAGCAGAAGTCCATCAGTGGCTATTAGCCACAAGGTATGCATAGGAACTCTCATTCTGGGGCAAGTGATGCACTGTATTCTTGGTGCTTGGGGGGGCAGCAGTGGGAGGGCTTCCAGTGTCCTGGCCCCACTGGAGGATCTCCTGATGGCACCTGGTATTTTTGGCCACTGTGTGACAAGACTGTTGGACTGGATGTGCCATTGGCCTGATCCAGCATTGGCTCCTCTTGTGCTCTTATGTATGGCTATAATTTCTGACATTCCATCTTATTTCAAAGTAACAACCAAAACTGTATGGTATTGTCCAACTCAGGAACTCTTCCTCAGAAAAATAAATATGGTTTCTACCGTATGAGAGGATTTGCATTGTGTCCTCTTACATTTGTGGGCAACTAGGAAGAAGCCTCAACATTTTTGCGAGCAACTCCAACAGAAGTGAAAAGATGGAGGAGGACTCAAGCAGGTTCAGTTGACACAATAAACAAGACTGGACCATGGAAGAGTGGCTAAGTATTACTACAACACTCGTTATTCCAGCTTTCCTAAATAAAATGCTTTGTACCATTGGCTGCTGAGAGCTATGAACTTTATTATTTTAAGGAAATGCAAAGTTGGAACAGCTGACATTTATGTTAGTTAAAAACTGAATTTTTACATCAACTTACCACAATTACCTTTCTCTACACATGGACATCACCAGATGGGCAACACCGAAATCAGATTGACTATATAATTTGCAGTCAAAGATGGAGAAGCTCTATCCAGTCAGTAAAAACAAGACCTGGAGCTGACTGTGGCTCAGATCATGAGCTACTCATTGCAAAATTCAGACTTAAATTGAAGAAAATTGGGAAGACCACAAGGCCATTCAGATTTGACCTAGATCACATCCCCGATGAATATACAGTAGAGGTGAAGAATAGGTTTAAGGGACTAGATTTGATAGACAGAGTGCCTGAAGAACTATGGACAGAGGTCCGTGACATTGTAAAGGAGGCAGCACTCACCGCCATCCCAAAGAAAAAGAAATGCAAAAAAGCAAAGTGGCTGTCTGATGAGGCTTTACACATAGCAGAGGAAAGAAGGAAAGCTAAAGGCAATCGGGATAAGGAAAGATTTGCCCAATTTAATGCAGATTTCCAGAGAACAGCAAGGAGAGATAAGGAGGCTTTCCTGAATGAACAATGCAGAGTAATAGAGGAAAACAATAGATTGGGAAGGACTAGAGATCTCTTCAAGAAAATTGGAGAAATCAAGGGAACGTTCCATGCAAAGCTGGCCATGATAAAGGACAAAAACGGTAGGGACCTAACAGAAGCAGAAGAGATTAGGAAAAGATGGCAAGAATACACAGAAGAACTATACAAGAAGGACCTCAATGTCCTTGACAACCACGATGGTATAATCACTGACCTCGAGCCAGACATCCTGGAAAGCGAAGTTAAATGGGCCTTAGAAAGCATTACTAACAACAAAGCTAGTGGAGGTGATGGTATCCCAGCTGAGTTATTCAAAGTCTTAAAAGAAGATGCTGTTAAAGTGCTGCACTCAATTTGCCAACAAATTTGGAAAACACAACAGTGGCCACAGGATTGGAAAAGGTCAGTTTACATTCCAATCCCAAAGAAGGGCAACGTCAAAGAATGTTCAAACTATCGCACAATTGCACTCATTTCACACGCTAGCAAGGTCATGCTCAAAATCCTACAAGCTAGGCTCCAACAGTACGTGGATAGAGAACTACCAGAAGTACAAGCTGGGTTTCGAAGAGGTAGAGGAACTAGAGATCAAATTGCCAACATTCGCTGGATTATGGAGAAAGCAAGAGAGTACCAGAAAAACATCTACTTCTGCTTCATTGACTATGCTAAAGCCTTTGATTGTGTGGATCACAATAAATTATGGCAGGTTCTTAAAGAGATGGGAGTACCAGACCACCTCACCTGTCTCCTGAGAAACCTGTATAAGGGTCAAGAAGCAACAGTTAGAACCGGATATGGAACAACTGATTGGTTTAGCATAGGAAAAGGAGTACGACAAGGATGTATATTGTCACCTTGCTTATTTAATTTATATGCAGAGTACATCATGCGAAATGCTGGCCTGGATGAATCACAAGCTGGAGTTAAGATTGCTGGGGAAAAGATCAATAACCTCAGATATGCAGACGATACCACTCTGATGGCAGAAAGTGAAGAGGACCTAAAGAGCCTCTTGCTCAGGGTGAAAGAGGAGAGTGCAAAAGTGGGCTTGAAGCTCAACATCAAAAAAACTAAGATCATGGCATCTGGCCCCATCACTCCTTGGCAAATAGAAGGGGAAGTCGTAGAAGTAGTGACAGACTTCACGTTCCTAGGATCCCAGATCACTGCAGATGGTGACTGCAGCCATGAAATTAAAAGACGCCTGCTCCTTGGGAGGAAAGCGATGGCAAACCTAAACAGCATGATAAAAAGCAGAGACATCACCTTGCCAACAAAAGTCCGCATGGTCAAAGCAATGGTATTCCCCGTAGTAATGTATGGCTGCGAGAGTTGGACTATAAGGAAGGCTGAGCGCCGAAGAATAGATTCTTTTGAACTATGGTGCTGGAGAAGACTCTTGAGAGTCCCTTGGACTGCAAGGAGATCAAATCATTCAATCCTAAAAGAAATCAACCCTGACTGTTCCCTTGAAGGCCAGATCCTGAAGCTGAAGCTCAAATACTTTGGCCACCAAATGAGAAGGGAGCATTCACTGGAGAAGACCCTGATGCTGGGAAAGATTGAAGGTCAAAGAAGAAGGGGACGGCAAAGGATGAGATGGTTAGACAGTGTCATCGATGCAACGAACATGAAATTGAGCAGACTTCAGCGGACAGCGGAAGACAGGAGGGCCTGGCGTAATCTGGTCCATGGGGTCGCGAAGAGTCGGACTCGACTGTGCGACTGAACAACAACAACAACCACAATTAATTTGAGTTTTATCATCATAAAGGTATGTACTACCTTGACTATGGTCAACCAAGCACTGAACTGCACATTATGTGGGCGATATATGATAGATCTCTCTCAGCTTTCATTATTAACACACACACACACCCCACTCCCCAATTTGGACGGAGATTGCAGTGTAGGTTATCCCTTTTCTGCTGGATCATTTTCATAACAGAAATGGCACCCCATACACACACACACACACACATTGCTCATCACAACTTTTTTAAAAAAAGATATGGGAGTTCTGTTCATGGATCTCCTATGTTTTGTATTTCAGCCCTCAGTGTTAAGATTCCCTTTATATCAAGGGAAAATCCAAAGCATGTATTTTGCAGTGTCCCCCAATGCTCTAGGAATGTCTTTCAGATCTTGGAACAAAAGAAACTCAGCCTATTGACTTATCAAATTGTGCTGGTGGTACTATTTAACACCTAATAATGCAAAGAGGCAGAATAATTTAAGTAATTTGATTGGTTAGTCAGTTGCATTTTTTGCCATGAGCAGAGCAGTTTAGGAAATGTAATGTTAAGCTCAGCATGTTTAATAGAGCAAGCTAACATGACTCAGAATGGCTTTGATAAAAAGATCTTTTAGCACATGTTTTAGAAGACAGTGTTACATATCAAAGTTTTTGGCTCATTCTCTTTTTTAAATTATATTTATTTTATTTAATATTGTTATATAGTACAAATATGAAGGAATATTGTGGATACAAAACATGTAAACATAAAATGTACAATAATTTCTCCCTGTTTTCATTGTCATAACAGTTTGAGTGAGACAAGGAATCAATACCCCCCACCCCACCCCACCCCAACGTAGTTCAGATGCCTCTTCTCCAATTAACCCATAGATTGTTCCTTAAAATTAAAAAATACTTCCCAGGATATTTGCATGTAGCCAAATTCTCTTCTCATTCTCAACATTTCTTGTATCAATCGTCTCCGCACATTCACTTTTCCATTCAGCTTGAAATGCTATTTCTGGTCTATCTGCTTTTTCTTAGTTGTGATCTCCTTTCCCACTTTAAAGTTCTTGTACTTGCCAAACAGCGTCATGCCCTTGAATTGATGCCCTTTATCCCCTCTCTCTTTCTATGCTCCCACTTGTTCCCTTTCATATTAACCTTTTAGTCTGTATTTCATTTCTATCTGGAAACACAACCCTCAGATCTAGAAGCCCTTCCTTCAACACCTACTGTTACTCAGTGCCAATGGATACAGTCTGCAGCTATCAATGGCCCTTTCATCAGCGCTTGCTGGCTGTGTCCCAGTGTTGAGGGCAGATGCTGTACCTGAGCTTCTACAAAATGTTTCCAATGGCTTTTACAAAATTACAACATGGCTTTTACAAAATTAAATCACACTTCTAAGTTAAGCCTATTCTCCTTCCCTTTGGTGTTTTCCTACATGTAAAACACCTTCCCAAAGGTCATCAGGCTACAGTATAACCAATATAATCTAGTATGGGAAAACCTATAGTACAATCACTAAGTGTTTTATAAGATTCTTTGTACAACACTTAGCGATTGTAGGTGCTTAATATAATATTCTTACCAGAAACACAAATGCCCCAAGGCACCAGCCATGTCAAAAGTTCTCAGTACCTACTTGTGGGATGACTTCTTTTCAAAGGTACACTGGTACTCCTGAAATGAAAGTTTCTGACATAATCATTACATTATATGGAGTATCAACTGTCATACCTGCATGAACACCTTTCCAATCACTACGTCGTCGTCATCCTTAAATACCGTGCTGAAAACAACTGTGACACGGTCTTTCTTTGATTCAACATACCTGGAAGGAAGGATGGACAAGATAGTATAACAGTTTCAAACCTTCAATGCAGGGAATCTAAAAGGACCCTGGATTTTTAAAAAGGGTGCTATGCATCAACTAGACAAAAACCCATATGATTCTGCTCCTTACCAGTTCAAATCTCACCCCACAAAAGCTTGCAGTAATAGAGAGATGCCTCCCAGCTGCAGGATCAGTTGCTGCACTCAGCATCCTTGCAAACCATTCAAAGTTGCCTCCATATGACTGCCCCTGTATGTGCACTGGCCCTCACACCTCTTTCTAGGAGAAGCAAAGTCTTAACTCTAATTTACATACAAAGTGGATGATAGTTCAAACCTGCAGTCTTACTGCAGTTGCATACCTACACGGATTGTTCCGTAGTCTTATGAGTGACCTAAATGATGGGAAGCCTGTGTGTTTACAAAGTAGTCTTCAAATGCAGTAAGCCAATGGGGTATAGTAGTTAACACTGCTGAACTACGTCCAGGGAGACCTGGGATGAAATGCCAACTCTGACATGAAGCTTCTTGGGCGACCCTGGGTCAGTCGCCCTCTTCCAGGGCAAGCTATCTTACAGAGTTGTTGGAAGGATAACATGGAAGAAGGGAGAATCATGTATGTTGCCTTTACCACCTTGGAGGAAGCAGGATTTAGAAAGTGACAGAACAGTGCCAAGCTCTGTCTACAGCAATTGCTCACCAGTGTGCTACAGTGCATATGATACAGTGGTTAAAGTGTTGGACTAGGATGTAGGAAGACCCAGGTTCAAATCCTCCCCACTCCCCTGTGGAAGCTACACTGGGTGACTTTGGGTCAGTCACACACTCAGCCTAACCTACCTCACAGAATAGCTGTGAGGATACATCAGAAGAGGCAAGAATGACATAAGCCTCTTTTCATACCCATCAGGGGGAAAAAGTAGTGTATGCTTGTAGAAAATACATATATATCAGAGAACCTGTCACCAACAAACAGCGGTATATATAGCTATTGTTCTGGACATCCTGTAATCAAACTGTAATCAAAACTGATGCAGTGACAGGGCAGATGAAAGACCAGTTATTTCTTACATTGTCTCATCATCCCGGTAATGGATAACTGCTCTCTTCTCCCCATCTTTTCCTTCTTCCTGGAATTTGAAATACTTCTCGAAGACAGAGGCAAAGCAGTTCCGTTTCAGCATGCCCGCTTGGTGCACGATAGAGTCTTTGGCAGCAGGAAGGCTCTCCAAGTCATATAGCAAAGAGACATTATAACCTAGAAGGAGGAAATATAGTCCTTGCAACTTTCCCCTCTCTCTGACCAGTCACCACTTCTGGAGACCAAAATACCACATGGGACCAGTCATTCCTATATTATTTTTCCCATATTCCCAGCGGCCAAATCAACTGCTTGATATCAACATGTCCCCGTCCCCCCCCACCAACAATTTCTGTCCCTTTCCCCAATATGGAGAGCAAGTTCCTACCCACGTTTTGTAACTAATGAGTGGGAAGCAGCACTGTCAGAGGTAACCATGGTTTTCTGGGCTTCTGAGTGCCTGTCAGTCTCTTTACACAGAACAAAGAATCCCCGACTAGAGGAGCGGGGGCTTGCTTGGGGGCGGATCCAGAATCATAGTTTGTGCTGCAGAGAAATACAGCACTGATGTTCTCAGCTCTCTGTGCAGACCACGGGGGTGGGTGGGTGTTGCTTTTAAATAGCACTGTGACAAGGCGATCCCAACAGTGAGCTGGCTTGAAAACGTGAAGGGTAATTTTTCTTTTTGAAAAGTAGGGAATAATTACATTGAACTGCAAACAGAACAAGTAGCAGAGCACAAATTATAATCGAGGCTTACCAGACTCTGGAGTTACCAAGTAGTTTCCATACACTCTCTTCAACAACTGGGAAGAAAAAGGAAAGAACATTGCTGAACTTTAATTATTCCTCCCATCTGCTTTCCTCAGCCCTTTCCTACCTTTCCCTTATGGCATTGCCTTTAAAAGCTTTAAACCTTCTAGTCACTGCAAATTTGCAAGGCAGTTTTCAGAGACTCAAAATATTTTCAGGCACCTCAAGCTGCAATTGCAGAGACGAAGGTGCTATGAAACATGGAGAAATAAGACTGCATACTGAAATCTGACAGCATTAAATCATAGAATGTTAGAGTTGGAAGGGACCTTGCAGGTCATCTAGTCCAACCCCCTGCACTCTGCCAGAGCATAGACAAAAGATAGCCATGCATACCTACAACATACCCAAAAGATGGTTGTCCAGTCTCCGCTTGAAAACGTCCAGCGAAGGAGCATCCACCACCTCCCGAGCCAGGCTGTTCCACTGCTCAACCACTCTTACAATTAGGAAGTTTCTCCTGATATCTAGCCAGTAACGACTCCCTTGTAATTTCCACCCATTAGATCTAATCTTGCAATCCGGGTGTAAGGATCTAGACTGGCCTTTCGGAGAAATCTATAGCTTGCTTATGCAGGCCCAAAAAGTACTAAAGCTTTATTTTTAGCATCCCAAGGGAGGTCTGGAGCTCTATATAGGCCTCAGACTTTGGTTCAGCGAGGCCTGCAAGTAACAAAGCCGAAGATGGTTCAGCTCGAAAAATCATTTCTATGTTCGGAGCAAAAAGAGGAACAGGGATGGAGTAAGCTCATTGCTAGGGGAAGATGGTCAGGCCTTAACAAGGGATGAAGACAAAGCGGAATTACTCAACTCTCACTTTGCGTTGGTCTTTAACCGTAAAGTGAGCTGTATACAAACTGAAGAATGCAGGGCATATGAAGGAAAGGGGAACTGCCAATTCAGAATAAGTAAGGAAATGGTTAGAGAACATCTAGCTGCCTTAAATACTTTCAAATCTCCAGGGCCGGATGGCTTGCATCCGAGGGTGCTAAAAGAAATTGCAGATGTTATTTCAGATCCTCTGGCTATAATCTTTGAGAGGTCCTGGAGTACGGGTGTTGTGCCGGAAGACTGGAGAAGAGCGAACGTTGTCCCAATCTTCAAAAAGGGGAAAAAGACGGACCCGGGAAATTATAGGCCTGTCAGTTTGACATCAATACCTGGGAAAATTCTGGAGCAGATTATTAAACGCTCTGTCTCTGAACACCTTGAACAAAATTAGTTAATTGGTAATAGCCAGCATGGGTTTATGAAGAATAAGTCATGCCAGATTAACCTTATCTCCTTTTTTGACAGAGTTACTAAAATGGTTGATTCTGGCAATGCCGTGGATATAGTGTATCTAGATTTCAGTAAAGCATTTGACAAAGTTTGTCATGATATCCTTGAGGATAAGCTGGTTAAGTGTGGGCTGGATGGCGCAACCGTTGGGTGGATTCATGGTTGGTTGAAAAATTGTACCCAACGAGTGCTTGTAAATGGCTCTGTGTCTACATGGAGGGAAGTCTCGAGTGGAGTACCACAGGGCTCGGTCCTAGGCCCGGTGTTATTCGATGTTTTTATAAATGACCTGGATGAAGACATAGAGGGGATGCTTATCAAATTTGCAGATGACACGAAGCTGGGTGGGATTGCTAATTCTGAAAAGACAGAGTCAGGATTCAGATGGATCTTGATAGGCTGGAACAGTAGGCTGAGACAAATAAAATGAATTTCAATAGAGATAAGTGCAAAGTCCTACACTTAGGTACAAAAAATCAAAGGCACAGATATAGAATGGGAGGGACTTGGCTTGACAGCAGCACATGTGAAAGGGATCTAGGCGTTATGGTTGATCACAAGCTAAACATGAGCCTGCGGTGTGATACTGCTGTGAAGAAAGCTAATGCAATCTTAGGATGCATTAGCAGAAGCATTGTGTCCAGATCACGGGAGGTGGTAGTTCCGCTGTATTCTTCTATGGTCAGGCCCCACCTGGAGTACTGTGTCCAGTTTTGGGCACCACATTTTCAGAAGGATGTTGACAAACTTGAGCAGGTCCAGAGGAGGGCAACCAGGATGGTGAGAGGGTTGGAGTCCAAGTCTTATGAGGAAAGGCTGAGGGAGTTGGGTATGTTTAGCCTGGGAAAGAGAAGGTTTAGAGGGGACATGATTGCAGTCTTCAAGTATTTGAAGGGCTGTCATGTAGAAGATGGAGTGGATCTATTCTCTCTTGCTTCGGATTGCAAGACTAGATCTAATGGGTGGAAATTACAAGGGAGTCGTTACCGGCTTAATATCAGGAGAAACTTCCTGACTGTAAGAGTGGTTGAGCAGTGGAACAGCCTGGCTCGGGAGGTGGTGGATGCTCCTTCGCTGGACGTTTTCAAGAGGAGACTGGACAACCATCTTTTGGGTATGTTGTAGGTATGTAGGGGTTTCGGCTGTGTTCCTGCAGAGTGCAGGGGTTGGAGTAGATGGCCTGCAAGGTCCCTTCCAACTCTAACATAATATGATTCTATGATTTGCAAGAGCTGTTTGGACTAAGATAAGAACAGCTGTCTTGAGAGGAAATGGCTGCTTAGGACTAAGACTATGAATAAACATTGTGACCAACCAGGAAAGCACCTAGAAGAAACTGTGCCTGAATTTCTTTCTTGACACTGGAGAAAGGCTTTTTCCTTTCAAATCATATAGATTAACTGCACAAAAGCACATATATATCCACGTACATTATAAGAATCATTTATACATATACTAGGAATAAGGCCCGTTGTGGAAATAAATACAACGGGCTCTAGAAAGAGGCTCTGGGAGAGTGCCCCGGCTTTGGGCACTCAGTGACAATTTGCTGTGGCAATCTCAGCAGGGTATAATGACAGAGTCCACCATTTTCTCCAGAGGAACTGATCTTTGCTACCTGAAGAGCAGTAGTAATTTTGAGTGATCTCCAGCCCACCCCCAAGATTGGTAACAGTGGTTCCCCAGGAGGGAGTGGCTGGTTTGGGAGGGTGGAGTCTATGGCATTGTACCTGTCTGAGGTCCCACCCCTCCTCAACACTCACCTTCTCCAGGTTCGACCCCTCAAATCTCCAGGAATTTCCCAACCTGGAGTTGACAACCCTATCTCCCTCCCAGCCAACCATCAACCTACCTTTAGTTTTCCATCTCCTCCCCCATCCCTCCTAGAAAGCAGTTGTAATTTTGAGTGATCTCCAGCCCCCACCTGGAGATTGGCAACAATGGTTCCCCATCAGGGAATGGCTGGATTGGAGGGTGGAGTCTATGGCATCATACCTGTCTGAGGTGCCACCCCTCCTCAAACCTCACCCTCTCCAGGCTCCATCCCTCAAATCTCCAGGAATTGCCCACGTGGAGTTGGCAACCTGATCAGGACTGGGCCCAATGAGTTTTTTCCCAAAGGCCAACATAGGTGTGGAAAGGGCCTTTTACTGACAGAGGAGAAAGTACAGGTGCCAACTCTGATTAGGGAAATACCTGGAGATTTGGGGGGTGGATCCTGTGGAGGGCAGCATTTGGGGTGTGTGTGGAAGGACTCAGCAGGGTATATTTCCATAGAGTCTACCCTCCACAGCAACCATTTTCTCCTGGGGAACTGATCCCTGTCATCTGGAGGTCAGTCAATTGTAACAGTGGGAGATCTCCAGGTCACACCTGGAGGTTGGCAACTCTAGGGGAAAGTAAGCCACACAGCGGGGAGTTGAAGAAAATGGTCTGATGGTCACTGGCCCACGTTGTTAGCCAGCCATGCTGAAGCTAAGCAGGAGAAAGAGCCTTTTTCCATTTATTCTGACAGGAAAGTGGCCGTTGGGGAGGGGGTTATGGGGGGAGGTTAAGCTGAAAGTCCTTTGTTTTCTTACTCACAGAACCAAGCTTGGCTGCCTACCAACAGCCACTGAGGGGACAGTCCCTCACAGGAGTCAAGAGAACTGTCTTCCTCAGGAGAGAGAGCTCTCTGCTAGGGGGAGTGGGTGGGGAAAAGGAGCAGATCCAGCACCCGGCCAATGGCACGCGAGTACTCTTGAGTGGCGGCTGATGGGCCAATGGCTGAGGGAGGGCATTTTACAGCCAATGGGAGCACATGGAATCTTGTGAAACCAAAAGATAAATATATTATAAGGAGAGATGGTAGGGAACATTATAAGATTATAATAGTTAATAGGGCTTAATAGGGGAAGCTTATAAGGGTGTATCAGAGCAGAATGTTTAGAAAAGTAAAGAGGTAAACATTGGCTAGGCCTTCCCAAATTAGGAGATCACAATACCAACAACAACGTGTTTATTGGAATAGGGGATAAACAGCGTAGGCGAGCATCTACTCTAAGTAAAGGTCAGCGGAGTTTGGCATCAAGATATCTTATGTAAGAGTGTCACAAGTTCCACAAGGTACTTAGGCCTGAGCCCATAGCTCAGTGGGTCACCATGACCTACTAGGAAGTAAAGGCAGGGATCTCCATACATGGAAAGCCCCGAGAAACCTAACTTTGAGAAAACAAGATAACATTAACAATTGCGATTAATTAGGAATGATGTAAAGGTCGGCATTTCTGATTGGCTAAATGAGAAAAAAGGTGGACCAAGGAAAAGGTATAAAAAGTAAGGCTGGGGGGACATGGGAATCAGGCTAAGAGAGAGAGGGGTACGCTCCTATCTCTCATCCCACTTCTGTCTCCACAGGAACCTAGGAGCCTGCCAGCCTCGCCTTCAAGCTGCTCCAAGAGTGGTGAGACAATATGCTCTTGCTGGGGAAAATTTTGCTTTTGGCTCATTTTGTTAGATTGAAATAAAGAATTAGGGGATTATGCACGGTGTGATTTTCTTGAATGTTAATGATGAAGGATACTATTAGAAGTTATGCTAAATAAACTTATATCTTGTATCTTTATAAAAGTGTCTGGTCTTTCCTGCTCCCGAAAAGAGTCCATCTACAGAGCATAACCTAAAAGATCCCCTTTCGCTGCCAAATGGCTTAGCTATTAAGGGCTAACATGGAGCAAGAGTGAATAGATCTGCTCCATCTTTTACATGACAGCCCTTCAAATACTTGAAGACTGCAATCATGTTCCCTCTGAGTCTTCTCTTTCCCAGGTTAAAGATACCCAACTCTTTCAGCCTTTCCTCATAAGACTTGGATTCAAACCCTCTCACCATCCTGGTTGCCCTCTTCTAGACACGCTCAAGCTTGTCAACATCCTTCCTAAAGTGTGGTGCCCAAAACTGGATACAGTATTCCAGATGAGGCCTGACCATAGCAGAATAGAGCAGAACTACCACCTCCTGTGATCTGGACACCATGCTTCTATTAATGCATCCTAAGACTTCATTAGCTTTCTTCACAGCCACATCACACTGCAGGCTCATGTTGAGCTTGTGATCAACCAGAACTCCTAGATCACTTTCACATGTTTATTGGTTTATTCAACATTACAAAGAGATAAAAACCACAGAACATTAAGTGTATCCGACAAAGTAAGTAAAACATTAAGGGTACGATTTTTCAACCAACCATGAATCCATGCAACAGCTGCACCATCCAGCTTATCCTCAAGGATATCATGAGAAACTTTGTCAAATGCTTTACTGAAATCTAGATACTCTATATTGCCAGAGTCAAACATTTTAGTAACTCTGTCAAAAAAGGAGATAAGGTTGGTCTGGCATGATTTATTCTTGATAAACCCATGCTGGCTACTACCAATTAACTCATTCCGTTCAAAGTGCTCACAGACAGAGTGTTTGATAATCTGCTCTAGAATTTTTCCAGGTATTGATGTCAAACTGACAGGCCTGTAATTTCCGGGGTCCGTCTGTTTCCCCTTCTTGAAGATCAGGACAACATTTGCTCTTCTCCAGTCTTCCAACACAACACCAGTACTCCAGGACATCTCAAAGATTAGAGCCAGAGGCTCTGAAATAATATCTGCAATTTCTTTTAGCACCCTGGGATGCAAGCCATCCAGCCCTGGAGACTTGAAAGTATTTAAGGCAGCTAGACGCTCTCTAACCATTTCCTTACTTCCTCTGGACTAGCAGTTCCTCCTCCCTTCGTATGCCCTGCTTTCTTCAGTTTGTATACAGCTGATGCAAAGTGAGAGTTGAGTAATTCTACTTTGCCTTCATCCCTTGTTAAGACTTGACCGTCTTCCCCTAGCAATGAGCTCACCCCAACCCTGTTCTTTTTGCTTCGAACATAGGCATAGAAATTTTTCTTGTTATTTTTAGCATCCCTCGCAAGCCTCAGCTCCATCTGCTCTTTAGCCTTTCTGACACCATCCCTACAGATTCGCGCCTGCTTCTTGTACTCACCCTCAGTAATTTGGCTCTCCTTCCATTTCCTGTACATTTCCCTTTTTAGTCTCAGCTCTTCAGAGAGTTCCTTGTTCAGCCACCTCGGCTTCATTGCCCATCTCCCACCTTTTTTTCTTATTGGAACAGTTTGCGATCGTGCCTTAAGCACTTCATTTTTCAGCATCTCCCATCCTTCCTGTGCATATTTCCCCCTCAGCATTTCCAGCCACAGGATCCTACCTAATATTTCTCTGAGTTTTTTGAAATGAGCCTTCCTGAAGTCCAGGATACGAGTCCTATTATGTCCTGGTTTCACATCCCTCACTATATCAAATGCCAAGCTGACATGGTTACTATTCCCCAAGAATCCTACAACATTCACCTCATCAACCAGTTCTTCCCTGTTAGTCAGAATTAAATCTAGGATGGCAGATCCTCTGCATTGTTCACTACCATCAAATCCTATGTCAACTATGCTCCTTGGGGATACCAGTTTCAGTATTGCTCAGTTCAAGGTAGCACAGCTATTCAATATTCCCTAGTTGTTGTTCCTTGGACAGAAGGCAAGCTGAATACAGGTGGGCTGTTGTCAGGGCCTGGTAACATTTCTGCCTGCTCCAAAAGGCAAAAGCAGATGAGTCAAGGGTGAGCAAAACAGCTTCCTTCCCCCGTGTAAAAAAACAAAAATAGTCTATGGAGTTAGAGGAAGCAGGCTTCTGAGCAGTTAATATAACCGGATCTACAATGAACCACAGTATGATCTGCATCATTTCTTCAGTGACACACTATTAACAAGAGCTCCAATGAACAAAGGACAAGGAAGCAGCAGGGCCTCCCAACTGGGCATCAAAGATGTAATAGATCCTTTAAGCGTTTCCACAGACAAAAGATCTTGGCCTTTAACCTTGACTGTCTCCGTCCTTGTTGACAGACTCTAGATTTAAATATTCTCAAACACAAAGAAATTCACAGTATTTCAGCCATTCATATCTATGCTAGAGTCATCTGCAGGCCAATGTATTTTCCCTATGGGACTACGCATTTCACACAGCCAGCACACTTCCCATTGTTGTCCTAATGTTTTAATTTGGAAAGAAAGAGCAAAAAGTCCAAGATATTGCCAAAATTTATGAATTCAGCTTGTATCACTCTATCACCTTAGGAAAACTGTGGATGGAGCTATTCTCTTTGGATAAATGGCTTATATGCACAGACTTTCAAATGTCTTAAAAGAAGATAGCACTTTGATCCCAGGCAGGATTTCAGTGAAACACTTATTAAGTTCATGAGAACACTGAAGTCTTGCCTTGGCCAAAGTCTGATTACTTAAGCTGTTTTAGTGCCAAAGGAAAACACACAACTGGGCAGTTCTTTATTTGTTTCATCACTGGAAACAAGGGTTTGGATCTTATGGGTGGCATATGTCAGAAAGATCATGACATGACTCCTTTCTCACCCTTGTCCCTCCTCTAGCAGTCCCTCAAGACTCAAAAACTGATGCTGGAAATCATGCGGCCTGCGGGGAAGGGATTAGGCAAAACAGCCATCCCGTTCAATCAGTGGAGTTTCTGCTAATTAATACAAGAGATTCTGTGAGAACAGCAGCAATGCCAGTTTGGTTTCTTCACATTGTGGAACCCAGGCGGCATGGCCTTTTGCCCCTAAAGTCCTGCTACCTCCAGCATAGGTTTGAGATGTCTCGGGGGCTACTGGAGGAGGACAGCAGGAAAGAACTTCACGACTGTGTATGCTTGGCAGGGGTGCCCCACAGGATCCTAAGCAAGGATGAGATATATCTGTGTGGCAGAATACGGACTGGAATGTCTCTTTTCAAAACTTGTGGTTATCTCTGAGTAGCAGCAGCTATATCACCCAGTCTCACAGCGCATGAACACAGTCTCTCAGCTGTGTGCTCCAGTGGCCAAGCCGCAGGTACATGTGCAGTTACACCAAGAAGATGCAGACTGCCCACGTTAACAGGACCAGGGAAAGAACGATACAAGCCCTTCCATTACAGCTTGCAATGGCTTTGGAGAAAAAGCTTTCATCACAAAATACTCAGAGAGAGCTCAGCATAGACTCCATTCACCCTAATGGCACAGGCAGATGCCATGGAAAGGGGGCTCCTATCACTAGTGCTGTGCCTGAACAGAAAAGCCATAAAATTCTGCATCTTACTCCTTGGGTTAATTAACACCTACAACACAAAAGGGCAAATCCTTGATAAGTTATGTCTACCTCTGTAAATTTTCCTGTTTCACTTGGTGCTAGCATCACACAAGACCAGAAGACATTGTTACTGCTCCAGATGTGACCCAGTTGCAATACTTGAACCCCACCCCCAATCAGTCTTCAGAAATAATTGGGCGTTTCTAAAAGGAATTAGATATCCCTCAATCAAATAAACAGAGCAGTACTTGTGATTCTTACTGGTCAAGAGCTGTTCCCAGAAAAATAAATGAATAGGTCCCATAAAACATATGCTAGAATTCAGCAGTATTTTAAAGTTAGTTCACCAGCCACTTCTACCCCCCTCTGGGGCACTGTACTAGCAAAATTCAGTGCAGATTTACAATGCCCACTGTAAAACAACTGAGGAAGCACTTTGGTAAGCTACTCATTGCCAAGTTTGTAACCTAGAACTGGATGTTCCGGACATATACCCCACCCTCCAATCCCTCTCCTAGCAGAATTTCCATTTGCTCCATTCCTCTGCTTTTACCCTGCCACTCAGACAACAGTCCTGGTGAACAGGGGAAAGGATGGGTTAGGTTTTCCACCTGCAACACAACACTTCCTTATCATGTATGTCTCAAGAAATACTCTTCTTGCACCTAAGGACTGCAGTGTGTATAGGTGTGTGGGGGGGAGTGTTGTTCTTCAGAGACTAGTTCCATCCATTCCTTCAGAGGCAGGGCACACAGCAGCTCTAGTTCTTTATCATCACCACTTAATTTGCCAAAAAATTCAAGACACTTAGAACCACATAATGAAAAGCTGCTCCGAATGAGACAGTTCTGAGCAAAGCAGATCAGTTTCCTGTATCTTTCCCAAATAGCAGACCCACATATGAAACTTCTAGGGAGGAACAACAACCATCTGGAATAGGCAAATGGCAGGGGGAAATTCAAACAGCACCTCTCCCTTGTTCAAAAAGGAGCTACTTTCAACATCAGTTTCCATAAACAATGCAAGCAATGTTATAAATACATTGTGTGGCATCAACATTAGTCCTTACTACCTAGGTTTTTAAAGGCCACGGTTCTTAGATATATCTGTAAATGACACAAAGTAGTTTTATGTACTGTTTCAATGTATGCCTGTAACCAGTTGCAGCATCTCCTCTTTTTAAGCTGTGCAGTATGAACTCCATTTAGTTATGCAACATCTGAAAACTGTTTCAGGAACTGAGTCACATTTTCTGCTGAGAGATCCAACCACAAGGCACAGAGAAGACTGCTTTTTCTGCCATAAATGGTTCTTTGCAACAGACCTGCGGCTCAACATGAACCAGACTTGCCACTTCACACATCAAAGCCTGAAGTGGCATGCAAACTCACTAAGATGCACTGGTTTGAAAGGACTGCTTGAACCCAAGTAGCACAGTCTGCTTCCATACTGTCTCTTCAAAAAGCTCTTTTTTTCAGAGGCAGAACTCAAACTGTCTAGTGGTAATATCCCAGCTAGCCATCAGCAAAAGGGCTGATATTAACCACACTGGTCTACTTATACAGTATTGACAGTACACTAGAGGTTCATTAATTATTGATGGCAGCAGGATTCAGTTTGTCCTTTAGCACTGTGCTGGTTTTACTGTGCCTAGGACTATGGCCATCAATGTGCACCTTTCCATTTGTACAGCAGACAGTATCAAACAGCCATTAAGGAAGACTGCAGTTTAACCTAGGAAGAAGCTGAGACAGGTGAGGCCCGACAATTTAAGGCTATGTCTGTCAAAAGTGGTATCTTATACCATGGTTGTAAGCTTCAGTTCTCATTAATGGGGCCAGTTTATGAATCAGCAATGTCCTCTATTACTAACTTTAAATTAAAGAAGGTCAAACACTATGCTCTACCCTGCCACTTTCTAAGGGTTTTTTCCCTTGCAGGGGAAGTGTGAGGAAGCAATAAACTTCATGAGTGACAGCGTCCTTAAAAAAGAAGAATGATAAAGAATGGGATCTACTTTAGTGGACAAGACTTAAAATGGTAATATTATGGCTGCAAACATCAGAGGACAAGCAACAGTGATAAAAAGTACATGGACAATGAAGAAGTCTGCTTTACAATTTCAGGAAAAACACTACAAAACATGTCTATTCTTACCTCATCAGCACCATGTTCCTGGAGCTCTTTGTAGAATTTCAGAGAAATACTGACCATAACTTTTGTTTTATCACCATTTGGATTGGAAATATGGTAAAGGACTCCATCAAAGTCTAGGAAGGAAGTGTGTGAGAGATTAGGAGTGACTCTGCATAGCTTCAGTTTAGTTCCATGGTAGGTGAGGAAACCTTCTAAAACAGGCACAAAGCATAAAAAGTTCTTTGGTCCTCCACCCACTACTTTTACTGGAGCCTAGTGGCAATATAAAACAAAACTTATGTGCTTCAGAAGAAAACCACTCTCTCCTGAAGTTATATTATTAGAACTTGTCACAAATGAAGCACGATGCTGGGGTTTTTATTAGAACCTAGGTGTGCATAAGGAGTCAGAGAACTAAGTGAAGAAAAGAACAGAATTTCAGAGCCATGGTAAGGGCAGATTTGACAATGGACTTTACCTATACTATAACTATACTGAGGCAAAGACTGTAGAACATGCCATAGTGTTCTTTTGAACATTTTCAAAAACAGCCAAGTTAATGCCTTTTAAGTTAGACCAATCACTTAACACCTAGCATGAGTTCCTTCAAGGAAACTCAAAAGCTGATATTTGATTGGTGATATTTTGATTGACCCTACATCAAAAAAAGTTTTACCTTTTTTTACAATAACTGTGACAGGAACTCAAAAATTCAGTGCTGAGGATCCAGGACCAGCACAAGGGCAGAACTAGTATGAAACTCATACGAACATAAGAAGAGCCCTGCTCAGACCAATGGTTCAT
This sequence comes from Gekko gecko, assembly GCA_029375565.1. NCBI lineage: Eukaryota > Metazoa > Chordata > Lepidosauria > Squamata > Gekkonidae > Gekko > Gekko gecko. The sequence continues at coordinate 83,247,838 of JAPDNY010000003.1, read as the reverse complement.
CTATTTCAGCATCCTCCCTCACACAGTGACTAACCAATTCCTCTGGACAGCCAACAACAAGACATAGAGGCCAAGGCCTTCCTCTGATATTGCCTCCTGGCTCTGAGATTCAGAGGATTAGTGCCTCTGAATGTGGAGGTTCCCCTCAGTCACCATTCCTAGTAGGTATTGACAGACTTATCTCTCCTTATATATAATGCTATTTTAGTGTGAACGCTCCACACGTTCCCGCAGCCTTTGGCTCCCTCAGCTGCCACTCTGAAGTTCTGCCAATCCCTTGTTGCATTGCCTCGCTGTTGCCTAGGTCCCACCCACAGAGCCGGCGGCCAGTGTCTCGCTCTCAGTCTGGAGGGAGCCGACGAAGGGGATGGACCAGAGGCTCAGGAGGCCAAGGGACAGCGACCGGCTCCATGGAAGACCACAGAGGGGGGCAAGGCCAACATGCACTAGGCGCGTGGGGCCGAGCGCTGCTTCACCAAATTCTGCCCCTTCCTCCACATGACTTGACAAGGCTGCCTGGGCCGCCGGAGTGGTGGGCCGCACAGGTGGGTGGGAAGCTGCCAGAGGTGGAGAGGCGGGCAGGGAGGCGGTGGCGGCCTCTTCCATCGCCCCTCCACTGCGGGGTCTGGGGACAGGGGAGAAAGTGGCATGGGGGGGGGCCTGAGGGACGGTGGGCGACTCCATGGAAGACAAGCCTGTCACAGACGAGGGCGAGGCTGACATGTGGTATGTGCACGGGCCCGAGTGCTGCTTCATCAAACTCCGGCACCTCTGCTGCATGATTCAATGAGGCTCCCTGGGCCTCTGGGGTGGTCGCCCGTGCAGGTGGGTGGGAAGCTGCTGGGGGCGGCCGGGCAGTGAGGCAGTCGTGGCCCATTCGTGGTCCATTCCATCGCCCCTCCACTGTGGGCTCTGGGGAGGGGGGAGAACACAGTGTGGCAGGGCGGCCCTGTGCGCAGCCCCAGAGAAACCTGTTTCTAGTGCCCGTTGCCTTGCTTTTGCAACGGGCTTTGCTTCTAGTCCTCCATAAATCTAATCCCCTTTTAAGTTGTTTATTCCTGTGGCATAACTATATCCTCTGGCAGTGAATTTCACATTTTAATCACTCTCTGTGTAAAGCAGTATTTCCTTTTGTCTGTCCTGAACCTACTGCCCATCAGTTTCATTGGATGCCCTTGAGTTCTACTATTCTGGAAGAGGGGGAAATTTCCCTTTGTCAACTTTTTCCACCCTATCCATGATTTAATAAAGCTCTATCATCCCCCCCCTCCCCCCCAACTGAAAAGGCCCAGACTCTTCAGACTCTCCTCACAGGGAAGATGCTCTAACCCCCTAATCATCTTGGTTACCCTCCTCTGTACTTTCTCCAGCTCTGCAAAGTCCTTTTGGAGATACAGTGAGAAGAACTGTACACAGTATTCCAAATAAGGCTGCACCACAGATCTATACAGGGGCATTGCAATACTGGTCCTCTTATTCTCAACCCCTTTTCCTAATAATCCCTAACATCACTGCCTCAGCAAACTGCCTCAGTTGACACTTTCATTGAGCTATCCACTAGAACCCCAAGATCTTTCCCCTCTGTCTCAGCAAGTTTAGATTCCATTAGCCTATACTTGAAGATGGGATTTTTTTTTGTCCCAATGTGCATCACCTTACACTTATCAACACTGAACTTCATTTCTCACATTGTCACCCACTCACCCAGTTTCTGCAGGTCCTCTTGGAGCTCTTCACAAACTGCCTTGGTTTTCACCATCCTGAATGATCTTGTGTCATTTGTAAACTTGGCCACTACACTACTCACCCCTAGTTCCAGATCATCTATGAATAAATTAAATAGGACCAGCCCCAATACCAATCCTTGTGGGACCCCACTGCTCTCTTCCCTCCATTGTGAGCTGTCCATTAACTCCTTGCTTCCTGTCATTTAACCAGTTTGTAATCCATAAGAGAACTCATCTTATTACTGACTAGGAGAAAGGCCCTTTGCGGAAAGGAATGCAACAGGCTCTAGGAAGGGGGCCTGGGTGAGTGCAGGGTCCTGCAGCAGTTGCTGGTGCCCCCGCCCCCTTCCTGGCTTTAAATGCCTCCCCGGTCGGTGGGCCAGGAGGGGGCAGGGGGGCTCTGGGAGGCTTCTCCTGCTCGCCCGCTTTGGCAGGCGGGCAGGAGAAGCAACGGGGAGGGCTTTAAATGCCTCCCCAATCCCTTCCTGGCTTGCCTGCCTCGGCGGGCGGGCCAGCAGGAAAAGCAACGGGGAGGGCTTTAAATGCCTCCCCCGTCCCTCCCACTGAGGCAAGAGGGACACAAAAACTCTTTTATATTTAAGGAGAGATGAGATAAGAGTTATCAGTGATACAAGTTATTAGTGCTCCAAGGGCAGCAACTACCCATGACAGACCACTGCAGCCCATTGCATGATTATGGCCTTCTTACCCAGGGTCAAAAAGTAAGAACAAAAGTGAACAGAGATCAGATCCCACAACTCCCAAGCTTGAGACAAACAATCTGTCCACTGGACTATCAGATAATTTAAGCATGAAACATGAACAAGTAATATAATTGGCTTGCATATCTACTGTGTTAGAATACACTACACTGCAACAGCTATGAAAGCACCTAACCACTTGACATTACCATTACCAACAGGAGAAACCCTGGGCATCTCATCATGACCAAATAAAATTCCAGAACAAGGTCTACCATTTGTATAGTTCACATACCTGCCAGAGTCAGAGGGGACAAATACTCACTGATTAGTAAAAGCCACAACAAGATTCAAGTATTTGCATTTTATTTTTATCTCACTGAATTTAAAATAATGGTTCTTACCTGCAAATGTTACCTCTACGGCCTCAGGCTTGTTTCTGGGGGAAACGTAAAATACAAAAATCAGAATTGGACAATGCAATCGACAGAAACTGTAATTTATGTAACCACAAAGCCCAAATGCCAGCAATTGATCCATATGCTTTCTAGCATAACTATATTAAAAAAATGAGTGTTTCAGAATAAGCTTACATATGAGACAACCCAAATGCCTTTGCTCTCCAAGTGAACTGAAAACCATGCGTAAGCCATACATTTGCTATTTTAAAACTGAACAGAGGTCTCCAAAATTTTCTTCCCATTATACACTCTAAGTGGTCAATTTAGCAACAGAAACCTTTGGTGGTACTTTCTGTTTGAGAGTGATTTCTTTCTTTTTTAAAAAATATCTTTTTATTGCACAAATAATTAGGTAAAGGTAAAGGTTCCCTTGCTCGAAAGCCAGTCAAATCTGACTCTAGGGTTGCGGTGCTCATCTCCGTTTCAAAGCCGAAGAGCCAGCACTGTCCGAAGACGTTTCTGTGGTCATGTGGCCGGCATGACTAAACACCAAGGCGCACGGAACGCTGTTACCTTCCCACAGAAGTGGTACCTATTTATCTACTTGCAATTTCTTGCTTTTGAACTGCTAGGTTGGCAGGAGCTGGAACCAGAGACGGGAGCTCACCCCGTCATGTGGCACCCGGGGCTTGAACTGCTGAACTACTGACCTTCCACAGCCTGCAGTTCAGCGTCTTAACCACTTGAGCCACCGCAGCTCCTTGCACAAATAATTACGAACAGTTAAAATTATGTACAACAAATCAAAAGAAACTATCAAGAAGTAATATCCAGTTTCATATGCTTATATTATTTCTATCATACTTTAAAAATTAAAAATTGAAACTAATCTATATAGATCTAGCATTTAAAAAAAATTCACTATGTTGCTCTAAATAGTTCAATATAGGGTACCAAATAGACTCAAAATCTGATTTATATGTCTGTACAGATCTAAAATTCAACTTGTTCAGTTATCTTTGCCATTATGTAATATTCCCATAATTTCCTATGCCACAAAGATAGCGGAGGAGCTATCGAACTTTTCCAGTAATGGGCTATGGTCGTTTTGGCTATTGTCAGTAATGCCAGTTTGGTGTAGTCATTAAGTGTGCTGACTCTAATCTGGGAGAACCGGGTTCTCCTCCACTCGCACCTGGCTGGATGACCTTGGGCAAGTCGTAGTTCTGATAAGAGCTGTTCTTGAAAAAGAGCAGTTTCTGTCAAGAGCTCTCTCAGCCCCACCTACCTCACAGGGAGTCTGTTGTGGGGAGGGGAAGGGAAAGGAGTTTGTAAGCCGCTTTGAGACTCCTTTGGGTAGTGAAGGGCGGGGTATAAATCCAATCTCTTCTTCTTCTCTTCTACTGTGATTGTTACCCTTTGTTGATAATGGGCAAACTTTGTTGATATGGGCAAATTTTGTCTCTCTATAACTTAAAAATAAAGATTCAAGTGTCAACTCAAGGGTATGACCTGTAAGTACAGATATTTTTTGTATAATTATATTCCAAAAAAATTAATTATATCACACTCCATCCAGCAGTGGATATAGGAACATATACATCCACATTACTTCCAACAATATGGGCTAATATCAGTATTTAGATAAGAAAGCTTTTTAGGTGTATAATACCATCTAGTAAGAATCTTAAAGGTCTGAAGCTTTATTGATAAAACTGACTTATAATCTATAGATGGCCATATTTTTCCCCAGATCTCTTCATATAAAGTGATTCTACAGTCTTTCTGCCATTTCTCCTGGTATGATAACCTGCCTGTTGACTCAATATTATTTATCATTTTATACAATTTAGAAACTAAGCCCTTTTTATTCAACTTACAGGAATTAAGCAACCTCTCGAAGTCCATTAAAGGACATTTTAATACATTAGACAATCCAATGCTATAACTTAAGAAGAAGAGAGGAAGAAATTGGATTTACACCCCACCCTTCACTACCCAAGGGAGTCTCAGAGTGGCTTACAAACTCCTTTCCCTTCCCCTCCCCACAAAAGACACCCTGTGAGGTAGGTGGGGCTGAGAGAGCTCTGTCAGAAACAGCTCTTTTTCAAGAAACAGCTGTGCCAGAACTATGTGCCAGAACTTAAATGAGAGATTTGGTAATATACGTACCAAGTAAGTGATCTACCATTTTTTTCTTCCAGGGATTGCTTGTCTAACACTCTGTTCTGTTTTGTTAGATCCATAAATCTAGTGATTTTAAGTGACTTCCGAAAATTAGCATCTGCATTTTGTTGGCCTGGAGGAAGCCATACCTGATCTAACAGTGATGAAAACTGTGAAAACTCTGGAGTTAACTGCAATCTGTCGTGAGAGCAATTTCTGTGAACAACTGTAAGTTGGCCCTAAGCAATAAGAGAGGGTAACACTGTTGTTCCACAAACATAGCTCGTATGTCTCCACGCCCAAAAGGAACACATGAGTGAAGTGCCAGTGAAAAGAATAATGTCTTAAGATATTTATTGCAACAAACAGGAAAACAGTATTAGGCCAAAATTGCCTTCCAAAAATTGACCACTTTCTGATTGGTACAATGAAGTGCATACCCAAAAATGACATAAGCAAAAGATAACATGTAAAAATGTCATTTGTTACAAATGAGACAGCATCATTTGACAGCATCCAGTTACAGCAAAAGGCATAGCTACATCATATCTTAAATGCTTATTTGACCTGATCTTCAACTTTAACGAAGGCCCCTCTATACCCAAGCAAAAAGTTTTGTTTTCAGATAAGGAGTATAAGCCTCCTCTGACCCAGACACTTTGGAACCCAGCATCAGTAGTTGAGACGAATGAACCTTACACTTTAAGTAAAAATCAAGTAAATACATTCATTGCTAGGAATTATAGTTAACTGAAGAATTTATAAAGGAGGTCTTCAAACTCACCTCTTTATCTCATTATATTCAGGAGCATGTGAGTCTTAAGGCTTATTCTTAATGTGAATAAAAGAGTTTGTTCAGGACATTCGCATACAGCTTTCTTCTTTAATTTGCCACAAAACTGCTTTCTGTTTATGCTGCAATGGACCATCATGAGTCCCCCACTGGGTCATTCCAAGCAGAATAGCCTAACCTTCAACAGGATTTTGCCTAGTGTGTGTTTTGCATGAGGCAAATAACTTCTTGTAGTCAAATACAGAATAGTTTCTGAACCTATATCATTATTGTGGTATGAATGGGTGACACCCAGACTTCTGTTTAGGCTCCCTTGTTCTTAGTCCAAAAATAGCTCCTGGATTTCTTTCGTGCCCTATTCAGAAGTAAGCCAAAGTGTGTAAATTGTTCATCCTAAGGATATTGCCATTCTTTTCCTCCTGCTTTAGTATTCTTCCCTTCATCCATGACAGTGGTAAAGCAAGTTCAAATTTCAACATAATTTTAAAGCATAAGGTGCCCAAGATGTTCTAGAAGACTTTCAAAGAATGGAACAGGTGACAAGAGAAGAATGCACACAAGCATGTTCAAAACCATTTCTTACTTTCCACTTACTTAATTGCTGACTATTATTTTTTTTAAAATAATCACTGCCTACCAAGTGGTACTTGAGACTACAGCTATACCGTTTCAGAAGTTAGGTTCTTATTTTAGCTTTCTGACCTTAAGAAGGGAATAATTCCCACATGCTCTCAAATTAATCTCCACTCACTGGTTATCAACACAGGCCAGAAGGCAAACTCCGTTCGCACTCATCAAGTCACCCTACGGCTTAAGGAAGACTAACATTCTGGCTTTGTACTACCCAGAAGCACAAGGCAGTAAGGAAATGACACCACCCCAACCCATTCTTGGCCAAAGAACATCCATTCTTTCTTGCTCACCATCCCCACTTCCAACACAGATCATGTAGCCATGAAAGTGTACCTATGCAGACATTTCAGGTAGCAACGCAGGTCAGGAACTCTAGAACGCCGTGATAAAATCAGGAAGGGCAGATTTTAATGATTACAAACACAAAATATAAGGCATTACTACACCTGTATACAATTTAATCTTGCAGCAGTTATAGAACATCAGAGAGGAACCAATTTAACTGAGGATTGCTTCTCCCTATATAAACCCATAAACCAATTTAGGACTACACAACAGCTTCTTTTAACAGCATCCTCAATTTGCCAAACTTGCACTAATTTGGCAAGGTACAGTGTTTTTGCCCTGACCTGGATAGCCCAGGCTAGCCCAAACTTATCAGACCTCAGAAGCTCAATCCAGGTTAGTAGTTTGATGGGAGACCACCAAGGAAGTCCAGGGTCACGACTCACAGCCAGGCAATGGCAAACCAGCTCTGTTGTCTCTTGCCTTGAAAATTCTATGGGGTCTCCATAAGGTGGTTGCAATTTGATGGCACAATTTCTGGGAAATGGAATACAGGGAAAAGTGCAGAGAGCACCTGCCCATTGGCAGTTGTCTGAGGATCTGCAAACCATTTCCTTTTCATAGGATTTTCCCCCTGGATTACTAGATTTAATCTTATGGTAATTAGTAGAGATGTCAAACAGAGTAGAGGGCTAACAATTAAAACTTTATATATATATAAAATATATAAAAATACATGCATTTATTTGTAAAGAATTTAAAAACATATAGGGGCCAATTACACCTCATATAAAAATTCCAAAATCATATAAACAAGGGCCAATGGACTTGATTTTGGAATTTTTATATGAGGTGAAAGTGGGCCCCTATATGTTTTAGATTTTTTATAAATACATGCATTTTTGTATATTTTATATCTATCATCTATCTGTCTGTCTGTCTGTCTATAGATATAGATAGATATATATAGTTTTAATTGTTGGCCCTCTACTCTTTTTGATTTACCCCATTTAACGTTCTTGATCCTAGGTTTCAGAGTTAAGTTCATTTCCCTTTTTTGTTCACAGTTAGAAGAGATGTGACATCCTGGATGGAAAAACCAAAATATTTCAGGAGAAAAGAAAAGTGTCTTCTCTCATCTCCAAGGAATTTCCCCAGTTTTTCTATGTTTTTCAGTAGGACATTTGAGGGACCACTAAAACTACTCCTATGAAGTATTTTCTCTTTCAGAACAAAGGAAATGTTTTTTGGCAAACTTCGACACTTTTCAAGACAAGATTTATTCAGAATAAGTAATATGAAGATTTTTATGTAAGACTACCCATGGTAGTGGGCTGCGGTGGCTCAAGTGGTTAAGACGCTGAACTGCAGACCAGAAGGTCGGTAGTTCAGCAGTTCCGAGACCCAACTGCCACATGACGAAGTGAGCTCCCATCTCTGGTCCCAGCTCCTGCTAACCTAGCAGTTCAAAAGCAAGAAATTGCAAGTAGATAAATAGGTACCACTTCCATGGGAAGGTAACAGCGTTCCGTGTGCCTCAGCGTTTAGTCATGCCAGCCACATGACCACGGAAGCGTCTTTGGGCAGCGCTGGCTCTTCGGCTTGGAAATGGAGATGAGTCGGATTTGACTGGCTTTTGAGCAAGGGAAACCTTTACCTTTACCTATAGTATCAGATATTAATGCCTGTGTATGGCAGACATATACAATGTATTTTCAAGCATACATATTTGTTAGATTTGACTATTTTGCTCACAATTATCATACTGTTGAAGTATTCAATGATTTCAGTGGAATATTTAACTCACTACCCAAATATGTTCATGGAAGTGTTGGAAGGGATCTCCAGGGTCATCTAGTCCAACCCCTTGCACAATGCAGGAAATGCACAAATACCTCCCGCTCCACACCCCCAAAGACCACAGTTTCACACCCAGAAGATGACAGAAAACCTCCAGGATCTCTGGCCAAACTGGCCTGGGGGGAAATTGCTTCCTGATCCCAAAGTGGCAATCAGCAAATTCAACAATACATGTGCTATAAAGGTTATTGTTTTAGTTAAATAAGGCTATTTAAATTATTATTATTATTATTATTATTATTATTATTATTATTATTATTATTATTGTAATGATTATTCTTCTTCCAATGAAGTACAGAAGAAAAGTTGTCCAAATATGAATTATTAACCTATTAAACTGGAGATAGTTTACCCTGCAATAATATATATCTACGATGTGTTTCTAATAGTATAACAGTAATTTTTGATATAACTGTAAACTAATCTGAAAGGTTCTAAAAATGAAACCTTCTTCTGATTGTAAATATTAAGATTAAAATTATACCAGCAAGAATGAGTCTTTATGTAGAAAACTCAGATTTAAATCTAGTCTTACTGACAAGTGATTTAAATTGTTATTTAAATCCATTTGATTTAAATCAAATTCACACTGGTACTAGGTGAACCTAGCAAGAAAAGGTAGTTCCAAAGAAGTGGGGCCATAGTTTTAAAAAGTTCTAATCCTGGTCACCACCAGTCAGACTGTGCGTCCACAAGGTGGGGAGTGATTCAGAGAAGGGACTCAGAAGAAGATTCTACCTAATGAACAGGTAGGTCCCTACAGGAAGTCAAAGAGATCAAATCCACCATTTTGAATTACACTCAGATTCCAGATGGAAGGTAATATAGATTTTGCAACATGTTCATTGCAATATGTTCCTGTTAACAAAATTGCTGGAGCATTTTGGGACATGGGAAATCCAAGAACATAAAGAAGGTGAAACAAGGAGTTATCACATTTCCCACTCTGTTAAAAGCAACTGAAGATCCATTAAAACCCTCTTGCTTCTCTGTAACACCACGCATTCGGCCCACGTGCTTTTTAAAATTTTCTCTCAGCTAGCAAGCTGCCAGCAAGCTAGTCACAATCTCTCTTCCTCCTCCCCAGCTTTTATTCCATCTATGTTATATGATGGAGAGGGGACAGGAAAGGAGATTGTGAGAAAGAGGACAAATTCTGTCATTTGCAAATCTTCTGGTTCCCTTTCAAGCTACTTCCCAGCTGGAGGAGATAAAACAGAGGGGCAAGGAGAGCTCTCATTTTCCATCTACCTCTTTCTGTGCCTTTGTTTTTCCAAGCAGTTTCACAACTGAAAAGTACATGAGGAAAGATACACAAGGACACAAAGGACATGAATAAAGGAACTTACTTAATCTCATGTTCCTGTTTTTCTCTTCCTAGGATTCTTGTCAAGGAGTTCCAAATAGACCATTGTTGAAAGGACTTTGACTGAGATTCAAGATTCAGCCAAATTATGATTTCTATACTTTAAACCCTTATTACAGCATCTTTCCAAGTGTTGTACAATGTAAACTTAGTAGCTGGCATACCAAGCCCAAATTCCTGTGTTTACCTCAAACTGTTGGAAACACCCCACACAATAAAACTGCTTTCATGATGGGTGTTTCTCAAGCATTCTTCTTTCAGCCATAGTGATGTTCTCATAAGACGTTTTCCATTTATTTTATCAGGCATCAAAGTACTAGGAAAAGCCATTTCAGCACCTGCTTAGTTGAAATTATAAATTTCTCTGCTAGCCTAAAAATATTACATTACTCTGCGTGCATGCAAAATATATATTTTACTATATATGCATATTTATTTATTTATGTTGATTTATATTCCGCCCTTCCCACGAGCAGGCTCAGGGTGGATTCGGCTCATCACAGTGAACAGAAACATTAGCAGAAAAATGTAAAACAGTTAAAACAACACGATTTACAACAAGTCACACTATTTGTTAATGTCACGTGCACAGGCTCCAAACACTGGTGCCACTGGATCTCTGGGGTCTTCTTGATCTGGGCCGCCTGGAGGTGGTGAGACTTCAGCAGGGAAGGCTGGCTTTTATTGGATGCCCACTGCCTCAGCCACAGGCCCGGAGGAAAGGCAATAGGTCCCGCAGGGCCCTGGCCGAGGCTAAGCGGACGTCCCTTCAGCAGGGGACAACCGGCAGATCTTGACTGGCAGAGCACAAGGCTCTCCAGGGCACAAATGGGGAAAGGCAGTCCCTCAGGTATGTCGGTACATGGCTGTGCAAGGTTTTAAAGGTCAGTACCAAGACCCTGAGGTGGATCTGGCACTCAATTGGTAGTCAGTGCAATTGGCGTAGTGCTGGTGGAATGCACAGCCGCACAGGCAACGCAGTCAGCAGGTGTACCGCTGAATTTTGCACTAGTTGGAGTTTCCGGATCAGCTGCAAGGGCAAGCCCATACAAAGTGAGTTAACAGTAGTCAAGCCTGGAAGTGACCATTGCATGGGTCACTGAAGCTAAGTTCTGGGGGGATAGGTAGGGAGCCAGCGGCCTGATCTGCCAAAGATAGTAAAAGGCAGACCTGGCAACTGTGGTGACCTGGGCCTTCACAGAAAGTGAGGCATCCAGAACCACCCCCAGGCTCCTCACCTTCTGGGCTGGCACAAGTGATGCACCATCCAGGGTGGGTAGCCTGATTCCCAACTCGACCCCCCCACACACACACCTGGTTCAGGTACAAGACCTCTGTTGGATTAAGTTTCCACCAGCTCTGCTGCAACCATCCAGCCTTGGCTCGGTAGTATTATAGGCATGTGCCAGATAATCTAACCAGGCAAGGGATTAAACACCAAATAAGAAAGAAAAAGGTGGTGCCTGTGCCCCGAGTAATTTAGCTAATTAAGAAAATGTGTATATATTTGCTCATTTTTGCATAATATATTCCACTTCTGTTAACTATGGGGAGAAGAGCTGTATCAAGCACTTCCTCTCACTGGAGCTTTGTTCCTGTAGCATATCTAATTTAAGCGGGCACTGCCCACAGTTTAAAGTGCATCTTCACACTCAAAGGTCAAATCTAAAATGCTAAATTTTGAGGCGAATACTGATTTTCTCACTTGTACGGTGTGCAGCTAGCCAATACACTACACAAGATTATGTATTATTAAATACCACTATTCTCCTGTGCCCGCCCAACAAAGAAAGACTCTGCATATTTCAGGTGGGGCAGCCGTGTTGGTCTGAGGCAGTAGAACAAAGTCTGAGTCCCCAGTGGGGCACCTTTAAGACCAACTAAGTTTTATTCTAGGTATGAGCTTTCATGTGCATGCGAGCTTCTCCAGAGTGACACTGCACACTTCAGTATTTCTTTAACGAGCTAAAGTTCATATGAAAGCTTCAAACACCATATTTCTTTCCAAAACCAAAGAGTCAATTCTTTGCTCCAATTTAAATACTCTGTGTAGTCAGCAATTTTCCAGATAAACCAGTAAAATTAAACTTCTGCATTATTACCTTTCAGCTGCTATTGCAAGAAGACAGAATTTCACTTCTAACGCAACAATAATAATTCTCCATCTACCAACCTGAGAAGTATTTCCCATGATCTAGGCTGAGCAACAATGAACTGGATCACAAACATAGTGGACCCCAATCTATGCATCTTAACCACCTGTGCACGATAAAGCCTCGCAGGCACCAGCAGTTTTAGGCAAACTTGTGGTGCTGTTCACAGGCAACTAACAGCAGTGTGACACCTACACAGTTAATGTTAGTGCAAGATTAACTTTACTCCATTGGAAAGATTCCCTTCTCTTCATGGCTTCTTTCCCAATAAAAATGACTTCTAGCAGACAATTCACCTAACAGGGCCATGTCTCAATACTTCAAACAAAACCCTGCTGGAAATTTAATAAATTTCTCTTTATCCTCTAGTTTATTTGAAAACTTCTTACACCTGAAAACACAACGAAGCTTCTGTTTTCACTGTATTCTGCCCTCGGGAGCAAAGAAGCACACAGTCCAAAATGACCACCCAGCAATTCTCTCCTACCTTAAATTTAAGAAAAACCTGTTTTTGACAAGCTCATCAGAACTTTGGAGCTAAAAATGGCAGCTGCTTCCCCCCTTAAACATTAACAGACACAGTCAAATTCTCTTTGTAGTCAACTGCAAGCACACAATAACTCCGGGCAACCTAGTTTCTTCCTGCAGTCAGCCCTCTTTATCTCATCCAAACAACCAACCAATCAACCATGGTTTTATATGATTTTCAGATGAAACTGCTCTACTTTTTCAACTCCCAAGAAGACACTATTCTCCAAAGCTACAGACATAAGAGGCACCTATGAGGGACTTAAGCCTGGCCCATACTTAAAACCAAGTCAAATCCCCATCTGACAGCATTTCCTCTATTTTCACTCAGACACAACCCAAATGTCTCATATGATAAATAGATACAAAGAGAAAGATAATTATTTTGCACAGAACTTGCTTCTCATTTGCTACATTAGACAGAAGTCAGGGTCCACGCATACACAGGAGGAAATGTGGGGGAAAGGCAGCCTACTTAGGATATCTCTTGGTTCACAATTAATGGCTGAAATGGAGGATTAGCAGAAACTGAGGAGTTTAAGGACTATCTAATCTCCCATAACTGAAGGGCAAACATTTAAAAGCTTAAAGCTTGCACTGTAAAGGGGTTCCATTTATATTCCATAGAGTCTACATTACTCTGGGGAATTGCAGGACAGGATGTAGTAATAAATATAGATTATGGTGGAATCTGGTGACAGTGATGTGCCCAAGATAATTAGAACAGCAAATTACAACACTCACGTCATTCAGGGAAGCTGTCCCATGATCACGTCTTCACAATCACAAACGTCAGGCATACCCCAATTTATGCATCTTCATATTGTGCCACACATTGGGTTTGGGATGTCCAAAATCATGTGCACTATTCCTAAAAGCAACCATACTTGGAATACATTCACTCTGAAAGCATTTAAATTTGCTTCCAAGTAAAGATGCTTACAATCTGAGTGTCAGGCATGCTGTTCCTGACAAACCTTATGCATATTAATCTGCATCACCGCAAGGAAAGCACCAAAATGGTAAGTCAGCCTGACAATGAGCTACTAGTCTATTTTGCAGGTTTCTATCACTGTGCCACCTCTACCTCAACTAGTCCACCTGGATCTCATTTGTATACTGGTTCTACTACCCTTTGTAAAGCAATCTGTACATCTCATACTGAAGGCTTGGCAGAAACAGGTTATTTATGTGAACCAGGCAACCACAAGGAATGCATGGTTTTATAGTATAGTCAAGATAAACAACATCAGAAATACTAACCAGCTAATTTCAAGCAGATATTGTGAACTGCTTTACATGATTAATCTCAGTGTCAAAAAAGCAATTGTGTACATCAAAGGTTACTAAAGTGTGTTCATGGTAACTTGGGAAAGGGAGAGATGAAAGAAACTTTCACTATAGAAACACTACAAATCAGTGCCAAAACAGTTAAAACAAGCTGCAGGGTACGACTTAGCATAGCATAAGCTGTGTGGGCATAATGCTCACAGATCAATACACCCACCAATATGGAGAGCTAAGGATGCTTAACATTCCAGGCTGCACCAAGAAGATCTGTTCTTTTAAAGAACACGCATAACCTGATGTTTCAGAAAACTCGTGAGCAAAACCAAGTAACAGCTTTCACCAAACCTGAGACAAAAGAAACCACTTTTTAAAAGATGGCCAAAGCCTAGTCCTTCCTTAAAATACCTGTCTTTCTGTCTATACTACACACTAATATAATACACCAATACTACCTAATATCACTTGGAAAGAGGTTCAAATCCAGGATGAATGCACACAGCACTCCAACTGGGGCAATACATGTGTGAAGAAACACACTCCCTTGAGAACAGCTTCAGCTACAAGGGTAATCAAACATGTAAATTGGTCTTACACACATGTTCTCTGAAACAGTCAATGACACTCACCAGATAACACGTTTTGAAAAAGGGGGGGGGGGCCTGAATTCAACCTCTTCATTCTCTATTGAACAGCTTATCACTAGGATTTGTAACTTCATAAGCCAGAGCTACACATGCTTTATAGGATCAGAGACCTAGGGTATTACTTTAATCTTACTACTCTTCTTTATCTGCAGTTCTTTAATGGTGTAAACTATTTTTAAAAGGTAAGTGAATTAGTGATGGGACATGACCCAGTTCAAACAACAAAATGACAGAACTGTGAACAGAGTGAAAAGCTCCCATATACAAGCACTGTATCCTAACCATTCGACATCAGTGCTTCTGGTGTCTTTAAATCCATATATCAGTGTGGGACAACTACATTCAGTTTGTTGTATTCCTGGTTTCTAACTACCGGTCTCCAATTACAGCCAATATTGTAATATCTTAAGCAGAGGTACAAACCAAGGCACATTTTTAAAAGAGCAGTCCATTTTTTGATGTAGAAGCACTACAACTGACTTTTTAAAAAATAAAAGGAGAGTTCTCTATATTATATTATGGTTCTTATATTATAAAGAGACAAGTGGGGACCCACAAGGAACTTGTGGGAGCAGCTATCCCATTCCTCCCCCCCACTTATTCTCCTTTCCCCATACTTCTCTCACACTCTTTCTCCTTCCTGTCACCCCATTTCTTTCTCTCTCCCTTCTCTCCATTCCTCTCATTTCCCCACCCCATCACTCTTTCTGCCCCCGTCACTCTCCCGGCCTCCCACCTACTTCCTCCTCCCCACAGCAGCAGTGGTAGCAGCTGCTCTCCAGGAATCACAATGGATTTTGCCCAGATACAGAGATCAGTTCCTTTTAGGGTTGCCAGCTCCCTGTTGGGAAATTCCTGGAGATCTGGAGGTGGAGCCTTGGGAAGATGAGGTTTGAGGCTGGAGGTGACCTCAGCAGGGTATAATACCATAAACTCCACCCTTCAAAGCAGCCATTTTCTCTGGGGGAACTGATCTCTGTCATCTGGAGATCAGCTGTAACTCCAGATCTCCAGCCCTCACCTGGACGATGGCAACATTAGTTTCTCTGGAGGAAATGACTGCTTTGGAGGGTAGAGTCCATGGCATTACATCTGTCTGAAGTCCCTTCCCGCCTCAATCCCCACCATACCCAGGCTCCACCCCTCAAATATCCAGGAATTTTCCAATCTGTAGTTGGCATCCTTATTTCCTTCCCACCCAACAGCCAACCTACCTTTATCTGCCCCTCTGTCTTCAGCTTTCTGTCTCCTTTTCCCCTGCAGCTTCTACTGAGGAAAACTATGGTCTTTCTCCACAGTGGAAACTAAAGCAGTTTATATTATTCTCTTCTCCTTTTTATCCACAGAACAGCCCTATGAAGTAGGTTAAGCTGAAAGTCTGTGACTGGTCCAAAATCACCCAGTGAGCTTCCACAGCAAGAGGGGGATCTAAAGCTGGATCTCGCAAACCCTTCCCTGAAGCTCTGACCATTATACTACACTGACTTTCATAGGGTGACTGCTGTTGAATAGGAGCAAGCAGCCAGGCCTAGTTGAATCATGCAAGTCAGGTGGTCTCAAGTCACCCAGAGGGTGCTGCTAGGTCTAGGTTTGCCAGCCTCCAGGTAGGACCTGGAGTTCCCTCGGAATTACAACTGAACTCCAGACAACAGACATCTGTCTCCCTGGAGAAAATGGGTGGGCTCTATGGCTTTATATCCAGCTGAGGCCTTCTCCTCTCCCCAAGCTCTACATTCCTCAGACTTCACCACAGAATCTCCAGGAATTTCCCAACCTGGAGCGGGCAATCCTAGTCCCAGGCTTGGCTCCAACCTCCCCTGCTATTTAGCCATTCATACTGCAGAAGGAATCCTCCCCAAACCCAGGTCCAGTCCTGCTTTTGCTCCCCCCTCCGTCATGTCAATGTGGCAGGGCCTGGAGCAGACCCCTGCAGCTGCCATTTCAAAAGGTATGGGGGGATTCAACCCTCCCCAAGTTTTTAAAAACTTTTTGGATTTTTCTACAGAACCACAGAGTCCCATGATTCTGTAGAAAACCCTGTTGAGGGAGAGTGTGCCCCCTGTCTGAGAAAATAAGTATCTCCACGCTTTGCTGTTTATTACTCCAGTTGCAAAAACAGTAAAGACAATAAATATCTGCACAAAGAGGGGACTGTTGAGAATTAGATGTATAGGTGACTCAGCCTGAAACAACTACCATGGTATTCATTTCAGATCTTTGCTTGGCTCTGAGCTTGTCTGGACATGGAAATCATCAGCTTAAAAATGCAGAAGCTACAACTTCCTGTCTGTTGATTTACTTAAGGTGCTAAATCTTCTGCAGTTCTAGAGAGGCCATTTTATTAGACACTTACATAAATGGTTCCATGTGAAGTTGGTATAAGATCACTGACTCACTAATTATTAACGTGTACACATAAGAACTTAAAAGTGTGAATACAGCAAGGACATATTCACAAATGTGTACACACTACATACAATGTAAGGCATGTGTCAGAAAGGCTCAGAATAAAATCCTACCTCACAGTGAAGGCAGAAGCATATACACTTCCCTGAGTACTTTAGAGCGAGGGTAGAATAAAAGCACACACTCATGTACTCTGAACATGGAGCTGCAGCAAACCTGGATTTACTTCTAAAAATGCACAGAAAGTGCCTAAAATAGCATCTCATAATCTATACTCATGGTTATGAGACGCGACCACTGAAATTTTGCTGTGATTCATCAGACTATTTACAAAAGAACAATTTTAAAAGTTTGCATGCCTACAAATAAGAAGTCTCTACTGCTAAGGAATACCAGAGAATGTTGTATCATGTAGTACTGATGAATGGGAACATTCACCAAGCATGGGGCGTGTTGCTACCTCCAAGTACAGCGAACCAGTTAGTACTGTCCTTTGACTCCACAGGGAATGCTGTTATAACATGCAAGCAATGCCTGAATAACAAATAGCATCAAATGCTGAGTATAGCTGAACACTGCACACTTAGCTACATCTACTGCATTACAGAAGTGACACACGCCCTTAAAAGCTCTGACAGGAAATGCTCCTCACTGCTCTGAAAGCAGCTTGACTCAAAGACTCAATAGCTTCCAACAGGAACACATAGCATACTATTATTATTTTTGTTAAACGTGAGGTATCCTTTTTAGTCCAAAAATAAGTCATACCACATTACGAACAATCGGTGCAACAGATACAGCATACATGCCCCCCCTGATCTATAGGAACCTTGATGCAACTGAGCAAGGTATTTGTGTTCTTAAGCAAGGAGCACTTAACAGAGAGTTGTTACACCTTAGCATCTACTAAGAAACTAAATTGAATGACAGCATTAGAACAAAGTTTGAATCCAGTGACATCTTTAAGACCAACATCGTTTAATTCTGGGACACAGGCTACTTTCAGTGTAAAGTAGCTCAAAGAGGACTTCCAGCTAGTCTACATGAGCTCTTGCAAGGAATAAGAGTAGGATGGCCATCACGTAAAGCAACACGCATCACAGGCACCACAAAGCTGGGATACATACACAGCCTCCAGTAGCTGGGCCGGGTTCACTAACATCATCTTGGGGGGGGAAGGGAGAAGAAAAGCAGCTCCACAGGTTCATTACCAGTCACGTGGCTCATTTTGAACACCACCCTGTCTACCATTTTTGCAAACTAAATACCTCACTCACATCCCTTACAGAAACTCTGAAGAACCTTTCACTTCCAACAGCTCTGGAAAATTCATAGTGTAAAACTGTATTGTAAATATAAATTGAAGAATAATATTGTGATTAAAACAAGGATGGTGAAAACTTTAGCTGTTGTAGATTTTCCGGGCTGTAGGGCTGTGGTCCTGGCATTGTAGGACCTGACATTTTGCCAGCAGCTGTGACTGGCATCCTCAGAGGTATAAAACAGAAAGATGGAGTACTCTCTGTGTCAAGGTGAGAAAAAAATGGTAGGCAGGTAATTTATATCTACTCAGGAAGGTGGGGTGGGGCTGAGTCAATTGCCTGTAGGAGTTCCCCAGGCTGTGACAATTGACTCAGCCCCACCCCACCTTCCTGAGTAGATATAAGGATGCCAGTCAAGGCTGCTGGCAAAACGTCAGGTCCTACAATGCCAAGACCATGGCCATACAGCCTGGAAAATCTACAACAGCTAATGAAGCCTTCAACGATATATGGTGAAAACTTCCCGTGGGAAATAACACTTCCCAAGGTCTTTCTTCTCCAGGAAGCAGCCATATGTGGCTTGAGCATGCTGGAAACTATTATATAGCAAACCTACAGTTATCTTGATGGAAATGCTTACTTAAGAGTCCACCTCTGACTGAAGCCATGCCTCAACAAGCTTTCTTTGCAGAAACCTCTACCCAGAGTGAGATATTCAACAGAAATACACCCCGCTGCAGAGTACAGATAAACTGGCAAGTCTGAAAGGGCGAATTGATACACGATCCCCCCCACAGTGTTCCCTCTAAGCTGAGTTAGTGTGAGCTAGCTCACAGTTTTTAGCCTCCGGCCCACACATTTTTTGGTCTCAGCTCAGGACGGATGGCTCCAGGGCAAACTGATGTATGCATGCAGCAGCCAAATCGCTCGCTCACGACTTAAATGCCAGGCGCTCACAAGGTAGAATTTCTGCTCACAGGCCTCCCCAGCCCCGTGGGAGCAGTGCCCCCTCCCCCTTCTTCCATGGGAAAGGACAGGCCCCCAAGGGAAGCGGGCACCCGGGTGACACCCACTTGGTGAGAAGAGGAAGTGCCTGTTCTCCACCCGCACCCGGTCATCATGCGGAGCTCGATCAGGCGAGAGGCGCCGTAGGCGAGTCGTGGCTGCGGAGGCCCAGGAGTCCCACCCTCTTCCCAGCGGGGCCACTCTTCCCCCCCCCCGCCGCCTTGGACCCCGGGGCCGCTCCTTCCCCGGCCTCTCGGTCCCCCGCCCGCCAGCGCCACTCCCACTCCCGCTCTCACCCGGCGGCCGCGCCCTCGAACTTGAGCGCGAGCGTATCCTCGATGATGCGGTTGTTGACCTCCAGCAGGATCATGGCGACGGCTCTAGGCGGGACGAGGTGAGGAGGGGGTACGGAAGCCGGGCGGGGAGAGGAGAAGGAGGGGCAGGGGAGGGGAAAAGAAGAAACCACCTAGCCGAGAAGCGCGCCGCACCGGGGACCCGCCCGACTTCAGCCGCTTCCGCCACAGGGGGGCCCCACCCACCTCCGCCGAGCCGGCACCTGCGTCACTTCCGGTATTGGAAGGCGGGAGGAAGGCGGAGAGAAAGCGCGCGACCCTCGCACATGCGCTGCTCGTGTTCCACCCGCGGTCTCGCGCTGCAGCGCGCTCTTACTGGTTACGTAGCAACTCGCGCTGGGCGTTCGCTGGGAAGCCCGGGTTCCCATGACGGCTGCTGGTGGCCCGCCGGGCAGGCCCGCAGCCCCGCACGTGCGGCCGAGGTGGTCTGGTTTTCCTTGCGGAGGCACAGCTGCCGCGCGCATGCGCGCCTGAGCTTGATACTCCGCCGCCGTGTCCACCCTAGTGGCGTTCATGGCTGGGCCGGACACTCCAGTGGTGGGATCCTAAGGTGGTAGGCTGGGCATCACCACTTCAAACTGTTCGGAAGGAGGGGATGTTGTAGAAAGGTATATAGCAACCCCCTGAAGTTAAAAATAAACGGGGGAGAGTTCGGGTTTCGCTTCCGCCTGCATTGTTAGTTTTGGACTTCCAATGAGGGTTTTATCATGGATGTGCATTCTAAAGAATACGAGGTTCCCGCAGTGTAATGTAATATGATTTATTTCATTCCATCTTCTTGGCTCTCTACCACCTCATTCTATGTGTAGACCAGGCTAGAACGACAGTCACCCAAGTGACATGCTTTTCTGTTCATGCACAGCTGTTGGATCCATATGTAGTGGTTTCAAGAGGGTAGACCTATTGGGCTGCTGTAGAAAAACTAGGTTGGAGTCCAGGAGCGCCTTATAGGCCAACAGGATTTAAGGGGTGTGACCTTTTGAGAGTCAAAGTTCCCTTTGTCAGATACAAGAAAGAATGGAAATCCCTGAGTCCTTATATCCCCTTCCACCTTCAGGCAGGGATGTAAGGACTCTGAGATCTCACTTCTACTTGTATCTAAGGGAGCTTTGATTCTCAAAACCTCATACTTTGAAACTTTTCTTGGTCTTTAAGGTGCCACTAGACTTGAATCTAGATGTACAATATTTGTTTTCTCTACAGGTAATTACAAATACTTGCTCCTCACTGGATGAGGGCATCATCATCAATTTGTTTTGTTAATTAGCCTCTCATAGGTACTCCAGCAATGGAAAGCAACAGTGCCAAAAGCTGAAAGATTCATGGGATGGGATAATGTAGTGGCGTGGAATCACTTTTCTTACCTCCTTTGAAATAATGGAGCCCACACTTACACAAAAATACAAACACACAGGTCTTAAAAAAACTTTTTTAAAAAAGTTAGTGATATGGAGATCTGCTGTTGGACTCCTGGTCACAAGACTCCCAACAACACTGTCTTTGGCAGTGATTTGTTTGTTGAGATATCAGCATGATCCAGGTTAGAACACTACTGTGTCAGAACTGAGATTCACTACTATGTCAGAACAAAAATATAGACAGTTCAAATGGGGCCCCCTGGGGAATAACCAATCACACATCGCAGCCATCCTGCCTAGCTCTTGCATTCAATACCCCCCACACACACCTGGAAACATACGATCCTGTTATCTATAATAGCAAGCTGGCATAGCTTTGCTCTCAAGGACATTTGTTTAGGAGGAAGGCATCTTAAGGAAGAGTTACAATGCCTAAGATAGAGCAGTTCACACATACACACAGCCATTCACCTCCCCCAGGAATTTCCCTCCCCCCGGTAACTATGGCAAACTAAGTAGAGTTTGACATTCTGCCC
Organism: Gekko gecko; assembly: GCA_029375565.1. NCBI lineage: Eukaryota > Metazoa > Chordata > Lepidosauria > Squamata > Gekkonidae > Gekko > Gekko gecko. The sequence continues at coordinate 83,226,371 of JAPDNY010000003.1, read as the reverse complement.
CCCCCAAGCCCATTCACCCTCCCAGCTTGACGGGGTGCCACTTGAGAAAAGCACGCACCAATTTTGCAGCCTTCACATGTTTGGATTCCACCCATTCATTATGGCACGGGTCAAAGTCTTTCCATTTGATGAGATAGTACAATCACACTTGTTTGATTTTAGAGTCTAAAATGTCCTCCACTTCTTGATGGGGCTCTCCATCCATGATCAGAGGGGGAGGAGCTGCAGGACGAGGTCTCCACGTTGATGGTCCCAGATCCTTCTTCAGTAGACTAAAATGGAAAACAGGGTGGATGTGATGTACATTTTGGGGTAGTTCAACCTCAACAGTCACTTTATTAATAAGGTGCACCACCTTAAACGGTCTTTCATATTTCCTTCCCAGCTTTTTCCTTGGTTGCAGCCCCCTGAGATTTTTAGTGGAAATACACACTGAGTCTCCTGGCTGTATTTCCCATTCGGGACCCCTCCCATTGTCAGCATAATGTTTGTAATCCTCTTTTGCTTTGGTTAGAGTTTGTTGGAGGGTTGACCACCCTTGGGTCACTTTAGCCCACCATGTTTGTGCATCCCCTGGCTTCGGGTCCTCGGGGTTCAGGGTGAGGAGAAGTCCCCCTTCGTATCCTTGCACTGCTTTAAACAGAGACATGCCTATGGAGCTATGCACTGAATTGTTATAGCTGTACTCTACAAATGGGAGCAGGGCAACCCAGTCATTTTGCTGATGGTTTGTAAAGCATCTCAAAAATTGTTCTAACACTTGATTTGTTTTCTCTCTTTGCCCGTCGGTTTCTGGGTGGTAAGCACTGCTTAGCTCTCTTGCTCCACTCCCAGCAGCTTTAACAACTCGTTCCAGAACCTGCCCACAAACTGTGAGTCCCGGTCCAAAATCCAGCTCCTCTCTGAGAGAGATTGATGCTGTGCCAGAGTTGGGAGCTTTCATCGCTGGAAATTGAGTTTGTAGGTGTAGCCTCAATATAAGTCCAGTCTTGAGAAAGGATTACCAAAAAGTTTGTGTAACTCGTTCATCTTCGACTGGTTTGTTTGTACTTTGGACTATAAATATATCTACAAGCAAGAATCTTGTGTTGATATTTTGTTTGGAAGCAGAAGGAGTCAGACGGCTGAACAGAGAAACGGCATTTTTTTCTCCAGTGTTAAGTGAATGACAACAAATTTATTATGGCTTAAACTTTTATGAGTCAGAGCTCAGTTTGTCACATGCATGAGGTATGCCATTCAGTTGACAGATTTACATCCAAAGTAACAAACAGTAGAAGAGCTGGGGCATGAGAGGGGAGGTTTTCCGCAATGTAATGTCGCACGCCTTGTCCTGGGAAACTGGGCCTCTTAATCTCTCTTTGTAATAACTATCAGTCCCCTTTTTGCTGTTTGGAAATAAATCTGCCAACTCAGAGCTACGTATCATATATCTTACAACGTGATCTCTGATCTCTGACTTTTGAAGGCTTATGCCACACGGACAGTGCAATCCTAACGGCTGCCAGTCTAATCACGGCAGGCAAAAGACTGAGAAGCAGGGCCACAGGGGCCACAACCACATCATCATGCCCATTAACCATACGATTGCATCCCAAACAGGCCACAATGTGCAATGGCAGGGCTATGGCAGACAGGGCAGACAGAACCAATCACAGGCTGGCAGAGGTGGGGACATAGCCCCAGGCATGTCACAGCTGAGGGGCAGGGCTACGGATCAAGGCGTGGCACACCCTCCCACCCCCTTAAAGGAACAGAGCTCTGCCTAACAGTAACGGAGCAGCTCACAGAATTGGCAAGAGGCCCAGGATTCTCCCTCCCATGGTGAGCCCAAGCAGGTCCCACAGCCCATGCAATACAAAGGCTGCAATCGCAAAGCAAGGGGCATAGGGTGATGACAAAGGAGAATGTGCCCAGTCACAGGTGTCTGCCACTCACTGACAGGGCACCTCTCAGCAGCCTGGCCACACTGCCAAGGATGCCCCCAAGCCACCCCTGAGCCGCCTTCACTGCAGGTGGAGGGGGGGCCACTAAGGTGGGCCAATGTGCATGGGCACACAGCAGCACCACTGACAGATCCCCCAAGTAGCCTCTCAGTGTGTGCCTGTCCAACCCCAGCGTCCTGTGTGAGAGCCCGCAGCTTCTCCAGATGCTGTGCAGTTAGTGCCACAGATGCTGCCGGCCCTTCCATGCACTGGAGAAAGCATCTTTCCACTTGTGGTGGGTCTTCAGCTGTTTCCACTCAGTCGCCATCCACATGGAAAAGGGGGTGGGGGATGGGCTCCACTGGCCACGGGCCCTGAGTCCCCGGCATCCCTTGGGGCTGTGGCAGCCACACCACCCAGGACTTGAGGCAGCTGCTTGCTTCCCCCACCAGCACCCTCCCCATGGCCCATCACTTCTACACCACTCCCTCGGAATACGTTGATTCCACCTGCTGCACCAGTTTGCCCCAGCTGTAGGTTCTGGGAACCCCATGATGCCCAGTGTCCAGAGCACAACTGCTACAGCTTATTTTGAAGGGATCAGGGTACAAAGATTGCCCACGACATCAACAGCAAGCATCCGGGTGAAGGGGCCCGGATGAGGAGCAGAGAGCAGTGCCTGTGTTGTTAGGGACAGCTGTACATGCGGGCACATGACCGTTACCCATGCCACAGCCTCACCTCTCTTGTCTCCTGGCTCTGCAGCCTGGGTGCTGTGGTCCAGCTCCCCATCACTGACCTCCTTAGCACAATGGGATGGATAGATGAGATGTTGGCTGTTGGGGCCTTGGGAGCACCCCTTTGGGGCAGATAGGGTGCCCACGATGTCACAGACTCCCTCCTCACCTGGCTGCGAGGCTAGTCCCTGGATACTTGGGGCACTGACCATCCTGGCATCCCCCACGGGCCCACCTGGTGACAGTCTGGCAATGCCATCCCTGCTGAGTGAGTCACCTGCAGGGGGAAGAGCAGGTATGAACAAGTGATATGAGGGTCAGAGAGGGCGGGAGCCATGGGGGAGTTGCCGCCCCATGCCCAAGGTTGAACCATCACCAGGACCCCTCACACCGGACAAAACGTCAATGCCACCATGATGCTCTTATCATGGGCAGTATCACCACATGCATGATGGCCTCAGCTCAAGGCAGGCTCTCCTCTACCACTCACTCATATGGGACACCCTGGGCCATGAGGGCATGCATACATTTTCAAACCAGGCCAAAGGAATCATTCTAGTGCTTTAGGGTGGACATTTCCATCTGGGTAGCATGACCCAGGGAAGAGACCTACTCCGCCACCATGCACCAGAAGGCATGGCAACAAGTGATACCTGAGCATGCCAAGTGGTGGCAAGGGCCACACTGTCATGCTCTACCACCAACTGATATAGCCATGCCTTTTCAGCTTTGGTCCAGTTAGGCTGCTGGTGGCCATCACTGCTGCCAGATGCCACCACGGCCATGCCATCAGCATACAGGGAAATGCAGAGAGGTGTGGCCAGGCACTGTGGGAACCACTGGACCTCAGAACGCACCCCGCCTCTTCCTGTTATGTCCTGAGCTTGGATCTCATCCCCATTGACATGCTGGTATCCTAAATGGCAATACCTGATTGGCTACTCTGTATAACAGGCCAATCAGGGGGCAAGGATTGTGCTGGAGGGAAGCAAAATGATTGGATGTTATCTCTGTAATCCTATTGGTTATTAACCTGAAATGGGCGTGGCTATGCTAGCCCGCACAGTTTAAATAAGAGCCTGTTGCTCTGTTGTTGTTGTCTGTTCTGAGCCGTTCTGAGTTGCTGAATCACTATTAAAAGCTGAATCACTTTGGTTAAGAACTGCCTACTGTGTCATACTTATCAGCAACCATGATGGGCACTGGGCAGCAGGCAGATGCTTGTGCAGTTATGGGGCACGGCTGCTGGGGAAGAGGGTATGTAAAGGGGGCCTTGCAGGGGGCTGGGCTACTGGGGCCTGCAGCTCTTAGGCCTTTTTGCTACCTGCCTTCGTCTTCCTGCAGGCACCGGCCAGGTTTCCCTGGGATGGTGCCCCCTACAGCCACCTCCCCCCCCCCACGCTAATGGTCCATCTCATCCACCTCTTGCCTGCTCTGCATGTTTGAGTGGCATGCTAGGTGACACTGGGTCGGCATCAGGATGCTGCACTCTCAGCACTTGCCTTGGATCCTTTCCACTTGGACAGGGCAGCCATCCAAGTCCTGTGTGAAGAGCTCAGACCAGCACTCCAGGGTCAGGCTCCTGCCCCCGAGCCATCCTTGCCTGCAGAAGGTCCTGCTCTCCCTTCGATTCCTAGCCACTGGCTCCTTCCAAGGGGTCATAGCAGAAGTCCTGGAGGTGTCTCAGTCATCAGGGAGTTGCTGCCTTCACAGATTCCTGGATGCCATGCTGGGCCACCTCTAGGAGCATGTGTGCTTCTGTACAGAGAGGACCGAGCTGGCACCCCTCTGGGCTGGGTTCCCCACATTTGTGGCTTTCTCAACATTGTGAGGGGCCATGGACTGTATCTGCATTGCCCTCATTACCCCCCGGGAGGAGCTGAAGGTTTACTGCAACCGGCATTGCTCCTACAGCCTGAACATCCAGGAGACCTGCAGTCACCAAGGCATCATTACAGACTTTTGGACCAAGTTCCCTGGCAGCATCTTTGCAGCATCTGGCCTCAACCTCCCCTTGGCTGCCTGGCCAGAGGGCAAAAGATGGTGGGCACTGGGCTGTCATTCCACCCATTGCCGGTGACCGTAGAGACCTCCTCCACCTGTACTTGCTGACACTGTATCTCAACAAACTGCCAGACCACACTGTGTACAACCAAGCCCACCGCTGGACACACAGGGTCATTGAGCAAGCATTTGGCCAGCTGAATATGTGGTTCCATTGCCTCCATCATACTGAAGGCCACAGAGACATGCAACTCCTGGTAGTTGCTAGGCACTTTACCATCTGTGCCAGATTCTACAACAGGGTTGTCCGGCAAAGGTTGCCAGTGGGCCTTGTAGGGAAGGTGTTGGAGGGCCCCTGGGCTGGGGAGCAAGGTGACGGGCAAGGTGACGGGCAGCAGGACGAGGCAGTGGTAAGCCAAGATGTCAGGGGCAACACTGAACACGAGAATTACAGAACCCATATGGTGCAAGAGCTGCCCTGCCACCCAGCTCACCTTTATGGCTAGTCGGCTCCCTTCCCCCCTTGGAGTAGTATGAGTGTTTTACAACTGGAATGACAGCCCTCAGAGCACTGATTCCAGTCCTAGGGGCCATCATTCCACTCTGGGGGCCGAAAGGTGATCAGCGCCTCCAGCATCAAGCTCGACGAGGCTCTACAACTCGCCATTGCACACGAGGCCTTGCATCGCGATCAACCATCGACTGCCTCGCACCTTGTCCTTCCCGACTCGGCGCCAGAAAACTCCGACGAGGGAGAAGTCCACCTGGTTCGGCAGCCCCCTGCAAGGCCCACCAACAGTGCACCATGCACCAGCTGTGGGGAGGCGCACACGAGGAAAACATGCCGGTTCCGCAAGACCATATGCCACACCTGCGGGGGAAAAGGGCACCTCGCCTGCATCTGCCAGTCCAAAGGAAGCCAACACCAGCAGCCGCCCGCTCAACCACAACGCCAGACTGCCGCCACCTATGAGATTACCGATGAATGCTCAGAACTCTACCTTCTCACTCACCAGCCATCTTTCCAGGTACTTTGCCTCCCCAACCAGTCTGCTACCCCAAAGATCCAAGTACAGGTCCAGATCGAGGGGTCCCTCTGCACCATGGAAGTGGACTTGGGGTCAGTGGCATCCACATCTCGGTGGACACACTGAACAGGCTCTGCCCTCACAGGGTACCCCACCTATGCCCCTCGCCCCTCAGTTTGGTGGACTTTCAGCGGAACCCAGTTTTGATCTGGGGCGTAGGAACTTTCTGGGTGCAGTACCGAGGGTTTATGGGTTCTCTGAACTTGATAGTAGTAGAAGGGAATCTTGTTAGTCTTTTGGGGCGGGCCTGGTGTCAGGTAGCCCTGCCATGATGGATGGAGGGGAGGGGAGGATGGCAATGGGCGCCATAGTGGCGTGACAGGCGGGAGGTTGGAATCCGAGGGGTGTTGATTTATGTCTAGGGTGTGAGAGTGGAATGTGCATCTGGTAACCCCTATCTCTCGCAGACTGAACATTCTGACCTTGAGGAGTCAAGCTGCGAGCTTTACTATCGCTTTCAAAGCTCCGGCTTTCCTGAGAATAATGGGGGCGTTGGGAACTTCATTAGCGTAGTAACTTTCAATTCCCAGTCGCATGTTATTCCCTGATTGGTAGAAGGGGGGTCCCCATTCACCCCCTTCTTGGTATAACCACTTGCTTTCTGTAACCAAGTCATTCTGAACAATGTACCTGCTACAGTGACCTTTCTATTGCAGCTCTATAATAAATGCTATTCTTGCTTGAACCGCAAGGCATGGTGTTTTGCTGACTAGGTTAGGGCTTCTGACAGTTTGTTCAGAATCCTCATCAACTTCGGGACTGGTCAGAAACCCGCAACTCCAAAATGAGTAGAGGTGAAGAAGATACTCTCCCGATCGAAGAAGAAAAGAAAAAGGAGAAGAAACCTCCCGGGAAGGACGTACCCAGAGAGACCCCTGACACATACGTGCCGGGACAATGGGGTCCGGAGTACGACTTTGGAGGGCCCCACGGGGATCCATATGGGGCGGCCTATGGAGGGGTGACCCACCGAGTCGGACGTAGACGAGACTGGGTGAAACCCCTGGCTGAAACCCACGAGACATGGTTTGGAACCCTGCGAGCATCGGTGGGGGAGGCCACCCCGAAAGATCGGTCCGCAGACTGATTACGGCGGGAGCCCTGGAAGAAACCGGCCGAGACTCCGAGAGCCTGGAAGGTGCCGTGGTGAGACGGAGGTGGAGTGGGGAACCGAGCCAAGACCGCCTGATGCGCTACCTAGATGAATCCCTTGCCCGCATCCCACAGATGATCGCAGAGGGCATCCGAGAGGAGCGTGAGCGACAAAGGCGAGAGGAGCCACCAGACCAAGTTCCCCAGGATCAACGGCCGGCACCGGATCAAGGCCAGCAGAATGTACCAGCCGGGCCTCCGGATCAACCCGCGGGGCCAGGGCCACAGGGGCCGCCGGGGCAACCACCCCTCGACCTTGGGGGTTTCTGCTACCGAAACCTGCGGAACTGCTGGATGCAGATTTTGACGGAGACCCCGAGAAGTTTCCGTTCTTCCTCGTGAGAGCCGAGAGGTTTATCGAGACTTGGGGCCATCTATTCCAGCGCGAAGAGCGTATGGTCGATGTCATAGCAGCCCACCTGAAGGGAGCGGCCGCTGACTGGTATGTGGGACTTCACCAGGCTGATGGGCGTGAGTTGAGAGAAATCGATTCTTTTATGTGGGCCATGAAAGAGCAATTCGAGGACGCGAACTCTAACAAAGCGGCAAAGGCAGCGATCCGAGCCCTCAAGCAACGCACGAGATCGGTGAGAGATTACACGGCGGAGTTCCGTAGGTGCGCGGCTAAAATCCGAGGGGTGCAAGATGGGACCCTCGTGGACTACTACAAGTTGGGACTCAACGCGGAGATCCGGCGAGAAGTCACCAAAACCCAAGACCCAGACACCCTCTCGGGATGGATACAAGCCGCCATCACGATGGAGAACCGGCTGAAAACCATCAAGCTAGATGATGCCGCAGCGATGGCCAACAGCGGCCCTGCGCCGGCAGCGAGGGGAAACCCCTACCCCGAATCCAAAACCGAGGGATGGTACGAGGGAACTTCGAATGAAGCAAGGTCTTTGCCTCAAATGCGGAGAAGGGGGCCACTTCGCCGCGAACTGCCCGACCGCATCAGCATCGTCAGGAGCGCCCAAGGGAGCCAAGAAGAAGTTCGACACCTCCACGCCGAAACCGGTGGCAAAGCCGAGGGGGCGAAAGCCCTGCAAGCCAAACCGCTCAGCGAGGCATCCGACTCATCCGATGGCGAAGCTGTGCCGCAGGGAAACGAGACGGACCTGCTGTAAACAGCGCTGAACAGCAGGTCCCGGACTCCCAGGCGCAAACCCCGGTGAGCAAACCCCCTCTCTTTTCTTTCTTACAGTGACTTTAATGGACCCAGGTCTATTGACCCATGTGAGAGTACGGGCTCTCATTGACTCTGGGTGTGGAGAGACCTCATCAATCCCACACTGGTAACGGGACTGGGGGCGAAAGTTGTTAAACTAAACGACCCCTTAATATTTACTCAGATGGATGGCTCCACCATGAAAGAACCCTGTAAATACGAGACTGTGCCCTTGAGGGTGGGGATTGGGCAGCATTGGGAAGAAAGGCCTTTCGTTGTTACCCCATCTGCCCGCTTTCCCCTAGTACTCGGAAGCGCGTGGTTCTTTGATCACGATCCACACGTCCTATGGGGGGAGGGGAAAGTGAATTTCATCTCTGACAAATGCCGGTCCCACTTATGGAAGAATGAGTGGGGACCCATGACGGGGGGCAACTCCTAGTGTCGGTGGGGGTGGCGGAAGCCAAACTGGAAGGCATTCCACCTGAGTATCATGACCTGGCCCCTGTCTTTGGAGAGGAGGAAGCCAACGAATTGCCCCCCCATAGGAACTCAGACTGTGCGATTGAAATTTTACCTAACCAGAAACTACCAAAAGGGAAGTTGTATTCTATGAGCCCCTCAGAAAAAGTGGAACTGAGGAAATTCATTGACAAAAATCTGAGTAGGGGTTTTATACGGCCAGCATCCTCCCCGTTTGCGGCTCCTGTGCTTTTCTGGAAGAAAAAGGATGGGGGTTGCGGCTGTGCACCGACTATCGTGGCTTGAATGCAGTCTCCAACACAAACGCCTACCCCATGCCCCTGATAAAAGACTTGTTGGCTGCGGTGGCTGGGGGAAGGTTTTCTCGAAGCTAGATCTCCGTGATGCCTACTTCAGGGTCCGAATTCGGGAGGGGGACGAATTTAAAACGGCGTTCAACACCCCTCTGGGCCAATTTGAATACCTGGTCATGCCGTTCGGGCTTCAGGGAGCCCCGGGAGTCTTCATGAACTTGATTAATGAGGTGCTCCACAAGTATTTGTTTAAGGGGGTCCTTGTTTACCTTGATGACATTCTTTTATATTCCCCTGACATGAAGTCCCATGTGAAACTGGTGAGGGAAGTGTTACAAACGTTGCACAAGCATAAACTGTTTGCAAAACTGTCCAAGTGTGAATTTCACAAAACAGAGATCCCTTTTCTGGGCTACCGCATATCCCAAAAGGGGATTGAGATGGACCCTGATAAAATCAAAGATGTGATAGGGTGGGAGGCCCCCAAAACACGGAGGCAACTCCAAGGGTTCCTCGGATTCGCGAACTTTTATAGATCGTTCCTATCGAACTTTGCCCAGGTGGCCCTTCCCCTAACTGACTTATTGAAAACCAAAGGGAAGCCACCCGAATGCACTCGACCCGGGGCCAAACTAGAGTGGTCGCCACAGTGCCAGAGGGCATTTGACAAATTGAAAGCCCTTTTCACGTCGGAACCTGTGTTAGCCCACCCGAATGAACTTAAAAAATTCATTGTCCAAGTGGACGCTTCCGATGTTGCTATGGGGGGGGCGATCCTCCAAGAGGGGGAGGATGGTAAATTACACCCCCTTGCCTATGTTTCTAGAAAATTTAACGATACTGAACGGAATTGGTCAGTGTGGGAAAAAGAAGCGGGATCGATCCGCTTAGCGTTGGCTACCTGGCGACATTGGCTAGAGGGGGCGCGAGTTCCGTTCGAGGTCTGGACTGATCACAAAAACCTCGAGCTTCTCCGCTCCCCCGTTCCTTGAACGCCAAACAGCTGCGTTGGGCTGATTTCTTCTCCAAGTTCAATTTCACACTGCACCACTTCCCGGGAACGTCTAACTCGCTGGCCGATGCACTGTCACGCCTCCCTCAACACGACAGCAAGAGGGAGGAGATTCATGACTCGGTCTTCACACCTTCCCAGTTGGGAGGGGCAGTAACCACTCGGAGGCAGGCCAAACATTCCCCCCCGTCCCCAAACCCTCCTACCAATGACTGGATGACGAAATTCTCTACAGCCATGTCGGACGCTGATAGAGAGGAGGTGGGGGGGGAAGAAGGAGTCTCCCGGAATGTTCATGGCTGCTGGACTAAAAATGACAAGCTATTTGTCCCACGTTCCCTTAGGGGGGAGGTGATGAGCTGGGCGCACGGATCGAAACTAGCTGGGCACACGGGGTTTGTGAAATCTCTCCAGCTCCTGCAAAGACAATTTTGGTGGCCAGGGCTTAGAAAAGACATTTCACTTTTCACGTCAGCTTGCCAAACGTGCTTGATGAGTAAACCTCGACCTGGTAAACCCCCGGGGGCTCTGCAACCCATCCCCACGCCGGCTCGCCCGTGGGAAGTAATCTCTATGGACATTCTGACCTTGAGGAGTCAAGCTGCGAGCTTTACTATCGCTTTCAAAGCTCCGGCTTTCCTGAGAATAATGGGGGCGTTGGGAACTTCATTAGCGTAGTAACTTTCGATTCCCAGTCGCATGTTATTCCCTGATTGGTAGAAGGGGGGGTCCCCATTCACCCCCTTCTCAGTATAACCACTTGCTTTCTGTAACCAAGTCATTCTGAACAATGTACCTGCTACAGTGACCTTTCTATTGCAGCTCTATAATAAATGCTATTCTTGCTTGAACCGCAAGGCATGGTGTTTTGCTGACTAGGTTAGGGCTTCTGACACCTGGATTGCACCATTGGGCATCATGATTGGGGTGTTAACAAGTGTGTAGCGTGGGATTTTGCTGATGTGTTTAGGGAGTTCCTGGCAGTTTTTGATGGTGTGTTGGGATGTTATAAAGGGCCCCCAGTTTCACTGCAACTAGACCCCAGTGTGACCCCCATCTGTATGCGATTTCGCACTTCCCCACTCGCACTCAGGCCCAAAATAGATGCGGAGGTGGACTAATTGGTAGCCCAGGGGGTCCTAGAGTCAGTATTGCATGCCATTTGGGAGACGCCAGTTGTCACCCCCATGAAGCCAAATGGCAAAGTCCACATCTTCATGGACTATAAATGCACATTAAATAAGGCCCTCCATGATCACTCCTACCCAGCCCCTGTGGTGAGCCATGTACTAGCATCTCTGGCGGGGGGCAAGATTTTTGGTAAGCTCGACCTGGCGCAAGCTTATCAACACTTGCTGGTCGATGAGGTTACGGCAACAGCCCAGACGATAGTGATGCACCGGAGGGCTTCTAAGGTAAAAAGGCTGCAGTTCAGGGTGAGTGTGGCCCCGGGGATCTTTCAACAATTAATGGACTCATTATTAAAAGGGATCCCTGGAGTGATGCCATTCTTTGATGACGTCCTCATCGCAGCGGCCACCCCTGACGACTTCACCTCTTGTCTCTGCGCTGTTCTGCAGCGTTTCCATAGGCCTCAAAGTGAAGCGGGAAAAATGCCTCCTCAGGGTGCCAGAAATGGACTTTTTGGGGTTTAGGGTCGACGCATCCGGCCTCCACCCAGCAAGGGACAAGGTGAACGCCATCATGGAGGCCCTGGCACCGACTTGCAAAGCAGAACTACAGGAATTCTTGGGACTAATAAATTTCTATCACACCTTCCTTCCACACAAGGCTGCGGTGGCCGAGCCCCTCCACTGCCTCCTGGACAAGTCCACTCCGTGGTCCTGGGGCCTGAAGGAAGCGGCGGTGTTCCGGGGTGTCAAAACGTTACTGATTTCAAACAATGTGCTGGCACACTGGTAGAAGGGGGGAAGTGATGCAAAGTGGAGTTATTCTTTCGCTAGCAAACACACTTGCCTTAATAAGTAAACAGGTGGAGGTTCTTTTCCTTTGTGTTCCATTAGTTCTATTTGTCCCATAAGAAGAGCATTTTTCTATGTTATTTTCATATTCGTTGAAGCCTTACTGGCTTGGCAACTTGACAGATTTAACCCACAAATATTTGCATGGAAGAGGATAATAGCTGAAGGTTAGGGTGGGGCACAGTAGAGAGATTTAGATATGAATGGATGGATAGATAGTTGCGTATTGAATTCCGGATCCGTTTCAAGGTGCTGGTGCTTGCCTTTAAAGCCCTATACGGCCAGGGGCCAGCATACCTACGAGACTGCCTCTCCCCATATGAGCCCCAGAAGGCACTGAGGTCCACAGACCAAGATCTCTTGGTGGTCCCAGGCCCCAGGGATGTCTGGCTAGCCTCGACCAGGGGCAGGGCTTTTTCAGCCCTGGCCCCTGCCTGCTGGAATGAGCTCCCGTGTGAGATCAGGTCCCTGTGGGACCTATTTCAGTTCCGCAGGGCCTGCAAGATGGATCTCTTCTGCCAGGCATTTGGTTGAGGCAGCTGATGTCCCCCTCTCCCCCCCTTCTCTGGCCCTAGTTTTTTTGGCCCAGCTTTTTCCGGCCAAATTGTCCACCAGTGGCCTGACTCTGACTGGTCATCAGACTGCCTCTATAGTTACATGGTATTTTATGATATTTTATGTGTAAATTGTTATTTTAATACTGTTTTAATTATATTATTTAACTGTTGTACACCCCCCTGAGCCCATTTGGGGAGGGCGGTATATAAATAAATAAATAAATAATAAATTTTAGTCAAGAATTCCAGAGATGTCACTTTGTCCTTAAAGCAAGAATCAGCAAAGGCCAAACATCTCCAAATCCATACAGCTGTCTGTATTCTGTTTCTATTCTGCTTTTCAAGTTGGTAATATTCAGAGTAGAAAACCTTAAATAACAATAATCATCATATAAGGGCCTGGTGTTAAATGCGAGTAGCAAGGAGGGCAGGTGAATTCCCCATATTGCCTCTGCTCTTATGTTTTGTGGTGCTTGCCTTGGATGGGCCTTGGGTGTGCTTTTCTACTTTACACTTGCAATGAGTGCATGCGAGACACTCTAAAGTGTGCACACAAACACTTTTAAAGCTTGTGTGAACTGTATAAGCGCGCTGCAAGGAACTTGTCTCGTTAGTGCCTGTTTTCACCAAGCGCACAGGAAAGTTCAGGCTGGAACTGGTCTGTGCTGCTGACTGGTAATAAGCAGGGCAATGCAACTAAACAAGAGGGAGAATGTCACTGTAATTTCTTGCTGTTGCTCCATTTTATCTGATAGTCAAACAAGTCAACATATGAAATAGCAAGTTAACGTTTAAAAAATGTGGATGTCACACTTCTTTTGACAAGGTGTCATGAAAGTGGGTATAAAGATATTGACGTGGCATGCTTTTCCTTACTCCTCTTCAGATTTCCAACTCAGCCTTAATGAATTTAGCCTCTGTTACCGGATCTTTACTTCCTGGTCATTATTACATTGGAACATGTTCTGTAAAGCTGGAGCCAGGCGCCATCATCATCTTCATTGTATCAGACTCTTATGTTTAGCAACTCAACCATGCAAAGATTTGGCTTGAGAACAATGTTTTAAAACTATACTTTCAGCCATTTGCTGATTTCATTTGGCAGTGTGGGATGGTGATTTGACCTGCATGGGAAAATGCACTTAGGTTAGTTATTGCTGCTAAACAGTTGTGCTAGGGAAATTACACAGCATATGAAGACATTGTTTCCCACCACATTAGTACCTGCCACCTTTGCGGTTCATTTAATGGCAGTGATCCTTGGAAAGGAAGCAGTGGCTCCCCAACTCCAAGTAACAGCCACACTCTGAAGTGGTACAGATGGCTCAACTCCAGGCAGTTTTGAAGGACATTGATTATCTGGACCAATTTCAACCTGGTTTACAGCTTGGGTTTCCTACTGAAATCGCTTTAGTCGTGCAGACGGAGGACTGTTAGGACAGGGGAGTACGTCCCTTGTCAGAACCACTTGGTAGCTTTCATTACTGTCAGCTGTGATATCCTTCTTTACTGTCTGCTGGAGGGAAGTGGAGACATCACAGTTTTGTAATTCCATTCTTCTTTGACAAATTATTTCCAGAAGATGATGCTGGGAGACCATTGCTCTTCTCCATGGCACTCAGGCTGTGGAGATTTTTGAGGGCTTATTTTGCCCCCTTGCTTTTAAACACGTTATAACCGTAAGGGCGAGAGAGGAGAAACTGAGCCGTGGCATCACTGCTTGTATAGGCTTATATATGTACTGGATTTTAAGATATTCCTACTTATGATGTGCCTGATCAGTTCTCACTATATCGTATTTGACTAGGTCACTATAAAAACGTTAGTTTCTTCGGGGTTTTTGGTTGGTATATAAATATATATAACTTATGGGTGTACGGAGGACCACTGCCCAGTATAATTCTTTCACCATAAAGTCAGGCACCAGTATTTGTAAAATTCAAACAGTACACTTCTTTATTTCTCAGCAAGCCCAACAGGAAGATGGGATGTATTTACATAGGGTATTTTGTTTCCTTGTAGAATATAACTTTTTACTTTGCCTTCACATATACTGTAGGTTTATCACTCTCGGCTTTACACAGATGTTCTTCAGTACACTAAACACACTTATAATCCCACTCTCTAGTAACTGTTTTGTGGCTGACCTTAGGACTTTATCTGTCTAGACCCTTTGGGTCTAACTGGGCATCTTTCCAGCTTTCCAGACTCCTCCAGACCCTTAGCCCTTTCTCTAACAACCTCTACAAGTTCCTTTGGAGCAATGTATCTGGTGTTTGTGACCACTGAGGTCTTATACTGTTCACTCTCTGCTCACTCTCCTCTTTCCTTTAGAGGGTACTAGTACAGAGTTTTATTCAGCCCAGTTTTCTGCTCAAAATTGATATCAGGCTGTTCTCACAGAACTACAGAGGTTTTGTTCCACCTCAGAGCTATTCAGTTAGCTGACTGCTTTTTGCTAACTCCTCTTCCAACTCCTTCTTCCAACTGTCAGCTCCCAACTGTCAGTTGTCTACCATTATCTGTCACTCTCTGAGAATCCCGAGCCAAAAGGCCCCCTCCCTTCTCAGTCATGTGACTCAGCAGCTTCTATGTTTACCTGCTGCTGTCTACAAACCTGTAATTCTGTCACACATGTACATGAAACTTTTGGGAGAGTTCATCAGTAGATCACATTAGTCCATCCACCAGGTTGCAAAAATGTGGATCACTGTGCTTTGTGAATGCCAATTCCATTCCATCTGCTGCATTTAATTTAATATTTCAAATAAGACTGTATGTAGATTGTATTTAGATTTTTAAAAAATCTCTATTTATTGAGATGATAATATGTTAATGAACATTACTGTCTTTACAAGTTTTAGTTGCATCCCCAGGTAACAGGCCAAGACACCTTGCCTGTATAGTTAAATTGAAAAAAATCACAAGTTGACTGCTTTCCCCCCAAAAAAGGAAACCCAAAACCAGAAAGAAATTGTGCATATCTATAGAGATTAATTATGATGGGTTTGATCTGGTGTAAGTAGTGTACAACACCATGCATTCCTTCTCCACTTATTTTCTACAGGGCTACAGCTCACATAACAGAACAAGAATGGACTGAGAGGAAAACATAGAAAGAAACAGGGGAAAAATAAGAAAATTCCAGAGAGGAGTTGCATAGTACAAAGCCCACAACTCTTATCTCTCCGCACTCCCATCCCCTAATAGTCAAATGAATACAGTAACATATAATTAAAATATAAAATCTCCTTGGAGAACTGAAGAAAAGCTTGTAGCATGGCGCATTAGACCCTTCAGAACTCCCCAATCATGCAATCAAATAGATTGGAGGCATAATTAAAATACAAATTCTCACAACAGATTCTAGGGGAGAAATAGAGCCCTGTACCTCCTGTCCCTTCCAATAATGCAAATGAACATTCAAATGTAGAAATACATAGTTTGCATCAAGACTCTTTCCCCCATAAAAATCCCTTTAAGAAATGACAAGAAAGACTGTGGTAGAGGCAGATTAGATTAAATGCAGGTATTGTGCAGTGGTTTATGCCAGTGTTCCCTCTAAGCTGAGTTAGTGTGAGCTAGCTCACTTTTTTTTAGCCTCCATCTCACAGATTTTTGTCTTGGCTCAGGATGTCTCTAGAGCAAATTTATGCAGTAGCCAAATTGCTTGCTCACAACTTTAATGCCAATAGCTCACAAAGTAGAATTTTTGCTCACAAGACTCCACACCTTAGAGGGAGCATTGGTTTATGCTGCAAGTCTGTGAGGCTTATTGTTGAGTTGGGATACACATGGTGGTCAGACACTTCAAGTGCTAGTGTCTTATTGTGCTGTAGATTTTGCTCTTCTTTGGATTGCAACACCTTAAAACAGCAAAACACAATCCAAAAACAAAACAAAAAATCATGGTAATCCACTCTCACAGTTGCCAGCTGCCTGGAGAAAAAAAAGGCCAGCCCCTTTAATAAAAACTTAATGGGATGTTATTTGGGCAAACTGAGAATTAGATATATTGATACAAAAAATACAAATAAAAAAAAACTGTTTAGGGCATAACAATGCAGAAAGTGGATTACAGAGGGAGAAAACGCAGTAAGAAGATACATACACTCAGCACTGCAATAGACTAAAATCCCAGTGCCCCCTTGAATTGTTCCGTTCTACATTTTTAGTTCCTTTATACAAGTGCCTTCCTGAACATTTTGGTTTTACACCTTCTGTGGAATGATAAAAGAATGGGGGCCTTCCTGACTTTCTCAGGCAGAGTTCAACAAGGTGAAAGCCACAACACAGAATGCACATGTAAAGGCAGTTGCAACTCTTACCGATTTGTGGGGTGGGACCTTCAGAAGGCTTTGCTCAGATGAGTGAAGCTGTTGTGGGGGAGCATAATGGGAGAAGTGTACCTGCTGGTGTGTGGGTGAATAACTAATGCCTTGAACGAATCCCAGTAACTGTCTGGAAGCCAGTGGAGTGACTGAAGAGTGGGTGTGATACATATTCTCTGTGAACCTCCAGATAGTATTCGAACTACAGCATTCTGTACCAACTGGAGGTTCCAAGTTGACTTTAAGGGTAGACCCATGTAGAGTGCATTACAATAGTCGAGGTCACTGTTGCATGGATTCACATGGCCAGATTGTCCAAGACAAGGTAGGTGTCAGGGTCAACAGCAAGCAGGTCCAATCACACTCTCCAGGGAAAGTTATGCTTTATTGGAATACTGTTCCGTTGCCAAGTAGTACAGGTACATTGTCAGGAATAGTGATTAGTGTAAGGGACTCAATACATATACTCTGTTGCTGCCTCTAGCTAAGCAAATGAAGTCCAAGTGCGCACGCGGGAATTCTCCCAGCGAGACATTACATCATAATGGGAGACTCTCCCCAGCCCCCTGAGAGCTGAAACATTCACACCAATAATGGAACTCAAGCCCTCCCTTCTTGTCAAGGTCACACTGATAGCGCTGTCTGGCTGAGCCAGTTCGCACGGGTGAAGGAACGCCTCCCTTACGTTACCCACGGCAGCCAAGCAAAGCAAGCATGTGCGCATGCGTAGAGGTTGGGAAGGAAGGAAAACAAAGAAAGCATGGCAGTTAGCTGACATCCGGGAATCATTTCCACGCTAAATGAAGATGGAAGAAAGCATTTTGTGCAGCTGTATTAACTTGGACATTGCTTTATACTGAGTCAGACTGTTGGTCTATCAAGGCAGCAGCTCTTTGAAATCTCCAAACAGAGGCCTTTGTCTTCTGCCTCGCGTCCTGTGATGGAAGAAAGGCAGGATATAAATAAAATAAATAGGTAGCTTAAAATTCCCATTGCAATTCAGATGAAAAAAAACCACCCTCTGGTCTATTGTATCAACACTTACTAGATGATGGTCTGGCCTACAGTGCTGCCCTGGTACATGAGAGTGGCTAATTCCTACCTGACACCTAATGCAGATGAAGGACTTCTGGACAATTCCATGTATAACTAAGCATCAGTTCCTTGTGTGTTTTTTTAACCAAATGTCTGCTCATCTGTGAGTTTCAGTCAATCCTACCTCTCTGATGAGCGTACTATGTGATTCAGAAGTTTGTTGCCCTAAAAACGTAAGTGTGAACCAAAAGTATATAACGTGAAGAAAGCCTCAGATGCTGAATGTGGAGTTTTGGAAGGATTCAAGATATTCGAAGAACTCTAGCTCATGATCTTGGTTCCTAAACCATGGAGGAGGGTCTGCAGCTCTCTTTTCCCCCTTGATTTTGGGTAATGCTAGTTCTAAAACAGCAAGAGTACATGGCTCAAGTATGTATGGCTTAAGGATCTGAGGAAGGCTCTTTTACAAATCTGCACTAACAGTTACAACTTGGAAGGACAGGATAAGATCATCATAGCTCAAGAAAGGAGGTTGGTGAGTAGGAACTGACAGAAGGAGGACAAGTGGTAAGCACCTGTGATGGAGGAAAGAAGACCACTTCTCTGTTCCTTGTCATCATCTCCAAACTGAAAAGCCTTTCATCTTACTAAAACCACAGACCGATAACATAGTCCTCATATTTACTCAGAAATAAGTCCAATTGGATTCAATTGGCTTTACACATTTGTAAGTGTGTTTAAGCTTGCAGTTTTATTGAACCCATGTGCTAACATACCAATGTGGTGGTGTAGTACTCCATGTGGATCAGTGCTCAGGACAGTCAAGATAATTTTGTTCTGGGACCAGGGCCCTCCAGGAGGTTGGCATCTGCACCTGCCAGGCCGGAGGGGCCTGGAGACACCAAGGGGGAGGGCGGGCAAGCCGCAAGCCAGGGAAGGGGTGGGGTTTTTTAACCCCCGCCCCTTCCCTCCCAGCGCTGGCTTGCCTGGGCGCTCCGCAGCTGTGGGGCACCCAAACAAGCCAGGGGAGACGCAGAGAGCTTTTTGCAAGGGGGGCACCTTTTGGTGCCCCTGCGACTGGCGCGCTCTAGGCAAGCACCTAGCTCGCCTAGTGGGCGAGCCGGTCCTGTCTGGGCCACTGTCACCCATCACATCATCAAGGGCTCACCTGAAGCCAGCTGAATCTTTCTGATGAGAGGAATGTTTAAGACAGGAATACTCAAGACTGCGTGGGTGTATATTCCTGTGTGGGTGTATACTCCGTCTGTGTCTGGTCTGGCTAGATTTCTTTAGGAAAGTGCTTTGCTAAGTGCTGGAGATACTTTTATCACAGAATAAATGAACTTTTAACAGATTTGTACCTTGGACTGTAGCCCAGAATCTTGTGGGATGGGATCCAGATGATATGATACAGCATAATTGGCCATGTTCCTGAGTAAAGATGGGATGAATCTGCTCTTGCAAAGGAGATGACCTTTTGAGTCCTGTAGCCCGGAGGTACTGCCTTACTCGTGAGTAGCCCTAAATAACAGGGCACCCCATTTCTAACCTGAACCAGAGACCCACAAAGTCAGGCCAAGGAAGGCACTCTTGGCCTGAAACACAGAGCTAGCTGCAGCTCTGGAAGAGGGTCTCCATTTTCAGGATGTACAAGGCAGCCCTCAAAGCAATCTCCAGTCTTCCCACTCCACCCTGCAAGGTATGCATATGAAACAATGCTGAGGTTTGTTTGTCTTTTTCCAAATGTACTTTATTATTTTTCAATATAAAACGAAAAACAAGAACAAAAACTACTATGAAATAAAAAACCTTAATATAACACAATATAGAACATTAACATTCAATACAAATGTCTTGTTAAGACTAAACAGATACATTCAGTATTTAATTGCATTTATTATTTTTCTTCTAAGCTCAGTCGTATCAACCAACAAGTGTCATATTAGTAATATCTTTCGGAATTTCCCCTTGTTGTTGCAGAAATTCAAGAATAGGTGACCAAGTTGTATATAGCATTTTGCTTTTCTCTAAGCATTGATATTTAATAGAGCATGGTTTTTTTCCATTAAATAAAATTGCTATAGTTTATTATACCATAAGTTCAAAGAAGGAGCGTGTTTTGACTTCCAGTATGTTGCAATTATAACTCCTGCAGTATAAAGTAATATAGTTATTCTTATGGTGTTTACAGTATATGTTTTAAGGTCTTTTCTATCATTCAGCAGAATGATTTCGGGTTTAAATGGGATGGAGACTTGTGTAATGTGCTGTATACTTTCTAAGACTCTTTCCCAAAAACCATATATCTTAGAACAATACATCCAACAATGCAAGTATGAACCTTTCTCAGAACAACCTCTCCAACAATTCGGGTTTAAATTCTTAATGTGCGCTATTTGTTCAGGGGTGAGATACCAGAATGAAATGATCTTAAATGTCTGCGTTCTGAGAGAGATAACTGAAGAAATGTTTTCATAGGAGTTCCATATATGCTCCCAAGAATCTTTCTTTATTTGTGTGTTTGTTAAAACATTCCATCTAGATTGGTAAGATAAAGGTGTGTATTTTCTATTGTGAGCAAATATCTGCATTATTTTTGAAATGGTTCCCTTCCGTAGCTGGTCTGCCATATTGATTAATATTTCGAAGTTTGTTAAGGGTATTTTATTTAACATCTCCAGTTGCACTTTCTTACATAGGTGTTAAACCTGTATATATTGGAACCATGACACCAAACAATGCTGAGTTCCCATCTCTGGCCCCAGCTCCTGCCAACCTAGCAGTTCGAAAGCAAGAAATTGCAAGTAGATAAATAGGTGCTGCTTCAGTGGGAAGGTAACAGCGTTCCGTGTACCTGGCTACATGACCATGGAGAAGTCTTCAGACAGTATTGGCTCTTTGGCTTGGAAACAGAGATGAGCACCGCCCCCTAGAGTTGGATTCAACTGGCTTTCGAGCAAGAGAAGCCTTTACCTTTTACTCCAGAACTTCGCTTTGCCCTTTTGTATGATATCCTTTGTCTCCACAACTGTCCTTCCTGCTCCATCCATCAGGAAACCAAGACAAACCAAACATTTAGATGTTTAGTGATTCTTCCTGACACTAATCAGAAAGCTTTTCCCGCCCTTTGTGTAAACCTGGGAACCTATTCAACCTGCCCAGGCAGGACCATCAATGGTCATCGAACCCATTCAGCCAATTCCTGGCTAATCTTATCAATGCTATTGTGAATCCAGACTCTGTCCCTCTGGAACCTCATTAGCCACACCTAGGTTTTGCTTCTTCTGGTGGCACACCCCCTGGGACCCCTTATTAGTCAAGTTAATCTTTTGTCTTTACCTGAGACAAGTCCCTCAAGACCTCCCAATGGTCCACATTGTTTTCCAATGTCTATATCCATCCAAGCACATGGCCATCAAGGATGGCACCTATACTTTGAATACACCCACAGAGTCTCTCATCTGGGCCTTCTCCATAGCATTGGTGCCATTCTCTTCAATGACCTCTGCACATCTGGACAGATAGTATAACCTAATTGACCCCTCTGTTCACTATCATCACCTCTGTTCTATCATCACACTCTAGTTCTGAAGTGCCTGCCCTTTGTTGAATGCTTAGTGTGCTTGTAATGATGGAAATTCTTCAATAGAAACTATTTAATTTAGTCTTCAAATCTGGCATCTTCCTACTGTACTGGACCTTGGTATAAACAGGTGTGTGATCCCTGGTACCTCTCTGGCCTCCCCTGCCACATAGCTAATTTCCCCCAACAACGAGGCAGGTGGTAACAGTCCAGCTGACCCAGCCTCTCCCACCAGGAACTACTGAAGAGAATAAATAAGGAGGCTGGTTGGGGGCTGTGGCAGGGGTAAGACCAGAGCTGGCAATCTTTCCATGAGCTGCCCTCAAACCTATCCAGGTCCCGTACAAGATGAGAGCAGATCAGGGCTTTTGATGTTGCATGCTCAGACAAACACATGGCCCTCCGTCTGTGTCAGGATGCCTTCTCATGTTCTTGACCAGTGCATGAAACAGCTTACGTACAAAAGCTCGCAATGCCGAGCCATTTCATGTTTTCCCCTGGGTCCTAGGCTAGAAACACGGAGCATGAGATTTCTGTAATGAATTCCATAAATCAAAAGTAGGTTTGCAGCTTACAGATACACACCTGAACAGCATACTCAAGCTTGCTACAGCACAGACATTTTGATGCAATAATTCAGAGCAGAGGTGTCAGTTATCAGAGACTGTTAAATAGACAAAATATTGCAAGAGTGCGGATGTTTTAAGCATGTTTTTATTTAAAGTTTAAAAAATCTTTGTGTTTGTCTGTGTCCCTCATAAAGTTTATATATATCTCTGCTTACCTGGCATTACATTTTATGACACACATGGCCTGGCCCAACAAGGTCTTATTTATGTCAGGTCCAGCCCGCATAACAAATGAGTTCAACCCCCTGATCTAGTCCAACCCCCTGCTCAATAGAGGTTCTCTGTGGCTTTGGATATTCCCTGGTAGCATGGCTGAGCCAGTTTTGGAGAGCAGCAAGGAATTATGATATTCCAATCCCTTGCTATTTCTCTACAGAGATTTTTCTGCACTTTCCTGCCTTCAAAAACCATTTAGTAAAGCCCTCGATATCTTCTGAGGGTTAATATGTATATGCTGCCAAAGAGTTGAATAGTACATTAAGAAGAATTCTGGTGTTGTTTTTTTTTAAGTTGATAGAGTGTGGGGATTGGCAAGTGTCACCCTTCAGTCATGAAAGAGTTAATCTGTTGTTTATGTATGGTAATGTTAATTAGTTAGCATAGCACCTATAGCTAATCAATATATTGCTGTTTGGCATGTATACCAGGATGGAGCTTTGGGGAAAACTTTCCTTTGTTCTCTGCACTGCCGGCTAGGCACTCACCTAGGGCGCCGGGTCCATAGGGGCGCCAAAGTGCCTCCCGCCCCCCGTGAAAAGCCCCCTGCCACCACCACTGCCACCTCCCCGCCACCAAAGAGCACCCTGGCGGGGCTCAGGAGGCAGCAGCAGAGCTAGCTCACCCTCCCCCGTGGGGGGGGGAGAGAAGGTGGTGGCGGTGGCCGGTGCCAGCAGCAAAGAGCGCCCCAGTGGGTGCTCAAAGGCAAGCCGGTGCTCAGCTGCTCAAAGGGAAGAGGTGGGGGTTTAACCCCCCCCCAGCTTTCCTGGCTTTCCTGGGTGCCTCACAGCTGCAGAGTGCCCAGGAAAGCCGGCGCTCTACGGGAAGGGAAGGGGGTTAGAACTGTGTAGAACCGCAGCTGTGGAGCACCCAGGAAAGCTGGCGCTGGGAGGGAAGGGGTGGGGGTTAGAACCCCCACCCCTTCCCTCCCAGTGCCAGCTGCGGGAGGCGCCAGCTGTGGGCTCCCAGTGCCGGCTGCGGGCTCTCCCCCGGGCCCGGTTCTCCTCCCTCTATCTGTTGGTCTGTCCACAGTCCAGTTCTGTCCCAGAGGGGGCGGGGGCAGCGCTAGAGGGAGCCGGGGAGCTGGGAGGAGGTCTCCTTGGTGTCCCCTGGCAGGTCTCAGATGTGCACAAGGGCACTGTGCCATTGACTCCCGTGCTGGCACCCTGGTAGTGCTGGGGCAGGGAGTGCAAGCGGCTCTGAGCCGCCGCTGCTGGTACATGCTGGAGACTGGGGGGGGGCGGAGCAATGGCTTTCTGGGGGCCCTGCAGCTTGGGGGCCCTGCAGCTGTGGAGCGCCCAGGAAAGCTGGCGCTCCGCCGCCCCCGTCTCCAGGCCCCACTGGGAGGTTGGCATCCCCGGTGGGGTGGGTGCCCCAAGCTGTCCTGCCTAGGGTGCCCAGACACCTGGGGCCAGCCCCGGTTCTCAGCCTCAGAACCCTTAGAACTCCCATGCATGTTAGCAAACAAACAAGCAAGACGGAAACTAACCAAATATGTGGCAGGGGATGAGCTTTCCTGAGGCACTGCTCACTTCTTTGGTATCTGAAGAAGTGAGCAGTGACTTGTGGAAGCTCCTCCCCCTGCCACATATTTGGTTAGTCTTTAAGGTGCTCCTGGACTCCGGCTCTTTTCTTCTGCTAAAGATGGAGACTAGTTAGTTCGGATGTTGTTGTTTTCTTCCATGTAACCCTTCCCTAATTTTTTTGTCGTAAAGTTGCTTTTTCTTATAAGCTAAACATATACGTGTCTATCTGCTTTATCGTCTGCTATGCAGCATCGCTTTGCTAAAAGAATCCAACACAGTGTTCCACTACCATGCTGAGGAAAGACATGACAGTACTAGGGAATGGGATGGAATACTTCCGGCTCCAGAGAAGGGATCTTGGTGCAGGGACTAACCTGCTGAGGTGGAAGATTGTTTTACCTGCATAGACACTGCCAGCCTGAGTAGCGAGGAACCCTGTGCTTCAGAGAATTAAGGCTTGACTATTGGACATGTGGTCACCAATGCTTCCTCTAAGCTGTGGAGTCTTGTGGGCAAAAATTCTACTTTGCGAGCTACTGGCATTAAAGTTGTGAGTGAGCAATTTGGCTGCTGCATAAATTAGTTTGCTCTGGAGCCCTCCTTCCTGAGCTAAGACAGAAATGTGTGAGCCAGAGGCTAGGAGAGAACACAGCTTAGAGAGAACACTGGTGGTCAGCACTTGACATGGCTTTCAAGTCAGTTTCCTGCCCAGGGTGTGCAAGTTTTAGCAGCTAAGTAAATAGATCCAGCATCCTAAAGATGCTGTCACCAGAAGTACATGGGTATGATCCAAAGGCATATGATATAGCACTCTTGTGGTTCTGAGATTAGTTCATGCCTGGGTGTGAAACTTGTGGGAACCCTGAGTGCTCTGCTTTGAGTTCCAAGGTGAAATAAAAGCAGGATAGAAATGAAGCTAAAACAAATGAACTGCTTTCAGATCTGCAGTCTGCATATCAACAGAATTTGACAAATCCAACTCCTCATCACTAGTCTGAGGGTGTGGTCACACGGTCCTTTTGATCGGGGTTCGCCGCTGTTCCCTCGCGCATGTAAATTTCACATTCACCCGTGCTGAAGCAGGCTTACTCTCACAATTGTTCCAGTTTTTCCTGCCCCTGAAAAATCAAGTATTTTCCTGGCACTCGAGCTTTGAATGCACGATTTTGCCCATCTGGACAGCCATCTTTCTCAAGGATTGCAATTAGGGCCATCTGACCGCTCTTCAGTGTTCCCTCTAAGCTGAGTTAGTGTGAGCTAGCTCACAGCTCTTTAGCCTCCGGCTCACACGTTTTTGTCTTAGCTCAGGAAGGAGGGCTCCAGAGCAAACTAATTTATGCAGCAGACAAATCACCTGCTCACAAGACTCCACAGCTTAGAGGGAACATTGCCGCTCTTTGTGCATTTTTTTTTAAGCTTCCGGTTTGAGCGCTTGAATAAACATGCGCTTAATAAATCCATTATTAAATGTAATTTTATGTTCATTTCTCTGTTTAAAGAGTCCACCCTTCAGAACATCCATTTTCTCCCAAGGGAACTGATCTCTTTAGTCTAGAAGGGAGGCGGGAATGAGAGGCGGGGCTCCAGCAGCCTGGATGGGGCTGGCAAGGAGGATGGCGGGGACGGTGGGACTGAGCCTTTTTTCGTGGGGAAATGGCAGCAATGGTGGCGGCGGCAGCAGCAGCACCATCCCCCACAGCAGTGGCAAGAGCAGCAGCCGCCCGAACCTGCCCTGTGGCTGGCAGGATCGCCTGGAGGGACTCGGCGTGGTGGTAGGCGAGCGGGCAGTGAAGAGAGGGGCCAGCTGCATCTAGTCAGCCCAACTCGAAGAAAAATGTTCCCAATTTAATTAAAGTGGGAACAAAGCGTGATTGTTGTTGTTGTTGTTCAGTCGCACAGTCAAGTCCGACTCTTCGCGACCCCATGGACCAGATTACGCCAGGCCCTCCTGTCTTCCGCAGTCCGCTTGATTACCTTGCCGGTATGACCACAGCCTGACTTTCACCTTCCAAAGCCAGAGTAAAATGAATCCAGCTATATGGAAATATAAATATGGCCATCCATAGTGTATGCTTTGCTATTGGAGTCAAACACTGGTCAAGGCAATTGCAAGATTTTTTTTTTAAAAAATAAACAGATCAGGGGACTATATAGCTAATTGTGCTGTTGATGCTCTCTTTCTGCAGCCGCCATTTCAAGGTGCCACCACCATTGGCAGAGGGAAGGGATGTGCGTGTGCATCCATCCTGATGGGAAAGCTGGGAAAGCTCATTTTTATGCACGTACACTTGAAGTCTGCATGCTAATTCATATAAACTGTGCTGTGACACTCAACACTTCACAAGACAGGAACTTGTGAGCCACAGAACTGACCATGACTAGTTTTGACCTCAGGGGAAATAGGCACTGGGTTGGTTTTTTTCCAGTAGAAGTTCAGGTCCATGGGAATGGAATGCAAAGTGGCCACACCTTTATTTGTTTGGCTTCTTTCATGGGCTGCTTTTTTGTTTTCAGTCACAAAAAGGGCCTGGCTTGGTTCCCATCTGATACCATTCAGCAGGGGGTTTAAAAGCTCTCTTTGCATTAATGGCTGTGATTTCACTTCCTTGTGCATTGCAGTAGTGCTCATAAAAGTTAGACTTACAAATAGGATTTTAGGAGATTTAGTTCATAGTCTTAGGTGGAAATGAAATGTGCATGAATCTGGGGACTTGTGCAAAATCTCAAACTGGATTTGAAAGGGTAATACTGTTGGCCTATTAGACAGATTTTATATTTCTTTTATATGGGTGACTACAAGGTCAGTGATTCTGAGAACAGAATCTTTATTGTCCATCTTAATGAGATTTTATGCATTCATTCCATTCCAGATAGGAAGCTTGTTATTTTGTAACCAGTAATATAAATTAAAGGAACTCACACAAAATACATGTTAAAGAAGAATGAAAAAATAAAAAACAAAGCAAAGAAGTCTGAGGACAATCAAAACAGAGGTAAAGTTTTTCAGTGGAAATTGATGTATAAGTCCTATTGGAAAACCAAAGGTGTTTGGAATAAACAGGAGTCTTGAGCCTCAAAGACTAACACATTTTTATTCTAGAATAAGGTTCATAATTGTGATTGCGTTTTTTCCTCCAAGCCCACAAACTGTCAGCTCCGCTGCCGTTGTAAAGGGGGGGGGGGGGAGGCAGGAGGCTGCTGGATGAACATCTTAATGTGATGGAATGTTAACTTTCATTTCTTTGGTGTAGTGGTTAAGTGTGTGGACTCTAATCTGGGAGAACCAGGTTTGATTCCCCACTCCTCCACTTGCACCTGGCTGGATGACCTTGGGCAAGCCGTAGTTCTGATAAGAGCTGTTCTTGACAGAAGAGCAGTTTCTCTCTCTCTCAGCCCCACCTACCTCACAAGGGTGTTTGTTGTGGAGAGGGGAAGGGAAAGGAGTTTGTACGCTGCTCTGAGACACCTCTGGGTAGTGAAGGGCTGGGTATAAATCCAATCCAATCCAATCTCTTCTTCTTCTTCTTCTTAACTGGACTTCTGACCTTGGTACCTCATTCCTGTTGCTTCGCTGGGGATCTGAACCCGTTAGTGTAGGTGTGTTGCAGCTCATCCTCTGATTGACCTAATTCCATCAGGGGAACCTGTTTTGAACCCTGTATATCTTCCCCTCTCCCGCACTGGTACCTAGATCTAACACTGAACATATGCACAGATGACCTGCCTTTACTGTATTCAATAAAATTGATCCTTCTGAAGAAATGTTGTTGAGACTGATTGCTGTGGGACTCTGACACAAACTCCAGTGAAGTCCCTTAGAACCTTGCAGTGGGAGAGAGAAAGTAAAAGCTTGGAAAATAAGTCAGACACAAACTTGATCTTCTCAAATGTTTTCAACTTCATTGGAATATACCAAATAACTTTGAGAGCTTACATTATGCATAAATGAATAACTTTGCTATCAAAGTGATAGACATAACCTGTCCCTGGTTGTGTTTTCCCAACCCAGTTTGAGAAACACATGAAAACAGTCCTGTAGAGGAGGTACACTAAAACAAAATTATTAATTAATAAAGGAAGAGTACAGATATCAAGGTCTGGAACCCTTGAATACCCAACAGACTCTTTGAGTGTTACAATGGGTGACACAGGATTTTATACTCACTATGACATCAAACAAACAAAGCATAACTATTGGTTCTATCAAACATCAGCACTCTGACCTAACAGATCTCTGATTAGTGGAAAGCCTTTGGACCGAGCTTTCCCAAGTAAAGTTTTTTTCTTTTAGCTAAACAATAAGTGTTTCTTTTTCTTAGACTGTGAAATTCCAAAAGTATCCATTTATAGCTGATATGTTTACAGGCTGTTATTGTTCTTCATTTAGCTACGCTAACTGGTATCAGAGACATGCACAGTTGTAACTGGCCTGCCAAGGCCATAACCTTCAGCAGAATTTGCAGTTTTCATTTTCCCATCATGCATTTAAGCAATAGTCATAAATGAACCAAAGCTGATATCTGAATATATGTCCATAGTTAATTTCTGTTTATATGGCTAGAATTATAAATGGTACTTAGCATATATGTAGATCTATATATCAGGGCAGCGCTAAGTGTGCCTACTAAGTTACCCTGTTAATCAGTGGCAGAGTACAAAAATGTATAATAATGAAATGCTGAGTGTTTCATAAACTGTGCGTATTACAAAAGCAATCACATTACTTTTACTATTAACAGAGTTCCTTAACAGCATCATTACTATTAACTACTGGATTTATTAGGTGGGTGCCCAATCAAATTGGTAGGGAGACTGTAGTTGTAGATTACATCAAACTGGTTTCCAAGTTAGGAATTTTATCTAAGTTAGAGATATTGACTGTTAAAGTTGCCCTGTTGTACATGCTATCATAAGAATCAATGCTGTTAGACCATTTAGTATTGTAGCACCAGGAGCCAATACTCCATTCAGCTTGGAGAGGAGGAATTGGTCTGATTAGTTGATTACCAGTAGTCTGATGCCACCGTGGAGACTGGCTGGTGTGGCTATGGCTGAGCAACAGATTCCGGTGCTCTTGGGGAGGGGAAAGTTTAGCAGTGGGTCTAGGCAGGTCAAGGGAAGGGTGTTGAGAGAAAGAAGGTCTCAGCACCCTTCCAGCCTATGACCCATCCCGAAGGAAGTCAGCAGTGGGGCTAGGATGAAGTACCCCTCTCTGCCATTGGTGTTGTGTAACGCCAGGTCTATCAACAATAAGATGACAGTCCTTTGGGACTTTGTCATGGAACAACAGGTGGACCTGGTGTGCATGACTGAGACCTGGGTATGGGATGGGTAGACGGTAGCTCTCTCCCAACTTGCCCCACCCAGGTTCTCGGTCCTGCATCAATCGCAGACTAAGGGGCGGGGGGAGGTGTGGCGATGTTCATTCGGGAGGCTTTCTCCTTCAGGGTGCTCCCCCCATTGGAGATCATGGGGCATGGAGTGTGTCGACTTCATGCTGGGGACCGTGGAGAGTTTGGTGATCTGGCTAGTGTACCAACCACCTAACGCACCAGCCAGTAGCCTGCTGTCCCTTCTGGAGGCCGTATCAGGTTGGGTGCTGGAGCACCCTAGGCTTTTGGTCTTGGGTGACTTCAACGTCCATGTTGATGACACAGCCTC
Source organism: Gekko gecko (assembly GCA_029375565.1). Taxonomy (NCBI): domain Eukaryota; kingdom Metazoa; phylum Chordata; class Lepidosauria; order Squamata; family Gekkonidae; genus Gekko; species Gekko gecko. The sequence continues at coordinate 83,196,989 of JAPDNY010000003.1, read as the reverse complement.
CAGCCAGGCTGCATACCTGGTTTCATCCATGGCGGCACTAGGACTCTCTCAATTTGTAGCGATCCCCACGCACCAGGCCAGGCACATGCTCAATTTGATCTTTGTGGCAGGGATTACAGTGGACTGGATTACTGCCGTAGCAGTACCATGGTTGGACCACGTTGCCCTGAAGGCTCATCTGAATGTCCCACCCCAAACCTGTTTAGGTGGCAAGCAGATTTTAGCTCACCTGCAGAACCAAATGGACCGTGTTCGGCTTCAGATGGCTCTGCAGGATCCGATGCCCCCCGGTGGCTCATTGGATAAGCTTGTGGAGGATTGGTATGACCAACTCTCCACAGCCATCGATGAGATCACTCCTAGGTGCCCTCTGCACTCTCATTCTAGGCTTGCCCCTTGGTATACCCAGGGGTTGCGGCTTATGAAATGAGAGCTAAGATGGCTAGAGAGACGGTGGTGGTGTGCTCACAACAAAGCATCAAGAACATCTTATAGGATGTTTATGAGATCCTACAAGATGGCAGTCAAGGTTGCTAAGAGGGAGTTCTATGCAGCCACGATTGCATCTGCGAGTTCACGCCCAGCCCAATTATTTAGAACAATTTGGTCTTTGACAGCTCTGCCCCATGGCAGACAAAACAGTAGGGAATTGGATATTGGCTGTGAGGCTTTTGCGAGCTATTTTGCAGACAAAGTCTTGACACTCTGCCGTGACCTCCCTGCCACAATTGAAACAGTGAACGAACTTGAGGCCCCTTGCATGTCTTCACAGGGTTTAGAATGTTTTGACCTGCTCAGTCTGGAGGAAGTTGACAGACTGCTCGTATCTGTGCGTCCAACCACATGCCACCTTGATCTGTGCCCTTCCTGGCTCATTAAAGCAGGCCACAAGGGGTTTCAAGGTGCCGTAAGGGAGATTATCAACAAGTCCCTCTTGGAGGGACGGTTCTCTGAGGCACTCAAGGAGGTGATGGTCCGTCCTTTCCTGAAAAAACCAACTCTGGACCCGGCTGGGTTGGCCAACTATCGGCCGGTGTCCAATTTGCCCTATTTGGGCAAATTGATTGAGAGGGCAGTGGTGACACAGCTTCAGAGCTTTCTGGATGATGCTTCTGTCCTCGATCCATTCCAGTCCAGCTTTCACCCAGGTCACAGGACGGAGACAGTGCTGGTTGCCCTTACTGACGACTTTGGAGGCATCTGGATCAAGGCGGTGTGGCAGCATTGTTGTTAGATCTGTCGGCCACGTTTGACACAGTTGACCACCAGTTGCTGACCCACCGCCTTGCCAATGTGGGGATTCAGGGGCTTGCTCTTCAATGGCTTGCCTCTTTTCTGCAAGGTTGGGGACAGAGGGTGGTGATAGAGAAACAGCAGTCCTGGAGGCACCCACTTGAATGTGGTGTGCCTCAGGGGGCAGTGCTTTCCCCGATGTTGTTTAACATCTATATGGGCCTCCTTGCCCAGATTGCCAGGAGGTTTGGGCTGGGTTGCCATCAACATGCTGATGACACCCAGCTCTATCTGATGTTGGGTGGCCAGTCGAGCTCTGACCCAGAAGATCTGAACTGGGCACTACAGGCCATGGCTGGGTGGCTCAGGTTGAGACGGCTGAAACTAAACCCAGTGAAGATGGAGGTCCTGTGCGTGAGTCGGAGCAGACCAGGGTTAGGGCTCCCTCTCCCAACCTTCCATGGGGTGCCGTTGGTGCCAGCGTTGGAGGTTAGGAGTTTGGGAGTGCTCCTGGACCCCTCCTTAACTATGGAGGCCCAAGTGGCAGCCACTGCCAGATCAGCATTTTATCATCTTAGGCTGAATCAGCAGTTGGTTCCCTTCCTCAGCTGTGATGACCTGGCTAAACTGATCCATGCGACCTCGAGGTTAGACTACTGTAACGCTCTCTACATGGGGCTGCCTTTGGCGCAGATCCGGAAGCTGCAGCTTGTGCAGAGAATGCAGCTGCCAGGCTGATGATGGGTCTCCCCAAGTGGGAGCACATCCAGCCTGGGCTGAAAGTGCTGCACTGGCTGCCAATAGCATACTGAATCCGTTTCAAAGTGCTGGTACTTACATTTAAAGCCCTATATGGCCAGGGTCTGACTTACCTGAGGGACTGCCTTTCCCCACGTATACCCCCAAGAGCACTTTGGTCTGGGGCACAACATCGCCTGGTGGTTCCAGGACCCTGGGAGGCAAGGCTTGCTGCGACTAAGGCAAGGTCTGAGTCTAAGACCCAGGGGAAAACATGGAATGCCTGGGCAATGCGAGCTTTTGTATGGCAGTTGCTTCATGCACTGGTCACGAACATGGGAAGGCATCCTGACACAGACTGAGGGCTGTTTGTTTGTATGCAAAACTATAGTCTTCCCCAGAGCTCAAACAGGCTCTGGCCACTATAATAATAATAAATTTAAATGAGAGTGGGAGAGCTTCGAGGCTGTGCTGCAGCTGCTCCAGGAACTGGAAGCTGGGAACTATATCTAGTCTTCCCCAGAGAAATAACTACAACTTCCTACAAAGGAAATTTGCTGGGTGAACTTGGTTTGGACACACACTCTCAGCCTAATCCACCTCACTGGCTTGTTGTTATTCCTCTTCTAAAATAGTTCACATTGCTGTCTTACTGAGAAAGACTGAATCATGAGGGCATGAATACAGTGAAAAGGGGGAGGGAACCCAGTTGCACCCAGGAGAACCCTGGCATAAGGAGCCCAACAAAACACACACACACACACAGCTTAAGGAGCCCAACAGAATACACATACACTGTAGCAAGGCACACAAAAGCTCATATCTTGAACAAAACTTTCTTGGTATTAAAGGTGTCTGGTATCTCTCCCATGCAATTGAGGCAGTCAAGCAAAGCAAGCTCTCCCTCATTCCCTCCCTCCTTCCAGGGAGGAGCCTCAGCCAATGGAGGGAATGAAAGGCTTCCCTTTGTCTCCTGTACACAATTGAGGCAGCCTGGCCAGGAAGCGAGCTCTGGCTGGTTCCCTCCCTCCTCCTGGGAGGAGCCTCAGTCAGTGCATTATCAGACTCTCTTAATCACACAGGAGAAGCTAGCCTATCTATCTCTCCTGTGTGATTGAGAGAGCCTAGTAAAGTAAGCTGTGATGTAGTAGCAGCAGCTGAACTGGAAAAGGAAGCAGGAAACAGCCAGGGCCTTGGGGGCCTGATTGCAGCCCTCTGAGGGCCCAATCCAGCCCCCGTGCTGCATGTTTAACTCCCCTGCTCTATGAAATCACATTCCTGTTCAGCTCTTTCCACTCCCAAACTCTGTCATCCCCAGATTGTGCCCCCAAATCTCTAGGAATTGCCCAGTGTGGAGCTGCCAGATTTATTTCTGCCTGTTCCTAGAAGCCCCTTGTGAAAAGTGCCCTCCACTTTGGGCCACATCACACTATGGGGAGTTTGGAGGCTGCAAAACCCTCACATACACTCCATGAAGTTTCTCTTTCAAAAGGACAGGAAGGCAGAGAGGTTAATGCTCTTAAACATCCCCCATCCTATCAGCAGCTATCTCAATCACCCAGTACTTACAGTTTGGTGTTGCAAACTTCTAGCAGCAGAGAACAATCAAATGGCCATCTCATACCCTGGCAGGAACATGACACCATGGAGGTAGCAGATGTGGGGATGCCAAATGCTAGATTGTGTGCCTTCATGGGAATAAAAAAAAGAGATAGACTGACTCACAGGGAAATTGGCAGAGGAAATATGTTCCCTTGACACAAGGGGAATGAAAAGTACTGAGACTTACTAGTGATTTCAGCTCTCATACTTTTATTAGGTGAAGAACAAGACGAGCTTCCCGGCTCGCAGGCCAGCTTATATGTGCAAAGTAACCCCATACCCAAACAAACCCCACACTTGTGATAGGCTCTAAAAAGTGGCTGAGAGTTCTATAGGCTTATGGCTGAGAGTTCTATAGGCTTATGGCTGGGAGTCTAGCCTACTCTGAGTGGCTCGGGCTAGGAGCCACTTGGCCATTGTCTCTGGCAGTGAAGCTCGGGTGCTTCGCCTGACTGCGTGGGGACCTCGCCCCGCACGTGATCAGAGCTGAATACATTACAGTCCTCCCCCCTTGGTCCAAAAGACACCCACATACAAAGTCCTGGAGATAAGTGGGTGCTTTTCGTGCTCTCGTGAAGCGATGCAGGACGGGCGCACTGACAGGAGCTGACGCCGATTCACTCAGCTGTGGGCTGGCCGGTGTTGGTTGAGGTGGAACATTCTGCATTGCCCCTCTAGGTGTGACCAGGCTGTCTGTTGGCAGGGAGGGTGGTGACAGGTTGGGCGCCGTGTTGGGAGGAGCCGGAGTTTCTAGTAGCAGAGGGGATGACACAGCCTCTGCCCCCCCCGGTTCCTCACAGTCTTCAGGATCATATGGCAGCACCCGCCTATGCAGCTGGTCAATGTGGCGGCAGAGGATCTGGCCATCCTCGCTGGAAACCTTGTATGATCGGGGCCCTGTGACTCTCACCACCTGGGCCAGAATCCATGGTGGGCCTCACACATAGCCCCTGGCATAGACAGGATCCTCAGGGAAGAATCCTCAGGCCACCTCCGGTGACTCGGTGTCTGGTTCCTCTTCCGGTGCACGATTGGGGTGAAGACGATCCAGCCAGGTCATCAGATGTCTGTCCAGGAGGAGCTCCGCTGGGGTGCATCCTGTCATGGTATGGGGCATTGTTTGCTGGCCGAAGAGAAAGGCAGCCAGCTTGTAGTCCCAGTCCTTGCTATCCAGGCGGCGGAGCGCTTCCTTGGTCATCCGGACCATGCCATTAGTTGCAGGGTGGAAGGGAGCCGACTTGACGTGGTGGATCCTGTAGTACCTGGTGAAGTCCTGGAACTCGCTGGATGTGAAGGCCGTGCTGTTGTTAGTGACCAGGGTGTTGGGAATACCCTGGGCTCTGAGGATTCTCCACATGGCCTGTATTACTGCTTGTGAGGAGGTGGACGGCACCAGGACCACTTCCAACCACTTGCTGTATGCATCCACCAGGATGAAAAACAGCTGACCCTGGAACGGGCCCGCAAAGTCCAAGTGTAGCCTGGACCAGGGTCTGTGGGATGACTCCCAGGCCCGGGCAGGAGCCCTGGGAGGATTGGGTCTGGAAGCCTGGCAGGGCTGGCATCTTTTGACCACGTCCATGGTCCCAATCTAGTCCCGGCCACCAGACATAGCTCCTGGCCAGTACTTTCATCCGGACCACACCCAAGTGTGTCTCGTGGAGATGTGCGAGAACCAGCTCCCTCAAAGGGGTCGGGATTACCACCCTGCCTCCCCACATCAAGCAGCCTTTGTGGGCCGACAGCTCGTCTTTGCAGGAGGCGAACACCGTGAAGTCTGCCCCCCCTGACCCGAGGTCCACTCCCTTCTCACCCAGTCCAAGATGCAGCAGAGGATCTTGTCCTTGGCAGTGCGGCACACCACCTCATGAACGTGTACGGGCTGGCCGGGTAGAGCCTCCAGGAGTGCCACCTGATGGGCCGGCGCCGGGTCTGGATCCAAAGCTGGCAGCTGAAGATGGTCACATGGCCCATCGCCTTCCCGGGCCAGTGGACGAGCAAATACATGTACCTTGCCAAAAAAACAGACCACCGAAGCATCAGGAGCAACGTCATCTGAGGGGTCTGGCGGTCAGGGGCCAGGAGGCTGAGAAGCGGTTTATGGTCGGTGAGGATCGTAAAGGGCCTGCCATACAGATAATGGTGAGATTTCTTCACCTCTGTCACTATAGCCAGCACCTCCTTGTCGATCTGCGTGTAGTTGTGCTCTGCAGCCGACAAGGTCCTTGAATAATAAGTGACCGGGACCTCCCGGCTATCTGGAAACTGGTGGTCCAGGACTGCCCTGCCCACATATGGAGATGCATTGCAGGCGAGGACCACCAGCAGGTCCTCTTCAAAGTACAAGAGGATGGAGTTCGAAACCAGGAGGTCCTTCACGGCCCAGAACGCGGCGGCATGCTCCAGTCCCCAGGCCCAAGGGGTGTTCTTGTTGAGCAAGTAGTGAAGAGGTTCTGCCACAGCCACCTTGAGAGGGAGGAAAGAATTATAGAAGTGTAATAGGCCGAGGAAGGCCTGCAGTTCGGGCTTTGAAGAGGGCAGGGGAGCCTGAGTGATCGTCTTTGTCTTGTCGTCGGTGGGGTGTATGCCTGTGCTGTCCATGGCAAAACCCAGGAACTCCACCCGAGGCACTCCTAGGAGACATTTTTCTCGTTTGAATTTCCGGCCCATGGAGTCAAACCATTAAAGCACCACCCAGAGATGTTCGACGAAGGTCAAGGCATCCAGAGCCACGATGAGCACATCATCTAGAAACAGCTGAACTCCGGGGATTCCTTTCAGGAGAGAATCCGTAAAAGATTGAAAAATGCCCGGTGTCACTGACACCCCAAACTGAAGTCGGTGAACTTTAAAGGCCCCCTTATGTGTCGTTATAGTTTGAGCTTTGGCAGTGGCGGCATCAACCGGAAGTTGTTGATACGCCTGGGCCGAGTCCAATTTGTTGAAGATCCGGGCCCCCGCCAGGGCGGCAAGCACATGGCTGACCACCAGTACTGGGTACGCATGGTCTTGGAGGGCCTTATTCAATGTGCACTTATAGTCGGCGCAGATGTGCATGTCCCTGTTGGGTTTAACCAGGGTGATTATTGGGGTCTCCCACCATGCAGAAGTGACCGGCTCCAGCACCCCCGTTCCACCAGGCGATTGAGCTCTGACTCAATCTTTGGCCTCATCGCGATTGGGGGGTGCCTGGCCTTTATCTGAATGGGGCGGACTGCCGGGTCGAGATCGAGGGAGATGGGGGGCCCTCTGTAGCAGCTGAGTGTGCCGTCAGAAACCCTGGGAAACTCATTGCACACTGCCGCCAAGTCCACGGTTCGGACCTGGTGAATCTCCGTTATTGTCAAACCCAGGGGCCCAAACCATAAGAGTCCCAGTAAGTTTGTGAGCTTCCCTTCCATCACCAGCAAGTCTAGGAATCCGCAGAAGTCCTTATACTGCACCTTAAACTTGCCCCGACCCCGAATAGCCACAGGATTTTTGTTAAAGTCCTGCAACATGAGTCCCTGTGGCTTTTGCAGGAGGGGTCCCCCCTGTGGGCAGAGCGAGTGCAGCGTCTCCTCCAAAATGATGGAGAAGGATGACCCAGAATCAATTTCCATGCTGCATGGGGACCCCTCGATTAACACCGTTACGTGCATTTTATGTGGGCTGTCGGGGGGCAAGTTACATACCAGGTGCTGGTGGTGGATTGAGAGGGTGTGGAGGTTGGAATGGAGATCCATCTGGTGGGCTGATGTCTTCAGGCGCAGACCTCTGGAGCAGCAGACCCGGGCGTTGTGGCCCGATTTGTTACATGTCCAGCAGACGGCATCCCTGAAATGGCATGACTGGCATTTGTTTGCATCCCTGCAGCTGGCGCAGGACGACAACGATGATGGTGTCTTGGCCGAGGAACGGCCTGCTGACTGATGCTGCTGTTGGGACATGCGGCGGCATACCTGAAGCACCACTTTGGCTTCTGAGTCTTCTGAAGCAATGGTAGCTTGGGTGCGATGGACCGCCTTTCCGCGGCAGTCCTGGTGTGCCTTTTCATAGGCTGTGGCCTCCTGGAGCACCTTATCCAGGTCTAGGTCATCCTGGCTAACCAATTTCCTTCAGAGTTTAGGCTCCCAGAGACCCAAGAGGAATTGGTTAATCAAAGCGTCCGCCAGGTCAGGGAAGGGAAGGAGCACTTGGTGGCCGCCCGCCTGAGTCTGGCCAAGAATTCAGAAGCCATTTTGTCTGGACCCTGGACTTGCGCAAAGAAGTCCATGCACTCGGCAAACTTTGTAGGCTTTGGTGAGAGGTGGTCAGAATGTGCCTTCACCAGCTCCCCATAGGTCTTGTCCTTGGTCTGCTTAGGCACAATCAGGTCCTTTAGCAGGAGCATGGTGTTCATCCCACAGGCCCAGAGGAGGTGGGCCTTCTTCTTACCCGGGTCCACGATGTCGTGGCAGGAGAAGTAGCTCTCCAGAATCTCGAGCCACGTCTCCCACTGTGCTGGGCGGGAGATATTGAAAGTGGTGATGCTCTCCTGGGGAACGGCCATCTTCACAACTCCACGTGGCGGATGTAGCTTGGGAGTGGTGTCGGCAGCGTGGTGCAGTGCGGTGCCGCATTCAGATTCAGTGGGGTGGTGAGCGGTGGCCGGTGGTGCGGGGCTCGATGCAATGCTCAAATCTTCTTCCTGGTCATTGTTCATGGGAGGTAAAATCCCATCCTCATCGCCAGTGAAAAGTACTGAGACTTACTAGTGATTTCAGCTCTCATACTTCTATTAGGTGAAGAACAAGACGAGCTTCCCAGCTCACAGGTTGGTTTATATGTGCAAAATAACCCCACACCCAAACACACCTCACACTCGTGATAGGCTCTAAAAAGTGGCTCAGAGTTCTATAGGCTTACGTCCGGGAGCCTAGCCCTCTGAGTGGCTCAGGCTAGGATCTGCTTGGCCATTGTCTCTGGCAGTGAAGCTCGGGCGCTTCACCTGACCGCGTGGGGACCTCAACTCGCCCATGGTCAGGGCTGAATACATTACAGGGAACAAGGCCCATTTTGGCTGAGTCAGTCTGGGGATGACTTGCAGGAAGGAGCTCTCACATCTTGATGGCAGTTGTTACCATGTGGAGCTAATAAAGGGCAAGCAGCTGGGTCAAAGACTCAAGGAAATGGATAAATTATAGAATGCTGTAAATTTAAGAGTAAATAGCTTTCCTTAGAATAACAACAGGCAGGATATTAATAAAGGAGGAACAGAGGAGTATGCGTATATGCCTTTACTTTGTAACCTTGCTTGCTCCGTTGCTGTACAGAGTATGTGTTTGGATGTTTTCTTTTTAATATATTTCTTATTATTTTGAACGCTGGAAGTTTGTTCTCCATAACGGTTATGGCCTCAGAGTTCCTTGCCTGCTGGGGACCTACCCTGCAGACTAGCACTTGGCAAGGTCTAGAGCACAAGGTTAGTGATCTTGCAAACTGGTTGATCCAGCAAAGCTGCCTGCCATGCCCTCAGTTTAAATAAACTGGGGGAAAGCAGCCCCGGCTGTTCTGAAGGCCAACTGCATGACTTCACTAGGCTGGCTAGGTCCTAATGGGACCAGAATCCTGCACAAGACTAAGTCAGCGAGGGCAATGGTCCTGCTCACTGCCTGGAGCATGGGCTGCTAGCCTGGCACTGCATCTCCTTCCAGCTGCATCTGTGTGAGGCTGCTGCCTCGGCCGTTCCTTCTAGGTGGAGGAGGATCCCAGCCCTGGGCCCTGATCCAGTATGGCTGGCATGTAGCCGTTCCAGGACCTGAGAAGGCAGCTGGAGGTTCTGGTGATAATGCCTCAGCAACCAGCTCCTCAACACTGATTAATTGCAGGTAAATTTTCCCTCATTGTTTCTGGTATCAATTCACTGGTGCCTTCAGGATGTCAAAACCATTGCCTTGTTTAACCACTCAAACAGGCTCAAACTAGTCAGGGAGTGTCCCCAAGTCCCAAAAGAAAACTAAGCTTTCTCAGGTCACCCTGACCTACTCATAGCAAGGCCTATTTGCTGCATCATGATGTTATAGAGAAGACTGTATGTTTGTGTGTGTTAGAGAGAAGAATTTATATGCAAGAATTTATGTGCACAGACTAGAGTTCACTTCATCAGACGGCTCAAAAATTAATCAGAAGGTGGTTAAGCATTCTATGAATAAATGGGAAATTAAATTGAGATATCATTGAAAACGCGTTGAACAAAATCTGGAGCTGCCTACAAAAGCTGGAGAGTTTAAGAATTAATTTAAAAGAGGCCCACTTTACATTGCTGCCTCAGATTTCTACTGTCATTGACGCTATTGGAGAAACTGAATCGCTTTGGGATTCTTTTTCACCTGTAATGTACTTGTCCTACTGCTAAAACATTCTGGTCAGAAGTTATCAACATAATGGAACAAATATTATGATGTCTGCTTACTTGTGGACCACAGGCTATCCTCATGCCTATACTGTTCCCAGTATGATGATACACGTTTCACCCTTTTAGACCCAATTTTATTTAACATGATAGGCTGCCTGGATGCTTTGAAGGTCTGCCATCTCCTGAATGATTCGTCACCCGAAATAACTGAAAAGGTAGCCCTATTTCTAAGTTTGGTAATTAAGGACTGATTGCGCAATGTGTAGATGCATATGATTGATGGCACTGTACATGTTGGACAGTTTTGGAACACCTGATATTTGACATTTATGCCCTCCCAAGGTACTTCAGCAGATGTACAAGACACTGAATAAGAGGGCTATAGTTAGGGTTGCCAACCTCCAGATGAAACCTCAAGAAGTTGCAGCTAGTACAGAGCGCGGCAGCACGGGTGTTGACGGTGACGTCTATGTGGGCTTGTATCCACCTAGTGCTGTGTGAACTGCACTGTCTGTCGAATTCCAGATCTGGTTCAAGGTGCTAGTGCTTACCTTTGAGACCGCCTCTCCCCCTATGAGCCCTGAAGGACACTGAGGTCCACAAATCAAAATCCGTTTTGCAGTCCCTGGCCCCAGGGACATCCAACTAGCCTCAACCAAGGCCAGGGCCTTTTCAGCCCTGGACTCTACCTGGTGGAACGAGCTCCCATATGAGATCAGGGCCCTGCGGGACTTTTTACAGTTCCGCAGGGCACTCAAGACGGAGCTCTTCCACCGAGCCTTTGGTTGAGGCGATGGATGTCCCTCTTCCCTCCTGGCTATCTCCCCTTCAGGGGCCTGGATCTAAATAGACATCGGGATACCCACTGCTGAGCTTTAAATAATCTGACTGACATTGAAATCAACTTGTTTACATGGTATTTTATGGCTCTATTGTTTTAAATAGGTATTTAAATAGGTATTTTATTGGTGTTTATTATGATTGATGTAAACTGCCTTGAGCCTGTCTATGGAGAGGGTGGTATATAAATCAAATGAATGAATGAATGAATGAATGAATGAATGAATGAATGAATGAATGAATGATCTTCTGGAATTACAGTTGATTTCCAGATTACAGATATCTGTTCCCTGGAGAAAATGGATGCTTTGGAGTGTGGACTCTATGGCATACCCACTGAGGTCCCTTCCCTCTCCAAATCTTGCCCTCCCCAGGTTCCATCCTCAAATCTACAGGAATTTCCCAACCTGGAGTTGGCAACCCTGTTATGGTAATCCTGGAAAACGTCCTGTCTTCCTCTGTATTGTTGACAGACCAGTAATTCAGCAATACACCCCCCCCCAAAGGCTTGTGGCACCTTAAAGACGACCCAGTGTTTCATTCTGTTGGTTTTGAATTGTAATTTCAAAACTATGCCACCTTGAGCCATTTGGAAAGGCAGACTGTAAATATTTTTTAAAAATAAAATAACTAGTGTTATGTATTGTGTTATATAGTCTGAATTGCAGAATGAGCCTGAGCTTCATTTACAAGCTCCGTAGACAAACCCTATTGGTCCTAAGCACTCACTTATGATTGGACCTTACTGTTCTAGGGAGTGTGGTTTACCCAGTTCCAAACTGTATATAGGCTGGAGTTGTTCTGTGTTGTTGTGTGTTCTGTTCTAATAAATTGAAATCACTGATTAAAGAAAGAGCTGCCTGGTCTCGAGTTACAACACTGGCAACAAAGGTGGGATTCTGAGTGGGCAGGCAGCCCCACTGCGCCAGAGCAGTTACGACCGCCAAGGAAGCATCACCGTGGCTGAGGAAGAAGAACACAGGCATCGTGCCGCTCCAGCATGAAAAGTACAAGATGACTGCCAAGAGTCAGTTTGAACCCTCTGATGTGGCCACCAAGGACTGGGACTCCTACATCTCATGATTTGAGTTCTTCCTTATTATGTATTGGGATTGACTCATTCCTGATTGGATCACCCCAGAGACTGGCTGAGCTCGGAGCATAGAAAAATAGCCTGCCAGGATTCTGAAAGTAACCAGTCAAGTGGTAATGATATGTGAACAGCCTATCCCTGGGAGTGGGGTGTGTCTGGGTGTGGCAATTGCAGGCTATTTAACAGAGCCGAGGTGCAGGAGTTTTGTCTTCTGCTTGCTGAAATCACAAATAAAGTTGAACTGATCACTGGACTTGAGCCTGCTCATCCATGGAACCCACTATTTAACATTCCTGAAGGCCAACAATGTCACTGATGAGGAGATACAGGAGGCAACACTCCTTAGTTTATGAGGAAAGGCCACTTTTGACATGGCCCAACACTTGTTGGACCAGACCAGCTCAACATAGCAATGCTTGCCACGATCAAAACTAAGCTACAAGAGCACTACTCGCCGCAGCCTTCACTGATTGCTTACAGACACACATTCTACAAGCAGGACCAGGCCACCAATTAATCCATCACTGAGTACATCACAGTGCTCTGAAGGGCCACTCACAGATGCAGCTGTCCAGACCTCCTTGACAGCTAGTCTGCAGTTTGCAAGATGAGAAGCTGCAAAGAAGGCTCTTTGCAAAGAAGGAATGGAGGTTGACTCTGGGTCGGCGCTCACGATAATTTCAGCTGAGACTCTGCACCGACTATTCCCAACGAAAGATCTACACAGCCTTGAACCATACAGTGTGCATCTAACATCTAACGGACTTTCAAGAGCGATGTATCCCAGTGGCAGTGGACTGTATGGCGGCTCGACACCATCTGTTGGAGCTGAGCCTCTATACGGTCCAGACCTGACCAGTTCAGCAGCTCCAGAGCGCAGCACCGACAGGAATTCACCCTCTCCCTACAGAGACCTTGCCTCTCCAGTGGGGGAGCCATGATACTCCCAAAGAACAAGAATTTGTCTGGGCTACTTGAAAGACGATGTGCGCTGACTTAGGGGGGAGAGGGGTGTTGTGTTATATGGATAGCATGAATTGTACAATGAGCCTGAGTTTCGGTCTCAAGCTCCATAGACTCTTAGTATCCTAAAATCAACAGCCTGATTGGCCGCCGTTGTGCAATGGACCAATCAGGGAAGACTATGACTTTCGTCGGGAACAAACCCTATTGGTTCTAAGCACTCACTTATGATTGGACCTTACTGTTCTAGGGGTTGGCTTAGCCAGTTCCAAACAGTATATAATTTGGGATTGTTCTGTGTTATTGTGTGTTCTGTTCTAATTAACTGAAATCACTGATTAAAGAAAGAGCTGCCTGATCTCGAGTTACAACAACTAGTAATTAAAAATCCACCACAAGACTCTTTTTTGTTTCTGTATTGCTGGATACCACAACATCTGACTCTTAGATATATGAGAAAGTACTATATTGAAGAAAAAATTTAAAACCTGCCAAATCCTCTGAAAGTGTTCCGTGCCCTGTCAACAACAGTTTTGGTAAACAATGTACATATGCTAAGGTAAGAATATTTAACTAGAAATGCTTTAAATAAAAATAGATATTTATTCATTTAATATATATATCATGTGTTCTTTCATAAATAAGAATTTCCTAGGTAAAGCAAGAACTTTTTAACCACCTGCTCAGTATGGAGTCAGAGCATCTTTGGGGGGAAGCAGGTAGTCTACAACAGTAAATTCCAACTCTGTTAGTTTATTGTAGCAAAAACAACAAAATGTCCTATGGTACTTAAGAGACTAACATATTTGTGATGACACAAGTTTCACAAGCCAGAATCTACTTCATTACAGGCATGAAAAGTAATCCTCAGTTGGCACTTATGTATACCATATTCAAAAATTTTTTAAAAGTTTGCAAATAGTGGGGACAAAAGGCCATGAAATGCAAGAGGCCATTGGCTCCCTGGCAGAACATCTGCATTGCAGCAGGTCCTGGGTTCAATCCCCAACACTGGATGGTGTCCAGTTACGAGGATCAAGGTTCTAGATGAGGTGAAAGACCTGAGTCCCTGGAGAGATGCTGCTACCAGTAAGACAGACCAATAATAGATTTGGTCTAAGGAGCTATATATATAGCAAGAGGGAGTCACAGTTGCAGTCATTAGTGATCATATTTTTTTCCCCCTTAGTTAATTTTGTACTCAAAGGGAGGCCATTTCTGTAGTGGGAATGATTACAGAATATGGCGGAAGCTTCCCTTTGGACCAGCTGAACATCTTCTGTGTATATTCCATTCCATGCAAAGAACAGGAGTATTCTATTTGATGGTACAGAGCATTACAATTTCCCATCTCAATCTACTATATTTTCTTGGGTATTTTAATATCAGCTGAGGTCCTTTTTGATCCCTGGGAAAAGACATGTTTGTGGTCCTGTTTGTCACCCGGACATGTTACGTACAGAACACCAAACACTCCCAAAAGGAGGGAGACGCCCCAGAACTAACAGGAGGGGCTAGAACAATATTTGCTCTCTCTTTATGAATGTGTGCTTTTAAACAGTCACTGAAAGACAAACCAGCTTTGATGGGAACAGAGGCCTCCACATATCAGAAGTTTATCTGAAAACTAAAGGAGCATGCACTAACTTCTCCCCTCTCTCCACCTCTCCCTAAAATAGAGGAGTGAACTTTGCCACAGAAGAGCTTGAAACCTTTGATTTTTAAATAACTGAATGACATGCAGGGCCGGACTGTCATAGAGAAATTTTAGGCACTTGCCTAGAGTGCCCCCTGCTGGTGGGCACCAGAATGTCCTGCTCCCCCCCGCCCCTTCCTTGCCAAAAGCCCTGCTCAGCTCACCACCAGGAGATGCGTCCTGGTGGCCACAGGGTCCTGGGTGCCCCGTCGGTTTGCAGGGAGGGAGAGCGGTGGCACCGGGGAGCGGGAGCCACCTGTTCTGTCATTAGACAGTGTTGGCAAATCTCAGCAGAGAGTGGCTGCCATCGCTGCCCAGCCCAGCCTGCACTGCAGGACGAGGCACCCCCAGTGCACCACCACGAGGCTCCTTTCCCTCCTTCCCCGCATGCTGGCAGCAGTGGTGGGGACGCAGAAGCAGCACTGGAGCCGTTGGCAGAGCACGCCCCTTCCCTCACCCTCCGGGCCCCGGCCCACTCAGAGGCAACGCCAGGCCACCCAGCGCACAGTCTGGAGGCGGCACCTACAGAAGTGGCAGCTGCAGCCGGAGACCAGGAGAGCCCGTCACGTCTGTGCATCCGTCTGCCCGTGCCATGGTGAGCCATAGGCCTGGAGGGAGGTCAGGAGGGGAATTGCGCCCCTCCCAGGGGGGCGGCTTGGGGGTTGCCTGGTTAAGTATCCAGGACTGGGAAGGCAAAGCTAGGAGAGGGATTCCCCCCTCCCCAAATCCTTGAAGGACCAGCAGTAGAGCCTCCAATTTTTTTTTTTTTAAACAGACTTCTGCTTCAATAATGAAAATTATGCCCCCCCCCCCTTTTACAGGGGTTAAGATAAACAGTGAGTGCAGTCAAGTTGTAACATGGAAAATACCAGGAACAGACAATGTGGTAAGGTAAAGGTAAAGGTTCCCTTGCTCGAAAGCCAGTCGAATCCGACTCTAGGGTTGCGGTGCTCATCTCCGTTTCAAAGCCGAAGAGCCAGCGCTGTCCGAAGACGTTTCCGTGGTCATGTGGCCGGCATGACTAAACACCAAGGCACACGGAACGCCGTTACCTTCCCACCGAAGTGGTACCTATTTATCTACTTGCAATTTCTTGCTTTCGAACTGCTAGGTTGGCAGGAGCTGGAACTAGAGACGGGAGCTCACTCCGTCATGCGGCACTCTCGGGTCTCGAACTGCTGAACTACTGACCTTCCACAGCCTGCAGTTCAGCGTCTTAACCACTTGAGCCACCACAGCTTCCTGATAAAATGATTGTAAGTTTACTTATCAATGTCTCAGTCTGATTTTCTAACAATGCATTTATGTTTGAAAATTGGTGGGTGCACCGGGGGGGGGGTGCCACAAGGTAGCCTTGCCTAGTGTGCAAAAAAACCTGGGCTGGTCCTAATGACATGGTGCATTTTTGGATGTATAATTTTTCCTTCCACATGCTGCAAGGACAGGCAAACAGGACCTTACATGGTTCAGAAAGCCCGTAGCAAACTGAGGCTCTCTGCTCCCTGCCATTTTGAAGTTGGCCAGTGATATCATTTTTCTGCACCCAGCTGTACACGTCTGCTTCAACACTGTCTGAAAAACATAAGTACTTCTGGTTTCTCAGCTGCCGTTCCAGTGGCTTTATCATTACTTTTTTGCATTCAGCACATTCACTATCACAACATCATAACTGGCACATTTCCCACACAGTCTCCATCTGGAAATAAGTGAGCAAACCTTCTTCCAGATTTGTCTCTGTTTCCTGAAGTCCCCTAATTCTGTCTCATGCCTGTTCCCACAGTGCACCTCAGCTCTCTCACAATCCTCCATGAGAAGGTGAATCTGGGGTACACCAGAAACCAAAGATCACCATGACTTCCAGGTGCACACAATTAGTCACCTGTCAGGTAATCCTGACATCAGATGGATGGAAGGGTAGGAGGGAGGGATGGTCTGTAACTTTTCATGCTCTGGAATGTGGGGAGGTGTGCAGGTTGCCTAGGAGATTCAGAATTCCACTGCCCGGGCACTCTGTTATCTCACCAAATGTCCTTGGTCTCACAGCTCTGGTTTCCTCTGCTGGGACAGCTCTGGGGCATTTTGGTTATTTACTGCTTTATTACTTTTGCTCCTTTTTTCTGTGCGCGGGCTCAGTGACTATTGGTAGATAGAGAGGGGGGTATTTCAAGCTGGTATAACTGTGGCTGTCTCTTTAGAGTTAGCCATCACTGACAATGAGATGTTAATGTGCCTTTAGAACTGCTTTCAATAAACGCTATCTTCTTTATGAAGCCTGGTGTTTGACTGACTTTCTGAAGAGCCTGACATCACCAGAGGTCACCATGACCTCCAGGTGCACAAACACTCTCGCATACACACATATGAAAAATATGTTACAAATACAAAAAAGAAAATGACATATTAACCAGCTGAAACTCTGCTGCTCCTCTATCTCCCTCTAGTGTTTCCTAAGGGTTACAGCATGGTCAAAAGTGTTGCCGTCAGGTTCTCCTTCGGCTTTAATACCTATTCAACGGGCAGAAACTTAACAGGTGAAAGTGCACCCTGTTGCTGAATCTCCCAACTGGAAAAAACTGCCTTTGTTGAACTTCTACCTGCCATGTAACTGCAAAAAACTCAGGAACCGTCTTGGAAAAAGTCAGCACATAAAGTGGCTAGTAGTCTTAAACATGAATGAACCACATACAAAGCCCAGTTCAGTTCGTATGCTTGGATAAAATCAAGGGATTAAGTCACTATCTTTTAACCTCAGTGTTATCATCCCTTGGTTAACCTAAGCCATTCAAGTCCCTGATATAGAGAAAAGCACCTGATCTGTGATCTATCAGGCCAACTCTTTGTTCATCTCCTCCCCCTTTCTCCCTCCGCTTCTGTAATTTTCTGGATTATATGAGGAAAATGATTTTCTTCCTTTCTAGTGGAAAGAATACAATCTACCTTCCTTCGAAAAGTACTGAGCCTGCCCACGTGTGTGCCTTATGCAGCCATCTGTTTTTAAAGCCCCGCTCTCTGTCTCTCTCTCTTTATTTGTCTTTCTCTCTGTGTCTTTCTTAGCCTATCAAGGTAAGTATATTTTCAGGGGGTTTCAAGCTTATACCTTGATTAAAAATTTATTGGTCTTAAAGGTGCCACTGGATTCAAACTTTGTTAGACAGACAGACAGTATTATTTTCTCCTTCTGCCTTCCCATGGTGTGAAATATTCGGACTTGATGGTAAAATGCAGACCTTTTTTTGTGAATTTAAGTGACTTTCTGTGGCTGGGACCATGTGGTTGTTGTCTCTAGATGAGGCTGAATGAGGGCAGCATGACTTAAGGTTCCAGAGAGGTGCAAAGTGCACAGCCCCAAGGGTTTTGTAAGGCCTTTTTCTTATGCAACAATAAAATTGTTGGTGGAAAGTGCCATCAAGTTGCAGCTGACTGATGGCGACCTCGTAGTGATTTTGTATCCAGGGACAGTGTACTCAGGGACAGTGGGAGGGCTGCTAGTGTTGTGGCCTTACTGCTGGACCTCCTGATGGCACCTGGTATTTTTGGCCACTGTGGGGCAGAGTATTGGACTGGATGGGCTATTGGCCTGATTCAACATTGGCTTCTCAAAATGAGTTAATTGGTAATAGCCAGCATGGGTTTATGAAGAATAAGTCATGCCAGACTAACCTTATCTCCTT
The DNA here is from genome assembly GCA_029375565.1 of Gekko gecko. Taxonomy (NCBI): domain Eukaryota; kingdom Metazoa; phylum Chordata; class Lepidosauria; order Squamata; family Gekkonidae; genus Gekko; species Gekko gecko. The sequence goes on along the minus strand of JAPDNY010000003.1, from coordinate 83,178,777 downwards.
TTTTGACAGAGTTACTAAAATGGTTGACTCTGGCAATGCCATGGATATAGTGTATCTAGATTTCAGCAGAGCATTTGACAAAGTTTCTCATGATATCCTTGAGGATAAGCTGGTTAAGTGTGGGCTGGATGGCGCAACCATTGGATGGATTCATGGTTGGTTGAAAAATCGTACCCAACGAGTGCTCGTAAATGGCTCTGCGTCTACGTGGAGGGAAGTCTCAAGTGGAGTACCACAGGGCTCGGTCCTAGGCCCGGTGTTATTCAATGTTTTTATAAATGACCTGGATGAAGACATAGAGGGGATGCTTATCAAATTTGCAGATGACACGAAGCTGGGTGGGATTGCTAATTCTGAAAAAGACAGAGTCAGGATTCAGACGAATCTTGATAGGCTGGAACAGTGGGCTGAGACAAATAAAATGAATTTCAATAGAGATAAGTGCAAAGTCCTACACTTAGGTACAAAAATCAAAGGCACAGATATAGAATGGGAGGGACTTGGCTTGACAGCAGCACATGTGAAAGGGATCTAGGTGTTATGGTTGATCACAAGCTAAACATGAGCCTGCAGTGTGATACTGCTGTGAAGAAAGCTAATGCAATCTTAGGATGCATTAGCAGAAGCATTGTGTCCAGATCACGGGAGGTGGTAGTTCCGCTGTATTCTGCTATGGTCAGGCCCCACCTGGACTACTGTGTCCAGTTTTGGGCACCACATTTTCGGAAGGATGTTGACAAACTCGAGCGGGTCCAGAGGAGGGCGACCAGGATGGTGAGAGGGTTGGAGTCCAAGTCTTATGAGGAAAGGCTGAAGGAGTTGGGTATGTTTAGCCTGGAAAAGAGAAGGTTTAGAGGGGACATGATTGCAGTCTTCAAGTATCTGAAGGGCTGTCATGTAGAAGATGGAGTGGATCTATTCTCTCTTGCTCTGGATTGCAAGACTAGATCTAATGGGTGGAAATTACAAGGGAGTCGTTACTGGCTTAATATCAGGAGAAACTTCCTGACTGTAAGAGTGGTTGAGCAGTGGAACAGACTGCCTCGGGAGGTGGTGGATGCTCCTTCGCTGGACGTTTTCAAGAGGAGACTGGACAACCATCTTTTGGGGATGTTGTAGGTATGTAGGGGTTTCGGCTGTGTTCCTGCAGAGTGCAGGGGGTTGGACTAGATGGCCTGCAAGGTCCCTTCCAACTCTAACATTCTATGATTCTATGATTCTCTTATATTCTTATGTAATATCAGAGAATCTCTGTCAATGGGGGCTTTTCTGAAAAGGCAGCACAACCAGTGCATTGAATGCAGTAGTGCCAGCCTGGCGACAGAATCCTGTACCTGCCACTGCCTGCCTGCCAACCTGTACAGCATTATGCATTTAAAAGCTTCAAGACAGCATTCCCCCCCGCAGACTTGGGGAAACTGGGAAAGGAAGGATAGGTGGGAGTTGGGTTCCACACAACCTTATCTAACCTCTCTCCTCCCTGACACCCCCCCTAGCTTGTCACCTCACCTGTAAGATCAGATGGACTGCAGATGGACTGCTTGGGAGTTTCCTAAGGATACACAGCATGTGGCGTGCTCCAAGTCAAGAAGGTGCTTTCCCTGGGTCAGCCTCCTCCACACTTTGCAGCAAGAGAGACAGATAACAGGATAGTCACTCTCTCATTAACTTTTCCCTCCAGTGGCTGACCTGAATAGGGATGAATCAGGGGTATTCAGCCAGATGGGCTGGCCAAACCGAATGCACATCCCTACACACAAGTTCCAGGATGAGCCACCTAGAGAGATGGTGGCATGACGGTGGGGACATTCTGGTTGGACATCCCTGAAATCCTCCCACCCTTGACCCCAAACCCATTCCCCACCCTCAATCTGGGACCAGTTATCACCGCACCAGTAGGCAAACTACAGCTTGATCAGTGAGTTTCAGTTTTGGGGCAGGTTCCAAGGCCCACAGACTTGCAGCTTCCTGACCTAGAGGCCTTCCCAAAGAGAAGTGGCTGAGGGAGAATTTGACCTCACATGCTGGGAGTATATTGGTGGAAAATCACGGGAGGATTTGTCCATGGCCAGTAATCACATTGCCAACAGGTGGACTAGGACATGTTTTCTCGGTTTTCTTTCCCCTCGTTATTTGTAAACATTTTGGCGGCAGGTCCCAAGACCTGCAGACTCAGCCCCTCGGACCTAGAGGCCTTAGACCAAAAGGAAGTGGTTTAGGAAGAAGTTAGCTGCACACAGGTTTGGGTTTATTAGAGGAACCCTGGTATGTTTTAAGGACTACGTTGAAGTATTGGGTAGCCCAAGCTCTGCTAGCCAGCAAGTTTGAGCTTGTAAGAGCCACCCCACTGGAGGAAGACTTCAAAGTGTCCTCTTGGCCATGGACAGGTGAGGCTGCCCAACCAAGCTCTAACCTCATTTGTCCAGGCCACCAGTAGTGTGTTCTGAACACCTGCTGCAGTAGGCCCAGTTGAGGGAGACTCTGCATGGGGCCAGCCTGGTAGCACCCTACCTTGGGGGGGAGGCAGAAGGATTTGGTCCTGACCAGTAATCACTTTGCCATCCAGCAGGTGAGGAGGACATGGGCGGGCAGATGGGTGAGGCTGGGAATCCCAACCCCAGGGGACAGGGACCCTGCAAGGAACCCTGTTGTGATGGTCAAGGCAACATGAGCTGCCAACTCTGGAGGAATCAGTCCTGACCGATAATCACTTTGCTGTCAGGCAGATGAGAGGGACATAGGTGGGCAGACAGGCAAGGCTGGAAATCCCAACCTTAGGGGACAGAGACCCTGTGAGGAACCCTGCCTTGATGGTCCCTGACCAGGGCAATGTTAGCTGCCTGAGTCCTCCTGACCAGTAATCACTTTGTTGTCAGGTGGGAAAGGGGGACGTGGGCGGGTGGATGAGGGAGGCGGGGAGTCCCAGCGGAGTCCCAGCCCCAGTGGAAATAGAACCCTGCCTGGGGTCAGCCTGGTAGTGCCCTCCTTCAGAGTGGGAGGTGGAAGGATTTAGTCCTTTGCTGTCAGGTGGGTGGGGTGGGTGGACAGGTGAAGCAGAGGGTCCCCAGAAAGTGGTTTTTAAGTTGGGTGCCTCATTGGCATAGGACAGGGGAGACCCCAAGTCAGAGACTCAAGCAACCAGAGAAAAAAGGGGAGGTTGGGGAAGCAGGAAGAGAAACCCCACCAACAGTGGAAGAGGCAGTCAGCAACCTCCCTGAAAATGGTAAGTTGGTTGTCTTGTTGGCAGAGGAGGCCCCCCCCCCCCAAAGTCTGAGACTCAACCAGCCCAGGAAGATGGGTGTTTCTTTCTTTTGGCAGGAGTGGTGAAGGATAGCCTCACAGCCAGCAGTCAGAGCAGAGAGGTGACCCCCAAGACAGAGACTCAGGAGACCCAAGCAGAAAAGATGGGTTGCTTTGGGGAGGAAAGTGTCCGCTAGGCCTCTCTTGAGCCCTGGCTGTCCTGGGAGTGGGATGACTTTGGAATGCTAAGTTTCATTTCTGCTGTGTCTTCTCTGTTCCTCTTATCTCTCTTGGGAATTAATGCTGGTTAATTTGGTGGGCCTTTACCTGGCCCTTCGTTGGCCCTGGCCCATCAGGGGGTCTCTTTGAATTCGGTATAACTGTTTGCTTCACGTGCTTTTAATCAGTTTTAACACAAGACGGTTAAGATAACTGCATACTATCAATTGTCTCAATAAACTTTACTTCTTTGAATGAGAGCCGTTGGGAACTGATTGCTGCAGGAGTTTGACAGAAAGGTGCAAAGAAGGCAAGCCCCACAGCCAGCAGGCAGGGAGAGAGGCAACCCCCAAGACAGGAGCCCCCAAACTGAGTGGGGTGCCTTGGTGGCAGAGGAGAGGGGAAGACCCCAAGTCAGAGACTCAACCCAGCCAGGAAGAAGGGCGTTTTCCTTTGCATAGAGGCAGTACAGGCAAGCCCCCACAGCCAGCAGTCAGAGGAGAAATTTTTTACAAGCTATATGTGACCTCCAACCCTTGGGTTTTTAGTGGGTTTTCTTTTCTTTTCTATAGTGTGTAGATTCCCTCCTAATTTCGTTGTAGTTTTTAGTAAAAGCAAATAAAAAATCCCCTACGAGGGGCCCAAAAAAAAAAAGAAGAGCATACTTTTCAATTTTGAAAATCCTCTTTCTACAGAAATCAATGTTGGTGGACATTTTTTTTAAAAAAAGATATTCTAATGGAGAAATACCATTATTTGTATGAAACAAAACATATATGGATCAAAAGATGCAAAATAATGCTTATCGTTGCTTACGTATAACCAGAGCTCTTTTGTAGCAGGAACCTCCTTTGCATATTAGGCGACACACCCCCTAATGTTGCCAATCCTCCAAGAGTTTACAGAGCTTTTCTTACAGGGGCTACTGCAAGCTCTTGGAGGATTGGCTACATTAGGGGTGTGTCGCCTAATATGCAAAGGAGGTTCCTGCTACAGAAAGAGCCCTGTATAACTATTTATACTTTTAAGGTTTTCTCCTGCTTCTTAAAATGGTAAAGTTTTTGTTCAAGTCCTCAAAACTAATCTGCTGTGTGACAAATCTGCTTCTCAGCTTAGCCAAGACAAGGCATCCAGCCTGGCCCGTAGCTACGGTAGGGCTATTTGGGGCTCTGCCCCATCCTTAAAGGGACAGCCCCACAAGATTTCCTTCCAAAAATGTTTTTTAAAATCATATAAAACCATTTTTTCCTCAAAGCTGCGCACTCCCTGGCTGCACCGTGGCCAGCCACACCAAACAGACCCAAGAATAGTGAGTGAGTGCGAATCACCTTCCCTGACCAGCAGAAGGTCCTTTTAAGAAGGAGGAGGAGGAGAATCCGCCCACGCTGGTGGGGAAGGCGTGGCAGAGATCTGCAAGGAGTATCAGCTCTCAACTGAACCCCCTTAGGATTCAGACTTTACAGAAACTGACATACTGTGAGACACAAACAAGGACTAGGAGACATGGCATTCTCCGTGAAAAGATATAGTCTCAGCCTGTCCATATTTGTATCCACTCTACCTATACAGCGCATCTCAAAGGCTGTGTCTTCCAAAGAATCGGTGTTGTGATGTCTCTTTCTGCGAAAACAGATAACTCTACTTGCTTGTATACGTTATAGGGAACTATCCTGCTGAGAGGCCCAGGTCACAAAGTATGACGTGTGCAAATCATGATCCACTGACATTTTTTGCCCATTCTTGTGACACAGCATTAATGGGGAGGATTTATCTCTGCAACTCACTCAAGTATATTTGTCTTAAAATCATAGAATGTTAGAGTTGGAAGGGACCTTGCAGGTCATCTAGTCCAACCCCCTACACTCTGCAGGAGCAGAGCTGAAAGATAGCCCTACAACATACCTGAAAGATGGTCGTCCAGCCTCCGCTTGAAAACATCCAGCAAAGGAGCATCCACCACCTCCCGAGTCAGACTGTTCCACTGCTCAACCACTCTTACAGTTAGGAAGTTTCTCCCGATATTTAGCCGGTAACGACTCCCTTGTAATTTCCACCCATTAGATCTAGTCGTGCAATCCAGAGCAAGAGAGAATAGATCTGCTCCAGCTTCTATGTGACAGCCCTTCAAAGATTTGAAGACTGCAATCATGTCCCCTCTAAGCCTTCTCTTTCCCAGGCTAAGCATGCCCAAGTCTTCTTTTCTGGTATGCTGTCCTTTTTCAGCTATAACAATTTTGATCTATTGTTATTATGGCAAAATGAAGTGAACTCTTGTCCACGTTCTCTGCCTTATTTAAGCTTATTTAAACTTCACAATCCCAATTACTCCTGAATTCTGGTAACCTAGTATTCTTCAGGGAAAATCTCTGGCCACAGAGACACCAGAGGGTGTTCTACTCAATCATCTAAGGTAGCCTTTGACTCCCACCTTTGAGGAATCTACATTAGGTAGAGGAACTGAGGAGCCTTCAGGATGCTATCAGCAGTTTCCTGTCTTGGTTCTTCACAGGCCCTTCCTCTGTGAGTCTCTGAGGTTATAAAAAGGGTGCTCTGCAGTTATACTCTATACACTGGGGAGGGAAGTTTTGCAAGGGCTAGTTCCTTTAAGGGAATTTGAATCTCCAACATCTGTGCTGCTAGCACATTCTGCGGAGGAGGCAGGTAGGTAGATATCCTCATTTAGCTTTATACAGGAGTGGTGATCATAACGACAGTACTGTGTTTACCCAGAATGAAGATAACCCTGCGTGAGTGATGGTCTCCCTTAAAAATGGTTATATACAAGTTTTTTTTAATTACTTTACATAACTGTACTTTATATGAAGATAGATTCAGATGAGTAGCTGTGCTGGTCTGGAGCAGCAGAATAACGTTTGAGTCCAGGGGTACCTTTAAGACCAACAAAGTGTTAGACCAACAAAGTTTTATTCAAGCTATAAGCTTTCATGTGCAAGCACATACAAAAGCGTATACCTTGAATTAAACTTTGTTGCTCTTAAAGATGCCACTGGACTCAAACTTTGTTCTGTAATTTGTATGTTATTGATTTATACTTGTGATGCATTTATGTAGCACCCTTCCTGTATAGATCTGTGGTGTTTTACATGATGATGATGATGATGATGATAATTAATAATAAATCCCTGCTGCCAATGAATTTACAATCTAAATTGTGAAAGAAGGAAAGGGACGGAGGCATTGGCATATAAGCAACCTGTGCTTTTCATGAATCCTAAGCTTAGCTGTCTTTGGAGCAGAGTGGCTGTTTATAAAGGAACTGAACTCCATACATGCCAAAGCAGCCATACTCTGCCCAGGCAAAACTATGCATGCTTTGTAGGTCTTGGAGATTTATACAATATATACCACCATCATAACCAGCTTCATATGCCTTTGCAGCATAACTAATGCAGAACAACTGAGGGGTGCACCCAATTCCTTCTGCTTGCTCTGTGAGTGCCTCCCAGTGCCTGATCGTGTATCAGATATGTTGGATCCCATTGAGCTGGGCAACTGAACCCAATAGATGTCAATACAGGGAAGCATCTGATTGGAATAAAAGTAGAAAGGGTTACCGCATTCAAGGTTTGTAAGTGAAAGAATCCTTTTCCTCTGCCTTGTCACAAATGTGGCTATATTGCCCAAATCTCATATTAGACTCTCCACAGAGAGAATACATTTTCCTCAGCCTAACGTATCTCACAGGTTGCGGTTGTGAGGATAAAATGGAGAAGGAACCATGTATGATGCCTTGATCTTCTTGGAGGATGAATGCAATAGAAATAGATTTTTAAAAGAAGTGTTTCGGGGTACCAATGAGGCTGAAATACAACCTTACTGTTGTTTCTCAGACCCCAATAAGACCAAAGTACAACTTCACTCAACAAGGAAGCCATGTCTCTCTGAGGTACTCTAATAGAAGTGGGCTTGTGGAACTCTCTTGGGAAACATGCAGGCAACATTCAAATAGGAACAACTAACTCCCCTTACTTTAAAAACATTACAGATCTAATGGGTTGAATAATGTGGTGGCAAAAACACTGTGGATAAAGCCATACCTGGAAAAAGAAGGCTCTTAGGTGTCGGCCAGCTGCCCATTTCATCACGTATTTATTTGTGTTAATTTTTTATTACCACTTCAAGAAGCATCTGGTGGCACAGCACAGACCTTAGAAATGAAATGCGACTGACATTCTGAAGGGTACATACTGTAGTTCTTGGAGAGGATGTGTGCCAACACTTCCTTTTACAAAGACATCAGTCAGCTAGAAAAAGAGCAGTCAAACAGTTGATAGAGATTTCTCCACATAACTATAAAATGACAGCTACATCACACGTGACCTTTCCCCTTCACTAACATATCCCCTCTTCAGAAAAGAACAGTATGTGATCCTGTGTCAAAAGCTGGTGACTAGCTATTTTTTGTGACAATGTTTAGAAACCATCATGGCAAATAGACTGTCAGAGTCCTTAGTTAGTCAGCCAAACACCAGGCCTTGTTAATTGAAACAAGAATAGTATTTATTAAGCTGCAAGACTAGGTCACTTAAAACAGAAGCATTGTTAAGAATACCTTGGTTACATGAAGCATAGAGATATACCCTAAAGGGGGGGAAAGGCCCCTCCTTCTACCAATGGAGGAATCTCGTGCGCGCGGGAATCACAGAAGCTGTAAATAACAGTTCACCCTCCATCCCACCTTTCCCAGCCTAGCTGTTGTCTTTAGAAAGTGATAGGAGACAGTCAGCCTGGCTTTCAAGGCCATTCTTGGCCTGGGATCTTAAGATACGGCCCGGTTGCCCGGGCAGCATCGGCAGCTCCCCACATTCCATCCCACCAGTCTCAAAGCATCAATCAACACCCGACAGTCCCATCCTCCCTCCCTTCTTCCATACAGTCCCATCCTCCCTCCCTTCTCCATCCATTATGGCAGGCAATACCTGACATAGACATTTGCTTATACATGGTGGTGTACACAGATGTATGTCTCCCAACACACACATACATTCAAGTGTTCACACGCACGAGATAATGTGTGTGGGGGGAAGCAAGGCTATTTGCTCTGCAGGAATTTGACCTGCATTTGCATGATCACGCAGTCCCTGGGAGCTGTGGGGTGGCCCACCACTGCGTGATCAGACGCAACTGTGGGTGAGTTGGGGGGGGTTGGCCGTGTGTTTCCGGCGCACTTCAATGAGGGATTGATGATTTGCATCTCTGCACTCAGTGCTTCCTATGCAGTGTGCAATGATGTGCATACCAAAATGGGGGGGGACAATGCCATGGAGTCAGGATGGTCCAATCAGACCATCCCGATGCCATGGAAGCACGCTGGAGTGATCACACTGGAGAAAGTCCATTCCTGGCCCGTAGCAAACCCGTTTGCTACTGGGTTTTCCCTGGTGTCTTTTTACTCCGCTTCTGCAGCAGAGCAAAACAGGTTGCTGACGGGAGCAGGACACTTGGCAGATGCTGGTGTCTGATCGCACCCTTAAAATCCGTCCAGCATTTGCGCCTATGGCGTGGCTAATTCTGCGTGTGATCGTGCCCACAGTTAGGTTACACAGGAAACAACTGAGTGATTTAATGCCAAGTTTCTTAAACTTCTTTTTGCCAACCCCCAACCCTACATAAATCTACTCAGAATCTCTATAAGCCTTGTGTGTATATCATTCTGAGCAAACAACTATACCTTGCACTGCATTCATCTTGCCTGCCCAGAATTTCTCTGGAACCTGCTGTCCATATCTATGCAGTTGGCGTTTCCCAGAAAAGGAGGTCAGTTTGCTCAATGGATAGGTGCAATTAATCCATCCTGCCTCTGGGCTCACAGTCCCATAATCACCTGACATTTTAGACCCCTTTCTAGCTCTCAGCCTTCTTACTTCCAGTCTTCTTTTGCACTTTCAGTAGTTAACATCCTCAGTATGTTCAAGCCAAGCTACATGTGACGTGAGAGATCCATGACTGGATCACCTGTTTTGTTTTTAAACAGGGATTTGCATATTGAATGGCATTATTAGGCAAGGTGGTGTTTAACCCTTTTTTTCTGTGCCATTTTCCAGTTCTAAACCGTGCTTCAGGGTGCTGCAGTACTTTCTTCCCTACAAATCTAACAGCAGCTTTGGAGGCGAGGGCAAGTTGGGGAAAGGGTAGGGTTGCCAGTCTCCAGATGGTAGCAAGCACACGGGAAACACAGCAAAGTTAGACAAACATGAAGAAACACCATGTTAGAACAAAACACACTCTACTAATATGCACTTGTGTCTTCATATATTGATTTAAATACAATAGAGACCCTAGTGTATCTTATAGATATTCATTACAGCACAAAAACCTGAAGAACATTATATATTTACTAATAGAAAAGTCCACAGCTACAGAGACTTATTCCAGTGCTGTAGACTTGCTCCTGATAAGAGACTGATGAAGGTTGCAGCAGTCGTAAATGATGAGAGATGCAGCAGGCTGTTATGTTCTCCACAAAAAGTGATTCAGGAAGCATCAAAACAAGCAACAAGCCTCCCAGGCAAAAACTGTGTGTTTCAATAGATTCTTCTTCAGGCAGACATATTTTCCCCAGAATCTGAATTACAAATACAATATAACACAATATACTTTACATAGTAACCAGGGGAAAAAAGATAGAGCTAGTTTGCTGTACTCACCCAAAGCTGACAATTCTATAGAAGGCTTCTCTGGTACTCCACGGGAACACCCCAGAAAGACCACTCTAATAAAGCACAGCTGCACTAATGGTTCCAAAAGAATTAAAGGAACAGTACTTATAACATCTCGCAGAGTTATCACCTATAGCTGAGCTAATTGCTTGGATTCTAGGCCTGATTGTAAACTTACAGCATTACAATCTTAACAGCATTACAAGATAGCATTACAAAATTCAAGGGGAAATTTCAACATTACATACATGAACAAAGCCCAATAATTACAGAATAACATTACAAAACTCAAGGGGAAATCCCAACATAACATACATGGCCAAAGACCTAATAATAAAGGTACTACTAGTGGAAAACAGCCATCATGGATGATAAAATGCACCAAAACCCCGACTACAGTACCCATAAGCACACCTTTTATAAAAATGAACTGAGGTCTAAGGATACATTTAAGCCATGAGGAGATACTGTATTAAAGTTATGTATCAAGAAAGCTTCCTTTTGAAGCAATAGTCTATGCCAGTGGTGGGCAACTCATTAATCAAGAGAGCCAAATATCAACAGTACAACGACTGAAATTTCTTTTGAGAGCCAATTTTTTAAAACTTAAACTATATAGGTAAGTACATTGTTATTAACTTAATTAGTTAAAGTCCCCGCTCACTGGGTGACCTCAATCTAGACACAAACTTGCAGACTGGCCTACTTTGCAGGGCTGTTGTGAAGATAAGAGGGAAGTGGGAGACTGACACAGACTGCTTTGGACTTCCATGGGTGAGAAAGACAGGCTACGCATGAAGTCATAAGAACATAAGAGAAGCCAATGTTGAATCAGGCCAATGGTCCATCCATTCCGTCACACAGTGGCCAAGAATACCAGGTGCCACCAGGAGGTCCAGCAGTGGGGCCAGGGCACCAGAAGCCCTCCCACTGTTGCCCCCCCCAGCACCAGTAATAGAGTGCTGCCCCAGACTGAGAGTTCCTCCCTATACCTTGTGGCTAATAGCCACTGATGGACTTCTGCTCCAGATGTTGATCTAATTCCCTCTTGAAACTGTCCATGCTTGCAGCTGCCACCACCTCCTGCGGCAGTGAATTCCATGTGTTAAGAAGTACTGCCTTTTATCTGTTCAACTCTGACTGCTCAGCAACTTCATCGAGTTCTTGTATAGTGAGAAAGGGAGAAAAATACTTCTTTCTCAACCTGCTCTATCCCATGCATAATCTTGTAAACCTTGATCATGTCACCCCTCGGCATCGTTTCTCCAAGCTGTCGGAGAAGGTGGCTTTGGCTTCCCAGCCCTCTCTGTAGGTGTTCCAGGAGTATTTGGTAGGGCCCTGGGGAAACAGGTGATGCATTCTTTACTTAGTGCTAGGGGGGGCAGCAGTGGGAGGGCTTCTAGTGTCCAGTCTGCCCCCATGGGCTGCTGGAACCACACATAAGGGACCAGAAGACGACCCCTCCACAGCCGGGTGCCTCCCATCCCGCTCACCTCCCGGTTTCTCCCCATGGTCCCCCGTTCTACACACTCAAGAGGCACCCAGCAGCCACTGAGTGCGGGTCTCTGGCTCCGCCACACCCAGAGGAGCAGCCCGGCCGGCCAGAGCCCAGAAGCCGCAAGAGCAGGTTCCCCCCCCCAGGCACGGGAGGAGGAGGAGGCGGTGGCGGCCAGAGAGGGACCCCCCACCGTTGTTCAGCCCCGCCAGGGTGTGCCTCAGTTTCACTTCCAGGCTGCCTCCCTCCCGGTGGCCCTGGCAGGCCAACGCACTGCGGGGCTCAGGGTGCCTGCATATGCGTGCGCCGCATGGGAATGCCCGCCCGCCGCAGGATCCGTGCACGAGGCTTGCGGGGCTCTCCTCCCTTGGGCCACCAGAGGGATCGCTGGAGAGCGCAGGCGTGGCCCCCTGGCCTGGCCGAACCATGCGGCACCCTTGAGATGGCGCTCCTCCCTCCCCCTCGCCTTGCCCGCCCACCCCAGCATCACCTCCATCGCCCGCCCTGGCCGGCCCGGCACCACGGATGGATGACTGCCCACAGAAAGGGAAGAGCCACACTCAAGGGGCGAAAGAGCCGCATGTGGCTCGCGAGACGCAGTTTGCCGACCGCGGGTCTATGCATATCATGAATATCATGTGTCTTGCTACTCACTACTCTATAGATTGCTAAACATTGTAGATCATTAAAATCATGTTTTTGATCCAAATAGTGGCTCACGATAGGAGCATCTTGATTTTTGAGTCTCATCCCAGACATATGCTCCAATATATAAGTCTTTAAACTCCTCATGGTGGACCCCACATAAGATTTGGGGCAAGAACACCACAAAATGTAGACCACTCTAGTTGAATCACAATTAGTGAAATGTTTCAATCTCCATATAAAGTTATTTATTGTGATCTCATTAGTCTGGGTGGTATGCTTACATACTAAACAGTTTTTATCAGATTTAAAATGTCCTGGCAGCAAATTGGACTTGGACTGAAAATTATTTATATCAGAATGGACAACCATATCCTGAATGTTGGAACTATACACACACACACACACACAAAACTGGCTATACTAAATTGTCTTCATAACAGAGAACAGCAATGGACTCAACAAAGTTCCAATGAAGTTTATGAACTGCCAAAGCAAACGAAGATATTCCATGGGTAACATATTTGACCTTATCGCAGAGTACAAAACACATCTTAGTTATATCACTAGATCTGGAGTAATTATCAAGATCTGGCCCTGGACATTGTCAGAGATGTCCCTTTGAGGAAGGCTAGTCAGGCCAGGATTTAGGAAGCCATCAAACTATCCACTTACCTTGGTTGCCCACCTTTAAGCCACGAGAAAAGGGGGAGAATCCATTAAACAGGATTATTCTCCTACAGAATAAATAATGGATCTGTAGCATTGTGTCTTTTTGTGTTTTTTAAATTATAAAAGCATATATATCTATAAAAATAACTGGCAGGTTTTAAAGAATAAGCATGGGAAAAGTTACAGCAGACTTTTTGATATCATTTCAGGCTTTCTCCCTCCCTGGTTGATTCTACCTCCTCTTTAAAGCTAAAATTTCATGAAAACATTTCAGAAAGCTTCATAGAACAATATGCTAAACTGTTGTGACTCCATTGACACCAACAGTTTCAGCAGGCAAGATAAGCTCTTTCAGACAGGGACAGTGTGACCTTCAAAATCTCCACAGTCTATGTTTTCAGAAATGCTGAGCAAGGCAATGGGAACTTTTAAGTCCTCAAAACCCAGACAACTATGACCAGGGGTCTTTTAGTAGAAAAAGAGCTGCAGGAGCTTATTAGCATATGGTATGCTAATGAGCTATTAGGCTATTAGCATATGCTATGCCCCCTGACATCACTAGAAGTGATGTCAGAAGGGGAAGCAAAAGGTAAAAAGTAAAAAAAAAAAAGTAAACCTCTTATCATGTCACCCCTCAGTCATTGTTTCTCAAAACTAAGGCCCCGTTCACACTGAGCATTTGCCCCGCTGAAGGCATGGGAGCCCTGCGGACTTTCCATGCCCGATCATACGAGCACATCTGGGAGGCGTAGCGCTCCCGTGGCCAACCCGCGGCTTCCTGTGGAAAACGCGGAGTAAAAAACGACTAGGTCCGAAGTACTAGTTTCCGGAAACCCCGGGGCAAAGGCTGGCATCTGATCACGGGAGCGCCAGTATCCCGCGGCTTCCGACACCCGCCCATGTCCCCGGGGTTTCCGGATGTTGTAAGTTTCCATGGGATACGCACCAATGCTGAACAGCGCATGTGCACACACAAGACACTGACAGCGGCCCGCCCCCCCAAGGGCGTATGCACACTTCGCAACACTTCGCACTTGTGTGGTCTGGTGCTTTTTTGCCGCACTGCAGCAGTGCAGTGTGATCGAGGCACAGAGCTGGAGTGTGGCAACCCGGTGGCCCATGTGATCAGGCTACCGCGCCTTATTTAGCTCCGGAGCGAACTGCCATGCCTCTCCCCCACGTTTTCTGGCCCGTATGACCGGGGCCTAAGATCCCCAAACATGATAACCTTTCTTCATAGGGAAAGTGTCCTCCTCTTACTATTGCAGTAGCCCTTTTCTGCATTTTTTTCCAGTGCTATAAGTATTCTTTTTGAGGTGTGTGTGGTGTGAGTGGTCCAATGAGGTTGCACTATCAATTTATACATGTATAAATGATGTTCCTTTTGGTCTTTTGGGGTTTCTGTGTGGCACTGTGGCATGGAGGTAATGGGGGTAACCTGTTTGGGTGCCCATAGAATTAGGCCCATTAGTCCAATTGCTTTAAGACATGGGGGTGTATGTGGGGAGAGGCTCCCGAAGCTATCCTGAAAATTTGGAGCCTCTCCCTCAAACCCCTCCCCCGCCCCGAGGTACTAACAGCACCATAGAGATCAATGGAGGGGATGGGGCAACATGTTTTGGGGCCCATAGAATTGGACCCCCTGGTCCGATGTTCTTGAAACTTGGTGGGTATCTTGGGGAGAGGCTCTAACAGATACCCTGTGAGTTTGGAGCCTCTTCCTCAAACCCCTTCCCCTCCAGCCCCCAGAATATACCCTATGTTTTCACCATTGACTTCAATGGCCCATAGGATATAATGGGGCTGAAACTGAAATTCGGGTGGCCAAAAGACTCCTGAATCCGCTTGTACAGCCAAAACTGACATGCGGGAGCCTTTCTGCCTTCCGAAGCTGCCAGAGCTGCGCTCCAGTGCGTTCCCCCCCCAAAAGACCCCTGACTATGACAAAAACATCATCTAGGGCAGCGTTTTCAACCACTGTGCCGCGGCACACTAGTGTGCCGTGAGATATTGTCTGGTGTGCCGTGAGAATTACTTTATATATAGTCAATATAGGCACAGAGTTAATTTTTTTAACATTTTCTAATGGTGGTGTGCCTCGTGATTTTTTTCATGAAAAAAGTGTGCCTTTGCACAAAAAGGTTGAAAAACACTGATCTAGGGAAAGGTGTAAAACATCATGTGTGCTAACTTCAACCCGTATGAAGGTGTTGATCTACCAGATTTTTAGAATATTTCCCATCTAAATAGACTGTGGGCATGGTCTGATATTTAACTCTTGTGGGAAAAAAATGATGTAGATATTCTCATTCTCCACAGGCTCTTCCTGTGGCATGTATATGTGTTTAATTTTTATGCTAACATGCAGATTATGCTGTTGTATTGCATAAAGCCCCATCAGATGTCAGTAACAAGAATTCCTAAAACAATCTCTGTCTTCTTTAAGAGTACAGGCTTTACATTAGTCAGGTTTTCTTTAGATATGCTACAAAAGGATAACAAATGTTCACATTGCGAAATTAATTTTGTTAGCTCTGTTGGAATAAGCATACATTTTTAGTCTGTTTACTGGCATCTGATGAAAGCATTATCTGAGGGAAAAAACCATACCCTTGTGTATTTGTGCTATAAAGTAATGGAGAACAGATCAGCCTCAGCTTTAAGCAGAGCAACTGGAGTTTCTCAAGGCAAATTTAAGAGAAGCTGGTTTTGGACAACCTCCAGATCATTCAGGTTCTCTGTGTAACTGAGATATAGACCCCTCTGATAACCAACATGTTCATATATGTGTTGTGTCTTTATATTCTCCACAGGCCCAGAAGAAGACACCCCAAATGGGAGGGATGTCTTTGGGAAGTGAAGATTTGTTTAACCTATTTAACTATTCCTATTATTATGACTACACCGAAGTCCCTAGTGGTGCAGCGGCACCGTGCAGAAATGACAATGCCTCCGCTATGCTGAAGTACTTTGTGGCATTCCTCTATGTTGTGGTATGTCTTCTGAGCCTGGTTGGCAACTCCTTGGTGGTGCTGGTGGTCACCTACAACAAAGGAAACCGTTCTGTTACCGATGTGTATCTCCTTCACCTCGCCATTGCCGATTTGCTCTTTGCACTCACCTTGCCATTCTGGGCTATTTACCGAGCTCATGAATGGATTTTTGGGGATGTTATGTGCAAAGCCACTTCGGTCCTGAAGGAAGTCAACTTCTACAGTGGCATTCTCCTGTTGGCCTTTATCAGCATTGACCGTTACCTGGCAATAGTTTATGCTACACGGGCAGTCACTGAGAAGAGGCACTGGGTCAAATTTCTGTGCTTTGGCATCTGGCTTTTTTCTTTTCTTATTTCCTTCCCCATGGTTGTCTTCCGTAACGCTTTCCAGAATAACTCTTCTTTGGTTTGTTATGAGGACATTCAGGGGGAGAAAACATCTGAATGGAGGGTGATATTGAGAATCCTGCCACAAATGTTTGGCTTCATCATTCCTCTGATTGTCATGTTGTTTTGCTATAGTGTGACTGTGCACCGACTCTTACAGACCAAGAACAGCCAAAAGACTAAAGCCATGAAAGTCATCATAGCTGTAGTGCTGGTCTTCCTGCTCTGTTGGCTGCCCTACAATCTCTCTATTCTTGCTGACAGCCTCATGAGGTCCGAAATTATTGCTGAAACCTGTGATCGTCGTAGAAGCATCGATCTTGCTATTTCAAGCACCGAAATCCTAGGATTTGCTCACAGCTGTATAAACCCCATCATATATGCCTTTATAGGGCAGAAGTTCCGGAACAACTTCCTCAAGATCTTGGTCACACGAGGTATCATCAGCAAAACTGCCATGTTACGGTACAGGAAGGGATCTGCCTCATCGACCTCTGGTATTACTTCAACAACCCTCTGATTAGTGGTGCCCAGCAAACGGTGGACAGGATCCCTGAACGGTGTTCTACAACTGTTAAGTTGAAGTAGCAGGCTTTAAAATTCAGAGACTAAGGTCTGAATAACTCACTGATGCCACTGAGATGCTTCTGGAACTGCCGTTGCCTCTAGTAGCCTTTATTTGACAATGCTAAGTAATGCCACGAGAAAGTTCTGCCTGTTTGTCATAAACGCAAATAGGCTCCTCTGCAGCCTGAAAGAGCTTCCATCAAAGTAGTCTAAATATTCAGAATTACGAATCAAGAAACAAGTAGAATGTTCCCATATTAACAGGAAACTGGTTTTACACCAAAAAAGTTTACTAGTTTTTATCCAAACAATGCAGAGAAATATACAGAACAATCCTAAACAGTTACACCCTAATAAGCACACTGACTTCAATGGACTTAGCACTCTGCTTAACATTGCACTGTATTCAATGGGCCTAAAGGATCTCCCATCCTTCCAATCACTTCTGTACCAAACGGAACAAGTGATAAAATTTTGGATGAAGGCAGCCATAATTTTTATCTGAGTACTATTACAAATAATGAAAAATTGGCAGCCTTAATCTCCCATTTACCCTGATTGTTTTTCATTATTTTCTTCTCCATAGCCTGTTTCTTGTATATTTTTAAATAGAATACATTTGCATTATATATTTGACTGGATATATGAATTTACTTGTGCAACTTTTTGTGTGTTATGTGATTGTTTCCATGTGGGATCTATGTGGGGGGGGGAAGCATTTCTACTTTGATGCACTCAGCTGGAGCTTCTTAATTCCCATTATTCACTTGTGCTAAACTTCTGCCTGGGCTGGTTTTTCATGGATCTCTTGTCCACGTATCTCTGCTTCTCTCTTCTGTTGGGTGGCCACGAAAGACAGAGCCTGACGCGGTGCCTTATCTGTGGAACGCCTGCTCCTTACTCCTCTGCCCCTCTCTTCTGTGCAAAACTTGTTAACTTTCTAGTGAAAAGGCATTTGTAAATTGGTGATATTTGGGGATCTTCAATGATTTGCGATTCTACGCTAAGCAGGTCTATTTATTTAGTATTATTTAGTACTCAGGTCTATTCAGTAGGGCTTACTCTCAGGAGAGTGTTCTTAGGACTGCAGTGTTAATTCAGCTATTTTTGCAGCTTTTTTGCTGGTTGTGTTTGTGCTATTCCTTTTGTTTTGTTTTGTGCTTTTATGCTGTTCTGTTGCTTTTATATTTTCATATTGCTTTGTTTGTTTTGTTGTATTGTGTGCTCTTATTTGGAAACTGCTTCAGACAGGTGATATAGAAATACATTAAAGAAATGGACAATTATAGAATCACAGAACTGGAAGGTATCCAGTTCTGCCAGTCATCTAGTTCAACCCCCTGCACAGTGCAGGGAATTCATAAATACCTACCCCCCCCCACTCCCAGTGACCACTGCTCTATTGCCAAAAGAGGGCATCCGCAGGGCAGACAGGGGCCAGAGAGGGCTCTGGCTGACCTCTGTAGTCTGCACACTGTTGATGCAGGATGTCTCATGTACAAGTTATTTGAGATTTCCCACTACCACCACCCACAGACACTCTTATATTGTATGCAGTTCTGTCAGAAATACAAACTAGAAGGGAAGGCAGCAACTATGTAAATGTGTTCTGACTGACAGGGCTCATTTCCTGCAGAAGCACACAGGAGTGAACCTCCGGCAATAAGGAGCCCAGGGGGTGGGCACATGCAGCAAGCCCCGCCCCCTGCTCCCAGCAGCTCCCCTCACCTTCCATGGCCTGCTGGCGGAGGTGCTGCCATGAGCTGGCCCTTGAGCTGCTCCTTCACTGCCTGGGCCATGGCACCCAGCCCGCCCAGGCTCTGCCCATCCTCATGCCAGCCCTGGTATGGCACCTCTGCAAGGTGGGGCCTGGTGACTCCCACGAGGCCCCAGCCTCCTGCGCCTACTCGGCCTCCTCCTTGCGCCTCTGCCCCACCATTGCCCCGGCCCTCTACCTGCTTGAGGCCATGCACGTCCTCCACGCCACCCTCCTTGACCCACAAGCAGCCACACAGTTTCCTGCACTTGCCGGCCATCCAAAGGAGTCCAGGGGCACCTTCAAGACCAAGGTTTATTCAGGTACAAGCGCTCCCTCCTCTGTGAGGGCAGATCTGTGTGTTCCCCCCCCCATAGCTAGCAATCCAAAAGAGTCCAGTGGAGCCTGAGCGGTGGGTGTTGCCTTCTGACACACTTCCAGTGATGTCAGAGGGTGTGGCATATGCAAATAAGTTGTGCTAATTAGTTATGCTAATGAGCTCCTGAACCTCTTTTTCTACAAAATGATCCCTGCTGACTGATATGCAGTAAGTAAAATGATACCTCACTGGGTCAAATAAAGAAATTATCGTTATCTATTTCATATTTCTTAAATTTCTGCAAGCAGAGCAGTGGTCTCCAATGTGGTGCCCATGGGTGCCAGGGAGCCCACTGATTTGTTTCCTGGTGCCCACTTGCTTCTTTCCCAACCCAGTTTCCCCTCAAAGCAAAGAGTCACTGCTGACTTTGCTCCACCTCACTGGAGCAGGAAGTGCTTCAGAAGACCTCAGGGAGGCATCGTCTTTGGGTCTGCAGGAAGGATCAGCTTTGAAATAGCTGCTTCTGACACAGGAGGATGCTTATTTTGGAACCTGGCAACATTTTGTGAACAAATCCAATCCTCACAGCAGCCAATTTGTGAAAAGGAAAGGTTGGGGCACTCAGGGCTCTTTAGCTTGGAGAAATGACGGCTGAGGGGTGACATAATCGAGGTTTATAAGATTATGCATGGGATAGAGCAGGTGGAGAAAGAGATACTTTTCTCCCTTTCTCACAAGAACCCATGGGCACTCAATGAAATTGCTGAGCGGTCAAGTTAGAATGTATAAAAGGAAGTCCTTCACCCAAAGAGTGATTAACACATGGAATTCACTGCCACAGGAGGTGGTGGCAGCTACAAGCATGGATGGCTTCAAGAGGGAATTAGATAAGTATATGGAGCAGAGGTCCATCAGTGGCTATTAGCCACAAGGTATAGATAGGGACTCTGGGGCAAGTGATGCTCTGTATTCTTAGTGCTTGAGGGGGTCAATAGTGGGAGGGCTTCTAGGGTCCTGGCCCCACTGCTGGACCTCCTGATGGCACCTGGTATTTTTGGCCACTGTGTGACAGAGTGTTGGACTAGATGGGCCATTGGCCTGATCCAACATTGGCTTCTCTTACGTTCTTATGTTCTTATGTTAACACCTCTGATGGCAGCCATTATGAAGTGCTGCCTACCACCCTCTCCCCAAATTCAGATAGTGCCAACAGGCTGATGTGTAGCATATCATGGTTTTTATTAGAACACTGCCAGTTGGTTTTATGATAGAACTGAAACTTTTCCATATGTAACAGTACAACTATTAGGACATGTTTACACTTTTTGTTTTATGTCTTATTGTCCTATTTCAAAGCACATGCCATTGAAGAATTTCATATTTTGCATGTTTCCTACAAAGAAAACAACTCTGTGCAATGCATAAAGTGAAGGCTACGGGTTAGAGCTAGACCAAGTTTTCCACTAAAGGAAGTCAGCAGATCAGACCTGTCCTGCCTCTTCCCCCTCCTGCTGCAGCCCATTGGTCTCCCTGAAATGCTTCTCCTGGGGCAGAAGGGATCTTCAGGAATTACGTGAGGACAAATGAGGGGTCTGCAACAGGAAGGGGGAATTGGCAGAAATTACATCTACCTTTCCATTAGCAGAAAATTCAGTCTGGATCCAACCTTGTTTGCAGATTGTTACATGTGGGAACCACATTTATGTACACAGCACAAGTTCATTGTGAATATCACCCAACTGCAGCTTCCCAGCTCATGTAGAACAACTAGTGAATAACAACCATGTGCACAAGCCATAGGTGACAATCTGCATATGAGTTTCATTCTGTTTCTTCCACAAATCTGATTTGCATGTAAGAACTCTGTAATGTGTGAAGTGGCTGTGAGTTACTTAGCTGTTAGGTCATGCTTTTATAGGAAAGATTGCTACAGATCAGTGTCAGACCGATATAGGGAAATCTATAAGTGGGGGAAAGGAATTTATGTGAGTTATAATAGTCTTGAATCACAAAGTAAAATGTTGATAAAGGCCTGGGTTAGCAACCTGTGAATGACAGAACATATTACAATATTGCTCTGTACAGTATTAATAAGAAGCAGTGTGATTAGATTTATTGTAAATCCAGAGGTCAAAAACTCCTTTCAACATAATACTTTTGCTTCTGAAACTTGAGGTGTGGGAAACTTGAGGTGTTCTCCCATAGCATTTGATCTTTGTGTCAACTTAATGTTCTGATGGAAAAGATTGTTATCTAAAACAAATTATAGCGTAGGCAACTTTGCCATTAAATAGACTTTATAAACCCTATGAATGTGTGCACAGCTTTTTTAGAAATGAATAAAACAGTGAACTACATTTTGAGATGTGTTCAAATGGGCTCGTTTCTGTGTTTTCAGCTGGCTAGTTGTGTTCCTGTCATCAAAACAAAAGAGAATGGTTAAGTCAATTTGAAATTTTATTATTCCTTTTGTGAGCAACTATTGGTAAAGGAGAAGCAACAAAAGAGTCTTGTGGCATCTTAAAGGCTAACTATTTTATTGTAGCATAACTTTTTGTGGGCCTTGCTAGGGCCAAAATAGATGTTATAGTGTGTCTGTGGCTGCCATGAGGATGTTGCTATAATCTCTCCTTATATATAATTGTGTTTTGGTCATGGACTCTCCTGAACATTCCACACGCTCCCAAATCAGTTGGATCCCTGATCTGTCACGCAGAGGGTGTCCCTAGCCACTGGTTGCATTGCTGGAGTCCCGCCCAGCCACTACTCAAGAGTACTTGCGTGCCATTGGCCAGATGCTGGGTTTGCTCCTCTTCCCTGCCCACTCCTTCAGCCACTGTGCCCTGTCAGAATTTCTGGCAAACGGCTTTCTCTCTTGATGAAGATGCTTGCCTCCTGTGCGGGACTAACTTTTCCCTCCATAGCTGTTGGTAGGTGTAACAAAATGGCAGCTAGGTAAAGGTAAAGGTTCCCTTGCTCGAAAGCCAGTCAAATCCGACTCTAGGGTTGCGGTGCTCATCTCCGTTTCAAAGCCGAAGAGCCAGCACTGTCCGAAGACATTTCCGTGGTCATGTGGCCAGCATGACTGAACACTAAGGTGCACGGAATGCTGTTACCTTCCCACCGAAGTGATACCTATTTATCTACTTGCAATTTCTTGCTTTCGAACTGCTAGGTTGGCAGGAGCTGGAACTAGAGACAGGAGCTCACCCCGTCATGCGGCACCCGGGTCTCGAACTGCTGAACTACTGACCTTCCACGTCCTGCAGTTCAGTGTTTTTGTTTTTTTGTAGTAAAACTCTCCTAAAGAGGAGAGAATTTTATTCTTTTTATATAAGAAAAAGGTAGGGTAGACAGATGGAGAAAGAAAAAGATGGAGTGAAGTTTTTTCTGTTAAAAAGGGTTAGTTTTAGTTAGTAATCAATACCATTTTTGGCATCTATCATGGTTAGAAGATCTTCTTTTTAGCTTTGCAAAGTCCAAAATCATTCTGTTAATACAGTTAGTAAAGTCCATCGGGGTTAGTAATTAAACAGCTCCTTCCAGATGCAACATGAACAATCCTCAAGGTGTCTTCTTTTTAAGTCTCTTCCAATTATGGATTAAGTCCTTTTTAACCTGGATGCCTTCCGTTCCTTCATCGCCTCCTTCCCCTGGGCTGCTGTCTTCTTCATTGCTTGTCTCAATTTTGAGTGCTGCGTCTTCCTCCCAGCTGGCGTGTCTCTTCAGAAGTTTTTGCTTTTTAAGAATGTAGTCTATCTTCTTTCTTTTCTCTTTTCCCTTATACTTCTGACCTTCAAATTTCCAGGGCGCCATAGCCACTTCACATGAAATTAGATCTCTGATATATTGCCTGCTATGCTCAGCCTCCCCTTCTACTGGCAGAGTATTTTCTTTTATAAAAGCGGAGTAGGCTTTGGGAGCCATGTCCACCTCTTCTTTTATTTCTTTCGCTTCACTGCCAGTTAGGGGTGCCAAAACACTCGTCAAGGTAAATCCGAGATCTTCTTTCTCTTCTTCTTTTACGCCCTGAAGACTTAAAATCAAATTCGTTTTCTGTTCAATTTCCGCCATCTTCCTTGATGTTTCTGATATTTGTTTCTGTCGACTGATGAAGACACTTTCCACTTTAAGCAAAGTTTCGTTGATTTTCTGCATTTCCTCCAGCAGAGGGCGCAGTATCTCATTACTCATTTTCTTGTTGATTGACAGCAAGCTCGGGGGGGGGGGCTACCCGGACCGGAAGTCCCTCCTCTCTTCTCTTCCGGTTTCTGCAGGACTTTCCCCGTTGTCGACATTTTGTTTTATTGTTTACTTTTACAAAGTTCGTGCCGCATCCCCCAGGAAGCTAAAAGGATCGTAGTCTTCCGTACAACCCCGACGGTACTTTCACCAACACTGTTTTTTCTCTCTGCCCCCCTTCGCGCTCCCTTTTTAGATCTTGCTTCTCAATCGGGGTGGGGACTCCTCCCTCCTCCCAAACGGTTAAACGCTCGCGGGGGGGCTCAAATTCACGCTTCAAAATAGATCTTCAACTCATGATTCGATGCCTCTTCTTCTTTTTATATTAAATCATAGCGCTGTCTTCACTTCTGGAAGTCAGTGGCGCTGCTAAGTCCCATTACGGGCACCGACGCAGCGGGGCCGATTGGGGCGGGGAGAAAGCCTCAATTTCCCGGCTATCTGCCGGCAAAGAGGCTACTCCCCAAAGCGCCCCCGGTTCGGAGCCTTTGCCTAAGGCTCAGCTAGGGTCTTTCGTACATGCGAAGACCCCCCTGACTGCGTGTGGGCTAACCACCTCCAGGAGTGTCCCGAGAGGCGGCCGCCATTCGCGACGCTGAAACCGAAACCCCCTGCAGTTCAGTGTTTTAACCACTTGAGCCACCGCAGCTCCACCTGTGTCTATAAGATGGCTGCTGTCTGTGTGTTTAAAATGTTCCCCCAGAGGTTTTAATTGAGCTGTAGTTCCAGAGAGGGCCTACAGGGGTATCACTCACTGGGTTGAATGGGGCTTCCTCATCTGCTGGCCTACAGTTCCCAGCTGCCCCAAGGCCAAAAAGTGAGTGTGTTTTCTGCAGAAGAAATAGAGGCAGTCTATAGAAGGACCACCTCCTATGCCAGGAAACATAAAATACCACATGAGGTCCATGTTAAATTTTATAAAAAAGAACTTAGAGATAAAATACTTCAGGAAGCTAGAGATAACAAAGTTATAATTAAGGATGCAGAAATCACATTCTTAAAGGAAGTTCCCTGGCGCGTAAGAGAGAGGAGACAAAATTATTCTATTTTAACAGGTCTACTTAGAGATAATGCCATATTGTATAGTTGGCTGCTCCCAGAGGGTATTCTCTTTGCCTACAGAGACACTAGATATAGACTAAATTCTGTCTTTAAGTTGAGAATTTTCTGGAGAGGTTTGGTGATGACTTAGGTTGGCACAGAGAAGAAAGAAATCAAGAAGAAGAGGAAGAAGGCCAGGAAAGAGATGCAGAAAAAGAAAGTAAGACCCACTATGATAAAGAAGGACAACAAACAAATTGGAGAAAAAAAATAGAGGTAAGAAAGCTACACATTTCCAAATTGTAACTAGGAATCAACAAAGAAATAGAAATAGGAATAACAAGAATGATAATGAAGAAGTCTAAAGACTTAACGTTACCATCAATAAATGTCAATGGATTGAAAACCCCCCAAAAAAGTAGAAAAATTGTCCATCAAATTATAAAACAACATAGTGATATTGTATGTTTGCAAGAAACTCATATTTAAAAAGATCATGTTCAGCATTTAATTTATAAAGAATTAGGACAGGTGTTATAGCAGCAGACTCTAAAAAGAAAAGGGGAGTAGCAATTTATGTTAAAGACTTTTTACATCCAGAATTAATGTATAGCTCCGACGATGGAAGAATTCTAGCAATAACAATAGTCAAAGAAGGAAAGAAGATTCTAATACTCAATATATACGCACCCAACCAAAGCCAAGATAGTTTTTACAGAGAAGTTCGCAAGGTTTTGGAAATGGAATCTTTTGAATATATTTGTTTGATAGGAGACTTTATTGCAGAGCCGGCGCAACCATTAAGGCCAAGTGAGGCGACTGCCTAAGGTCGGAGACCTCTGAGGGGTGCAGAGGCCAGCAAGCGGGGTGAGGACGATAGCAAGAGCGGCGCTGATGACGAGCAGGAATTGTTGTCTCTGCTGCCTTGGGCTCACCTGACGGGGAGAAAAGGAAACAAGCAGCCCCACACTGCCTGGTCAGTTCTGCTCTGACGCTGCAGGTGCCCCTCCCCAGTCACCCTCTCCGCCCCTGCAGGCACTTCTCGGTGACCTGCCCACTGCCACTGCCTTCTCCCCTCCCCTCCTGAGCCACACTGAGCCGGGTCAGTTCATCATTAGCGTGTGCCACCTGGGCTGCTGGGCATGGCTGAGTGAGCCATTGTCTGCAGCAGCGCGGAGGTGAAGGGGGCAGGTTCATTTAACTGACACCCCTTGCTCTGAATTATTGCATCAAAATGTCTGTGCTGTTGCAATCTTGAGTATACTGTTCAAGAGTGTATCTGTAAACTGCAAATCTACTTTTGATTTATTGACATTCACTACAGAAATCTTATGCTCAGAGTTCTAAGCCTAGGGCCCAGGGGAAAACATGAAATGGCTGAGCATTGCAACCTTTTGTACATAAGTTGCTTCATGTGCTGGTGAAGAACATGAGAAGGTACCATGACACAGACTGAGGGCTACGTGTTTGCCTAAGTGGTCACTATCAGCCTACTATCTGGGAAGTCTAACTTCAAAATCCCCAAAGGGGTGACATGATAGAGGTTGACAAGATTATGCACGGCATGGGATAGAGAAGGTAGAGAAAGAAATACTTTTCTCCCTTTCTCACAATACAACTTGGGGGAATTCAATGAAATTGCTGAGCAGTCAGGTTAGAATGGATAAAAGGAAGTATTTCTTCACCCCAAGAGTGATTAACGCATGGAATTCACTGCCACAGGAGGTGGTGGTGACTACAAGTATGGATGGCTTCAAGAGGAAATGGGATGAACATCTGGAGCAGAGGTCCATCAGTGGCTATTAGCCACAAGGTATAGGTTGGAACTCTCGGTCTGGGACAAGTAATGCTCTGTATTCTTGGTGCTTGGGGGGGGCAACAGTGGGTGGTCTTCTAGTTTCCTGGCCCCACTGCTGGACCTCCTGATGGCCCCTAGTATTTTTGGCCACTGTGTGACACAGAGTGTTGGACTGGATGGGCCATTGGCCTGATCCAATATTGGCTTCTCTTATGTTCTTAAGTCTGGGGCAAGTGATGCTCTATATTCTTGCTGCTTGGGGGGGGGGCAACAGTGGGAGAGCTTCTAGTGTCCTGGCCCCACTGGTGGACCTCCTAATGGTACCTGGTATTTCTGGCCACAGAGTGTTGGACTGGATGTGCTTGATCCAACATTGGCTTCTCTTATGTTCTTAGCATGTGCCCACTTCTTCACATACACTGAAACAAATTTCCTTAGATATTACACGCAGGTAGGGGAAGCTAGTTGTCAAGAAGAGATGATTAGAGTCAAGATGAATAAGCAACTGAGCAATAAAAACAGCAGGACTGGAACAGCAATACAGTAGGATGTGTAAATTGCAGTTCTCTGCATAGGACAAACAGGTAAACCCTACACCAAAGGGTAAAGGGACACAAATCTGACATCAAGAATTGCAAAACTGAGAAAATTGTAGAACTAGTTTTGCAAAAGAGACTCTTTGGTTTGGCAATTATTTCAGTTGAACACACTGAAGCATCAGCATTTGAACTGAAGGAATCAGAGACAAAATTTGCAAAGGAAAAGGCACACAAAACGAGATTTTGATGTGCCTGAAATGGAAACATTCAAGAGCCTTAATTTTTGACATCACAATTCACAGGATTATTCAAAATGTTTGGTGAGTTGTGTGCTAAAACTGTTTTCTGTTTGAGAAAGAAAGGCTGTCATTTTACTTATTTTCACATTTTTTTAAAAAACTAGCAGTGTCAAGTTTTGACCTTTTAATATTCCCTAGAATTCATCTGTTTTTAAAAATTGGTTAGCGGGGCGGCGGCGCAAGTAGTTAGCCTTGCCTAGGGCGCAAAAAAGCCTGGCACCGGCCCTGTTTTAATACAGTATTTGACCCACGGCTGGATAGGAAGAATGAAACAAAAAACAAGAAATCTAGTAGGACTCTCCCTCAAATTTTCTTGAAGACTGCAGAAGAATATAATCTTTTAGATGCTTGGAGAGTACGGAATTTAGATAAAAGAGATTTCACCTATTATTCACCTAGATTCAAATCCTGGTCAAGAATAGATATGATATGGATGTCATCTGTGATTATAAGAGATCTAAAAGAAGTAGAAATATTGCCTAGGGCATATGCTGATCATTGCTCTGCTCTCTATACAATTATTTCAAACCCAGAAAAAGGCTAGATGGAAGCTGAATACCAACTTGTTATCGGATAAAGAGTTTGTAACTAGAACTAAGATAGACATTCAAGATTTCTTTGAGGGAAACAAATGCCTTGGGGATCTTGAATTCCCAAAATAAAAGTAGAAGATTTCTTTTTGGCTAGACGGTGCTTCAATAATATGAGAGACTTTGGACTTTGAGTCCAAGACTTCTGCTTAAGGAGAAGAAGCTTTTTTTGGAAGTCCGTAGTTTCAAGATGCTCTAATTCACAGTGCAATGAAGGGAGGGCTTTGTAAAATTGCTGGCCTACATATCGTTTATGTGCCTGCTCTAATTGAGCAATCTTCAACATCAGTTCACTACATTTTGGTGGAGGGAGGCACTTCAGTGCCATAGAATACACATTCCAAAGCGGCCGTTTTGTCCAGGTGAACTGATTTATGTCACCTGGAGATCAGTTGTAATAGTGGGAGATCTCCAGCCACCACCTGGAGGATGGCAACAGTATGCAACAGTAGTTATTTGAAGTAAATTGTATGACCTTATAGACGTACCACTGATTGTGTTTGAGACCCTTCGAGAGTCCCCCGAGTAGCCCAATTTCTCTTCGGTTTGTGTTACCCAAACAAATCTCTCTAGCAAAATTTTGTAATTGGTTGCCCAGAAAAATAGAACATGCATGGTCCCATCATTTAGCCACTATATTCAAAGGGCAAATGTATTGTTCCGCCTGTCTTGAAGTCTGCCCAGAGCTGAAAGGAAGGTTCCCAGACATTCTAGTGTCTGACTAATTGCCCAATTTTTGCAAGTCAAGTCAGTCCCCAAAGCAGCATGTAAGGTCAGTTTGAGACAGGTTTTATGATGTGTGAACTGTTATCCAAGAAAAATACCAATTATTTATGCATGAGGATTTTAGTAGCTCTTTACCAAGCCAAAAATCCAATATGCAGGGTCAGCCAAAGTATTTTTGGCACCCTACACAAACTAGACTTTGTCCCCCCGATTCAATAGGGACAAAAGTGAGAATCAATATTTTACTTACTGGTCATTCAAAATGAACAAAGTAAAAATAAAAATAGATAAGATCTTCAACAACCCTCCCTGTTGCATCATGGTGCCACCATATGGAAGACCAGAGTCTAGGTTCTAGAAGCCAGTTCATGCCAGTTCATGCCAATCTTCCCTTCAAGCCAGTAGAGAAGGCTCCTTTCATCCTTTTGGTGTCCCTCAAAATTGGGTGCCCTAGGCAACTGCCAAGGTTTGCCTAGTGACTGAGCTGGCCCTGCACAGATGGCCAATCACTACTGCTAAGAAAAAACTATAGAGATTGCTGGGTAAGAGATTTTGGCAAATTAAGGTGTGTTTTTTTTAACCTAAGTCTTCTCTGCCCCCTCTATGTTGCTGTTCTAACTGGCCTCTTTCCCAGAGACAGCATTCCGTAAAGACTGATTGATACATGACATTTCAGACATGTCATTTTCAGGATGCCACAACAGTTGTTACCCAACTGGCTTTTGCAAAAGCCCCTACATCCTGTACATCTCCCGATGTACTGTAAACTACTGACATCATATTTCTGGCAGAACTGAGAGAGAAAAACACTGTATGATGACGTCAAATGTTGCTGTGGAGTCCTCAAAGCAGCCTAGCCGAGGAATGCTCCTAGGCTTCCCCATTCAGATGCACAGCCAGTCATGTATGCATTTCCACGGGTGTATGGATTAATGATAGGGAGCTTATAAGACCCTGGGTGTCAACTGACCAAAAAAAGAAACCCTCAGCTTGCCTTTTAAGAACATAAGATCCCTGCTGTATCAGACAAGTGGTCCATCTAGTCCAACATCCTGTCTCACAGAGTGGCCAACCAGTTCCTCTGGAGGTCCAACACCATAAAGGCCAAGGCCTTCCTCTGATGTTGCCTCCTGGCACTGGAATTAAGAACATAAGAACATAGAGAAGCCAATGTTGGATCAGGCCAACGGCCCATCTAGTCCAACACTCTGTCACACAGTGGCCAAAAATACTAGGTGCCATCAGGAGGTCCAGCAGTGGGGCCAGGGCACTAGAAGCCCTCCCACTGTTGACCCCTCCCAAGCACCAAGAATACAGTGCATCACTTGCCCCAGACTGAGAGTTCCTATCTATACCTTGGGGCTAATCGCCACTGATGGACTTCTGCTCCATATGCTTATCCATATGTTCCATATGCTTATTCAGAGAGTGACTGTCTTTGAACATGGAGGTTCCCCTCAGTCACATGTTAGTGGCTACCAATAGATCCATCCTCCATGAATCTATCTAATCCCCTTTTAAAGCTGACTATTCCTGTGGCCTTATCCTCTGGCATCGAATTCCATGTTTTGGTTACACTGTGTGTAAAGAAGTATTTCCTTTTGTTCATCCTGAACCTACTGCCCATCAGCTTCATTGGATGCCCTCAAATTCTAGTCTTTTTGAGAGAGGGAGACTGTTGCTGTCCTCAATCACAGGCCCAGCAGAACTGTCCCAGGTCCTGCAGGGCACGGATGTCACCAGGCAGAGAGTTCCACCAGGCCGGGGCCAGGGCTGAAAGGGCCCTGGCCCAGGTCAAGGACAGCAGGGATCACCAGAAGATTTTGCTCCCCAGAGCATAATGCTCTTTGGGGGTGTGCATTATTAACATCAGTTTGATGAGTAGTAAAATCATCAGGGGACCTGCCAACACCTGCTGACCCAGTAGCAGCTAAAGACACAGGAGCAGAGGATGAGGAAAGAACTGGCAATTCTGCTGAGGACCCAGGAACACGTGCTGGTCTGCCTAGTGTGCTTTCTGCAGAAGATCACCGTAGAAAGTATGCTGGATGAAGTTAAGGGATGCATTTTAGCAGCACAAAGATGTATTGACAGTGAAAGGTGCATCTGCTGAATTTCTGCCTGTTGCATAAGTAACAGCACCTACCCTTTTATTGGGTAAGAGGCAGAAACCTTAATTCCTTAAGAATTATTAATTTATTTAGATATTTATACTTTGAGCAGCAAATCACAACACTGAAGAAATTTGCATGGATGACACAGACATCACAGGGATTTAGCTATTAGCCCCCACAGAGGTTTTAGAATGGATTGTACAGAAGTTCACACCATCTAATTCCATCTAGGACAAGACTATTGCCTTGCTTTAGTGCTCTAGGGAAGGCAGGAATTCCACAGATGCACCTGTTGTATGTTTGCCAATTGGCCAGGAGAAAATTGTCCTGGAAATGTGCAGCTGAAGCTTTTCTTAGCACTGAGGCAAATAATACAAACATGTGCTGCAGATCAAACATTGCAGGAGCAGCTAGTTTATAAACCGGCAACTCCAAAGGCCATACTAGATGGTACATGTCCTATAAGTCAGAGCTCCATAGTGGTGAAATGGTCCCACATCCACTCCAGCTCCTGAAAACTGTGTTGGAAGGGAAGTCGAAGCCCCTTCTCCCTGCATCACACCCCTGAGCCAAATCGAGCCCCCGTGTGTTTGGGAACTTTAGTTAGTTTCCTGACATAACATCTGTCTGCAAGTCAGGCTGGGCCACTCCAATGTGTCTTGTGGCAGACATATTGTCTGGTTTGGCCCTACACTATTACAGTTTTTGAAAGTCTCAGTTTCAGGCATTTTAAATACTTTGCAACCGCATGCGTAGTGCTTAGATTAGGACTGGGGTGTTGTGTGTGGGGGGTTCCAGGTCTGAGTCTCCACTCTTTCTGAATACTTTTAAATTAAAAGCCGTGACTTTATTCATATGCATTTTTGTTTATTTAGTACATTTTTATTCTGACTTTTCTCCAAGGAGCTCCAGTGTGGCATACATAATTTTCTTCTCCCTTTTATTCCCACAGCAGGTAAGGCAGAGAGAGCTTCAGCGCAGAGTCAAGAAGTGAACCCAGGTATCCTAAACTGTATTCGGACACTCTGACCACGGTTCCACCCCATGATCTACCGTAGATGCAGTTTTATTAACTCAGGCAATTATTAATTGGCTATGATTTCTTTGGTTGGGTGACAGCCCTATTATTTGCCCCCCCTATCCACACAAGAACTTTCTCTTGCTTCTCTAGTCCAGACATTCAGCATTTTCTTTGCAATTATCTCTGGGAATCCTCTTGCTTAAGAAGCTTGATTGTAACAGACTTCTGCAATAGCACCAGGAAACCTGCACAGGGGAACAAAAGGTTGGCCAAGAGGCATCTTGGTTGCCCAGTATTGCACCCGGTTGCCTAACTGCACACAGTCAGATAAGAAAAGTGTAGACAAAGGGCGAGTTCAACCTATGTTGTTTCAGCAGCAGCCGTCCAGGGCCCCCTGCTGTGAGGAAGCGTCTTTGAGCTCGGATTGCCAATTCATGGCTCGCTGGGTTACAGTCACAGGGTGGGGCACAGGGTGAGGATGCCAGACCTAACCTGGGCACTCTGTACCACCTCTCTTGTTACGCCTTTGATATACATACATTAACAGATGATAAGTTTGTGCCTTCTGGGAATATCATCATCTTTTGATGGCTCTGTGGGCAAAGCTATGGAAAAACATATGAGCAGGGCAGGTTCTGATCAGCGGTCAATCCTACAATGAGCCAAGAGCAAAGTATTTTTGCAGTAAACAAGGAACCTTCTGAGTGGCCACTGCAGGTTGTGCTTAGGGTACCTGTATTGTCAGAGGTGGCCTGGAGTGGCCCATTGTTCAAAGAGGGGACAGTTGACTAGTTTGCCTTTTTGGACCTACTCCAGCATTGATGCCTTTTAAACTTCCTTTCTCACAAAGAAGCTGGAGAAACTTTAATGGGGCATCATCCAGACAAAAGGAAGCACTTTTAGGTCTTTTTAACGGGGATGTCAGCATGTCAGCAAAGGGACCTAAAGCTGTTTTGCTTTGGCGGGAGTGTGGCCCATTTATTCTCCAGTCAGACTGGCAAATTTCTTATTTCCTGAGCATATTTATTTAGAATTAATCCTCATTGCTTTCAATGGAGTTTACTTTCTGGAATGCGCGGCATTGCGACTGTGTTCCTGGTCCTTGCAAATAACTGATTAACCCCAGTCTCCTTTTGAAAATGGCATAAATTGAGATGTTGTGGCATGAGAACTGGGAGTCAAGCAATGTGAAGTGCCTATGGGAAACCTGCCACTGGGGTGCCAAGTGGCCTATCTGCTGCCATTTTTGGCAAATGTGAGTGCCTCTGCTTTTCTGCCCCATTGCCCAGGAAGAAGACAGGCATTGTCCTTTGGGATCTTTCACTGGCAGCAGCACGGTTAGTAATGACTGGCAGCACAATCTTTATTCAGGGCAAGGCAGGGGAAGACAAAGATCCCCTATCCCTGGAATGGCAATTGAGACCGATGCTTGGTGTTTTTGGATGGAAGTATGTGTGTGGGAAACAGCATCGCCCAGAGTACCCATGGTGCAATCATTCTAAAGGTGTAAACACAACACTGTCTCAATATAGTAAGTTATGCAGAAGGGACATTTTTGATCGACATGCCCTGTTATGGATGCGCCATCCACATGTGTGTCACTAACTGATGTTCATGAGCATTTGATGAGTTCTGTATCTTGCACGAAACAGGCATATTCTAGATCAATATAAGGATGTCTAACAACTTTTGTTGTTGTTGTTTCTGTACTCCTAGACCACAGTTGGAGAATAGGAATAAGATGCCCACCTGCCCATGACTTTTTAAAACACGTAACAGGTACTGTGGCTGGAAGCCATAGATGGATGTACTGCCTGTTCTGGTGGGAATAAGGGAGGAAACACATGAATGCAAGTCCCCCCTCTTGACCTAGCTTTACAAAACAACAACAACAAACCCACTTATAGCCCAAAGCTGACTTTCATCTTCTAGAACGGCATATATGATCACTGGGTGAATTTCATAGGCCAGACCTGGCCCATGGGCCACCAACTATCAGTCTAGTTCCTTACCCTGTATTTATGTTTTAAACCACGGAAGAGAATTGTGCCGTTGTGCACCCCTCTACTTTTTAATCCACATTGTAGTGACAAGTGAAACTGAATTGACCTTAACATAAGAAAGAAAAAGAACATTTGTTTAAGATAGGAGAACCAACAAGGTTAGTGTTCCTGTATCAGGACTTAGGTTTTTCCATCAGTCAGGCCAATGTGAATTACCTTACGGAACTAGCAAATCAGTTGAGAATAGCAGGTATTTTAAACACAGACCCACTGTCAAGTATTCAGATAAGCCTAAAGATGGACACTCGTTTTTAAGTGAAGGCCTTGAATGTAGATCATAGATCTATTGTGAAGACTTGAAATGGGAAACGTGGGAGGAGGACCTTGGGGTGTCAGGGTCTTCTGGTACGTCACTGGCCCGCCATCACCAATGGCGCCCTCTAAGCTGCGGAGTCCTGTGAGCAAAAAGTCCTGCTTTGTGAGCTCCTGACATTAAAGTTGTGGGCAAGCGATTTGGCTGCTGCATGAATTCGTTTGCTCTGGAGCCATCCTTCTTGAGCCAAGACAAAAATGGGTGAGCCAGAAGCTAAAAAACCTTGAGCTAGCTCACCTTAACTCAGCTTAGGGGGAACACTGGCCGTCATACATGCAACTCAGCCAAACAGGCAAATACTGGAATTTAATGGGATGGTGGCCAAGAGATAGTTTATTCATTTAGCACATTTTTATCCTGCTTTTCCGTCACCAAATGTACAATTGTACAACCGTATAGCAGTGTCTCCATTGTACCGTCACATTGTGTCGTCACAAGATCTTCACAACCCTGTGTAAGCTGGTTAAGCCAAGCGAGTGACTGCCCAACATCACCCTGTGGGCTCCATGGCAGACTAGGGACTTGCGCTTGGGCCTCCCAGATCCTAATTTGACACTCTGACCACTATACAAGACTGGCTATACCACGAGAGGTAGTTTGCTAGTCCAAAGACTACGGCACCAGGGGGAAGAGTTTTGCCTCCCCCAAGGGTTGCCAGGTCTCACCTTCACTGCGGCAGGCAGCTCCTGGCTCCTTGCTGACCCAATCCGCTGCTGGCCAGCTGGCCGGCAGGGAAAGCCTCACGCCCGAACAGCAGGGTCCCATGGGGACGCTGCTGGTGCAATGATGTCCCTGGTGGTGACATCATCATGCTAGGGCTGTTGCGCAGCAATACTCTAGGGCAGGGGTGTCGAACTCATTTGTTATGAGGCCGGATCTGACATAAACGAGACCTTGTTGGGCTGGGCCACGGGTGTCATAAAATGTAATGCCAGGGAGCGGAGATAATAGACTTAAAAAAATATTTGTGTCCTTTATAAACTTAAAATGAAAACATGCTTAAAACATTAGCAGTCTTGCAATATTTTATTTATTTAACAGTGTCTACTAACAGACACCTCTTGCTCTAAATTATTGCAACAAAATGCAGTCTTGAGCATGCTGTTCGGGTGTGTATCTGTAAGCTGCAAACCTATGATGATGCAGCAACAGCAGAACTGGAAGAAGAAGCAGAAGACAGCCAGCTCCACTGCAGGCCTAATAGAAGCCCTCCGGGGGCCTGATCCAGCCTCCAGGCTGCATGTTTGACACCCCTGCTCTAGTGTTTGGGGTAAAAACTCTATGGCAACCATAGAGTTCCCCACGAATGCTAGAGCATTGCAGTGCAACAGCCCCAGCACGATGACATCACTACCGGTGTTGTCATTGAGGGTGGGGTGGGGTTTCCCCCGCGAGCCAGCTTGCTGGAGGTGGGTTGGGGCTCCTGGAATCAGGGGATCCCGTGGCCCCACTGGGGGGATGGCAACCCTCCCTCCACCTAAGTAGGCCATTCCCCTTAAAGCGTTTTGATTTATTTGGCTGAGAACAGTAAAGATCTGGTTAAATTTATGTTAGAGTTTTTCTGCTTGAATCTATCCCCCCCCACACAAAAAATTATATCCTGCTCTTGTGCCCTCATAAAGGCACTAATTCTGTATCTCCTTGAACATTAAGTCAGAACAGTAAACCTGCATCCTACATTTCATATTCAGCAGCTACTGTGAGCCATCATCCTTTCTTTAGTTAAATTACATTTTAATACTATCATTTACAGCAGCCAGAATATATAAAAAATAAAATACTGCTATGGATTTCTTGGTTAATGTGCTAGTTGGAAAAACAAAAAAAAATCTTTAAAAAGTTTTATTATACAAAAAAGACAAGGAAAGAACCAAACAAAAGCCAAACAAATGATTTTCATGCATACCCAAATATTTATTTTCATAACTAACTTTTTGATAAAATAACAGTATTGTCATTTATCACAGCAATTACGTTACTAAATTATGATCCCCAGGTTATAATAGTTCTCTCTCCAGTTCTTGACAATAAACATAAAGTCCACAGAAATGGTAGGATAACGGTGGCCAGCTCTGTTCCCTGGGACAACAGGGGGGGACGGGGGGACTGAACCTAGAAACCTGGGATCCAGAACCTGAAAAGGTTAGTCAAATAGAAAACAGGGCCAACAATAAAAGCTAAATATATCTATAGTGTATAAAAAGATACATGTATTTATTAACAAGAATTTCAAAATATATATATAAGGGCCCAATCACACCTCATGTAAAAAATGCCAAATTCTAACACACAAGAGCTAATGGACTTAACCTGACACATTTCGGCTGCATGGAATTGGACAATTCTATTGTGGACACTTTGGCTGAACAATCATAGGAAGGCATTTTCTGGACCAGAAATTAATACCAGTGGGGCTTCCGGTCTATGGCGACTTGCTAGCAGACGTGCCTCCCGGTCGCTCCGGGGGCACGATCTGCGCGCTTCCGTCTGGAGGGGGGGGTGGTCATCTGCCACCCCCCTGGAGCCTTTTGGGAAAGGCTCCTTGCCATGGGGCTTTTGAGGGGTGGCCTCTTTGCCAGCGTGATGCTGGGGAATTGAGGTGCTCCTCCGCCCCAACGGTCCTGCCGCTAGGCAACTGTATGGTACCAGAGCTGCTGACT
This sequence comes from Gekko gecko, assembly GCA_029375565.1. Taxonomy (NCBI): domain Eukaryota; kingdom Metazoa; phylum Chordata; class Lepidosauria; order Squamata; family Gekkonidae; genus Gekko; species Gekko gecko. The sequence goes on along the minus strand of JAPDNY010000003.1, from coordinate 83,142,396 downwards.
GGGACAAGCGTTTGGAGGTTTAGCAATTTTCTCTGCTTGGTGTGATCCCAGGGCCCATTTCAGGACCTGTTGGATCGATTCAAGGACTGATGAGTGAGTTTTCGTTGAAACGAGACACCAAAGCCTAGATGTGAAGTCCCCCTACTATAAGCAGAGGGGGGGAGAGAATGCCCTTTCTCCCGACGCTTAAGCAAATGTGAAAGCATGATTGGAGGGACTGATCAAATTGCAGCAATGGACTGTAATGGAGAGTTTTTCTGAAAGAAAACTGAGCATTTAAACAGACCTTAGAGACTCTGGCATTCTTTCTCGGCTAATGTAAACACCCCCAAAAGATGGCAACGAGAGGCGAAGAGGGAGGCGGGACCAATGCTTTCTTCAGGAAGGAGAACAGTGGAAAGTCAGGTCATGTGACCTAACCATAGACTCTGTCTTTAAAGTAGATCGTGGGCCCCCTGGTGGCTAAAGTGGAGTAACGACCTGGATCTGTACTAAAAGCGGCTATACTTTTAAAGGGGCAGTGTTTGGTGTGCATTTTTGATCATAGAGACTTATGGACGGTAAGGAGATTCTAAAGTTTAGTTTCTTTTGCGGTTGGACTGGCAAGCGGATCATAAAGCATTTTGGTTTTTTTGAATAAAGGGTTCACTACGCCTACTTCACAAGATCTGCTTGCTAAGAGAAAGGATGGATTCTCCAATGAGCTTGCTTTTAATGCAACAAAAGGAAGACCTCTTATGATTCAAGATGTTTAAGGAAGTGAAGATGTCCCTGGAAAAAGGAACTTGGTTTACATCATGAATGGACAGATCCAGATTTATAAAAGCTAAATGGAAAAAGAAGATACATCTAAGACGGAAGAAGATAAATTGTTGTAATGTTCTTGCTGAGGGAACATTGGTTTTAAATATTTTGCCTATGGGGGGGGAGCAAAGCATAGAAGGAAAGGGCAATTTTTCTTAAGGGCTGTGTTTATGTGTGTTTTAGCTTTGGAATTACTTTTTGTCTAGTCTGATAAGCAGGTTTTGTCAACAGAACTGATGATTGGTGGCCACTCTTCATGTTTCAAGTAACTGAATAAGAGTAACAACTATTTTATAAGCATTGTACAACCTCCACATTTGGGGTTTTAGTTAGGTTCTTTTTACTTTCTCCTTTAGATTGTAGAATTTTCCCTCCCCATTTTCTGTTGTAGTTTTATAGAAATGCAAATAAAAAATTCCCCTTTGGGGGGCCAAAAAAAGAAAAAAGAAATTAATACCAGTGAAACACCACTTGGCATGGGATTGCACCTTTGGAGGCCTCATTTGTCCTTTTATTCTGTGCCTCGTGGTTTCATTTCGGAACAACTTTCTTCTGGTCCTTCTTGTATTTATATTTTGTATCTGTACTATTATATTAGCCAATATGTTCCTCACTGTGACCTCTGAAGAAGGCCTATGCAGGCCGAAATGCATCAGGTCAAGTCCATTAGCCCTTGTGTGTTAGATTCTGGTATTTTTTACATGAGGTGTGATTGGGCCCATATATATATATATATATAAAATCTTGTTAATAAATACATGTGTCTTTTTATATACTAAGCTTTTATTGTTGGCCCTGTTTTCTATTTGACTAACCTTTTCAGCTCTGTTCCCTTCCATCATCCCCTGTCCCCACAATATTATAATTCCATGGTCTGGCTAAGGAAGTGGGTATTCTTCCCTGGCGTAGTTTAGGAAGTGGGGCTGTATAAATTTTGACTGGCACAGCTCCTCTCCCTTTCTGCTATGGCTGCTGCAGGTACGCATGCGTGGAACAGAACAGGAGGGCTCTTATGAAGCTGCTCCTTTTCACACTCAGTCAATCAATCAATCAATAAACCTTTAATGGCATATAAATATTAAGCATTAAAAAAACAAAAAACAAAACCAAGGACAGTAAATAACACAATCAGCTAGAAATCTAAGTTAATTTATAAAATCATAAAACGTAGTTTCCCAATTTTTCACTCTTATCACGTCAGCCAGAAAATTGGCCACTGCCACGGTAATCTCTGATGATATGTCATTCAGTAGAAATTGGCATTTTATTGCATTGGAAAGGTGATGTTTACCATGCAACCAAGTGTTTAACCATTTTTCCCTGGCAGATACATGCCACGAACAATCCAACAGTATGTGGTCAATTGAATCAAGAGAATTAGAACCGCAGTCACATCTCCGTTCGTGCTTGGGAATATTTTGAAACCTACCATACAATAGTTTTGAAGGAAAAGCATTTACTCGAGCAAGGGAGAAGGCTCTTCGATGGCTAGGGCTATCAAGATTATACAAATACCGGGGGATACATCCCACAACATTCCTAAGATTTAATGTAGCTGAGGAACAGACAGGGGGGTGAAGAGGTTGCAGTTTTTGAAGTTCGATATCTAGCAGCCTCTGTTTGATTGTTTGGAAGATATACACTTCAGAGGAAAAAGCTAGCTCCTCTTCACACTCAAGTCTTTGCCACCTTATGCCCGTGCTGCTCACATTCTGTCCAGGAAGAAAGCGGTTCAGCTGGGTAGGACACATGCACACACCCGCCCCCAAGCATCTATAGTAGCTACCACAGGTTAGAAGGCTGGCCAGTTGTTCTTTGCAACTTACACTGGAAAGGAAACATGCCCTCCTCCTAGCCAACTGGTCTCTATCAGTGCGTTAGGTCTCTTAAATGAGGCCTGAGAAATGTTCAGCTGTATGGACTAAACATGAATGGCAAGACCGTGGATTTGGGCAGCATTTGGAAGCTTGGCTACATTGCTCATAGCAACATCAGCTAGAATTTCAGCTAGTAGTATAGCCTGAGAAAGAGTGGAAATGCTACTCAAATTTCCTTGATATTCAAGGAGGATCATTCTAGATTTCAACTGAATTTTTAATTTGTCACTTCTCTTCATTCCACATCCCTGATTGCTGCCACGTGACCTTCCTGATTCATCTGCAGCCATGCCTGCCCCAAATGAAGCCAAGTCCATTCCCAGGTGGTATTTGGGGAGGGGGGTCTCTTTACTGGGTGACTCATAGATGGGGGAACATGACAGCTTGTTAAAATCTGTGGTCAGGTGCCCTGGCCGCTTCTCTTCTGGTAGCATGGAAGGCAGTAGCGCTCCCTGTGTCCACTGCTCACAGAGCAAGAGCGACACACAGTGCTGTGGCATAACCTGCAAAGACAGAGATAGCACACTGTAACTTATTTAGCCATCTGATCTGAAACAACTGACAGAGACATCCCTCAACATATAAAAGCAAAAAACCTGCAGGCATGCATGCTGTTGGGAAATCATCTAAGATCATTTGCACACCTCCCTGAAGACAGGGTTGTCAGCTCTGGCTTTGGGAATTCCTGGAGTTTTGGGGGCAGTACCTGTGGAAGGTGGAGTTTGGGGGAACAGAAGGAGCTTGGTAGAGATGTGAGGTCACTGTGGGATGTCAGTTTCTCCTACAGTATGCCATTTCCCCAGGCTAGTCTGATCTCATCAGATCCTGGAAACTAAGCAGGGTCAGCCCTGGTTGGCATCTGGGTGGGAGACCACCAAGGAATATCAGGATCACTACACAGAAGCAGGCAATGAGAAATCACCTCTGAATGTCTGTTGCCCTGAAAACCCTATGGGTTGCCATAAGTTGGCTGTGACTTGACAGCAGTGTGTGTGGGGGGATCCTCTGGGGAATTGATCTCTGTAGCTGGGAGATCTGTCGGGATTCTGGGAGAATTCCAGGTCCCACCTTCAGCCCGGTAACTTACCAGCCTGAAGGTTGGACCTGGAATTCTCCTAGAACCCTGCCTGAAGCAGCAATAATGGCACAGACAGGCTGCAGTCAGGCATGCTTTTAGACCTGACATAGCTGAGAATGCCTGATGGATCTAAAGGGCACAGTCAGTAACATATGGGAAAGATCCCGCAGTCATTGCCAACCCGTGCTGCCCCACCGCAGAAATAGAGTTAAAAGACACCGGGGAAAGTCAGGTCCTAGCACTTGCCGATGGGCCATGGATGGAGTTTCCCTGGTCTGATCTCTCAAGCACGCTCCATCCTGACTCATTGCTATTTTTCTCCCTCAGCAGTATGTGCATAACCACATACTCCATGGGGAACCCTCTGCGCGGTTCGATTCCTCATTTATGTGCATGGGAAACAAAAAGGGGAAAAAACCACACCACTCGCTCAAGGTGGTGTCTGATCACACAGTGATGGGCTGAGCCTACAGCACAAAGGGATATGTGATCACATGACCAGTGTTCCCTCTAAGCCAAGTTAGTGTGAACTAGGTCACAGTTTTTTAGTCTCCGGCTCACAGATTTTTGTCTTAGCTCAGGAAGGAGGGCTCCAGAGCAAACTAATTTATGCAGCAGCCAAATCCACTCACTCACAACTTTAATGCCAGCAGCTCACAAAGTAGAATTTTTGCTCACAAGACTCCACAGATTAGAGGGAACACTGCACACAACTGTCAGTCAAATTCCTCTGGAGGAAATAGGGGCACTGAGTCAGATCTAAAGGCACATCTGTCTGTAGCCTGACTTTCAAATAATTGCAGTCATCCACTAATAAAGACAGCAAAATGAAACGTCTGGTTCATTTCATTTGGTGCTAAAGTTTTTAATTCAAAAATTAATCTGGACTCCTTTTGCAATAAAATTTGATTAGCATTTCAAATGGTGAATGGTTTACTCTGATATACAAATGCTACAACCCCCCTAATTTCTTCAGCACTATGCCCAGCTTGTGTGTAATGTTCTGTCATTGGGGGCTTGGCTAATATTATTGTGCACCCTAGAGTGATGTTCCAATATATGTGTATGGATAGAACATGTGGGTATACCCACATATAAGAGCCCACAGGGACAGATAGACACATACATGATTTTTTTTTTATTGATCATGTGGCCAAACTGCCACACAATTTTTATGTTCTTAGAAGGATCCTCAAAAACCTCCCCTTCTATCATGAATTTGCAGGCTGCACATTTCCTGCACCTGTGAAAACCTGGGCCTGGCTGTGTTGCTTGGTGGCCAGCACTGTGCCTTGCCCAGTTGTGCAGTGGCTAATGCTGCTGCCACACTTCACTCTGCCTTGCCCAGTAGCGTGGTGGGTGGGTCTCAGCCAAGCCTGGCCCACTTGCTCAGTGGACAGTGTCTGGCAAGGCCTGACTCAGTTACATGGCCCCAACACCAAGCCTAGACCAACTGTGTGGTCACTGGTGCTGGCACATTGCTTGGCCTGGGCCAGTTGTACATTGGCCAACAGTGGGCTGGGCCTGGCCCAGTTGCACTGTGGCTAGTGTTTGGTGCCATGCCTGGATAATTTGTGCTGTACCAGGCTGGGTCCAGTTGTGTAGTAGTGTGCCAGTCCAGCTCCATTTGCATGGTGGCCGGTAGTGGGTCTGGCCCAGTTGCCCAATGGCTTGCAATTATGACGGGATGAGGGAGGGTTGGGAAACTTTTCAAGGCTGTTTTGGCCTTTAAGTCCACTCCTGCTTCCCCTACATGGCTCTCTTTTACAGAAACCAAGACTTGAAAGGATCGGAAATATTAATGTGGTTGCTTAGCAACCTGCAAAATGGCCATTGAGAGCTCACCAGGCATTCTTTTCTTTCTTTCAGCCCACTGCAGTGGCACCATCTTCAGGCCCATTTGCTGAGGATTGAGTAGACGAGGGGAAAATTGTGCAAAGCCGCAGGGCAAAATGCGGCCACACAGCACTTAGTGTGAAATTGACACGTACCTTCAGGGCAAAGCTTATGGGAAATCGGCCTTAGTGAAAACCACAGCATCTTATTTTGGGTGAATACTTCCCTTTTCTGTAACTGTTGTTTACCGGGGGGCGGGGGGGGCTTTAGATTTCAGCTGTGTTGCATCCACTAAGAGTGCCAGGTATGGATATGTGACATCTAGATTAAAATCCTTCTTCACTGTGATTCTCACTGGATGGGCTTCAGTATTCACTATCAAATCCTTATTAGGCTAACCACCAAGTTGAGAAATGGACACATTCATCTGTTAGAACAGGGTGGGAAAGAAATCTAAAAACCAATACACAGAGGTTCTTTGCTAACCCATGTACATTTCTAAGATACCAGTTAATTCCTACATGGTCCTTTCCTTTCCATTGTCCCATAAAAGCTCTATGGCTTAATATCTGGAGCAGTATAACAATCTGAAATTTCATTTGTAGTCTATTTCCCCCAAATCAAAAGGAATAAATTTTGTGACGTCCAAAGTTGCATTAAGATTTTGATCTGACTGTGGGAAGGGGACCACCCTGCTTGGATTAGAATCATAGAAATTCACCAACCATGGTAGTCTGAAACAACATCTTAAGTTAGAACAAAGAAGAAGGAGGAGGAGGAGGAGATTGGATTTATACTCCTTTCACTACCCAAAGGAGTATCAGAGCGGCTTACAATCCGTTTCCCTTTCCCTCCCCACAAAAGACACCCTGCGAGGTAGGTGGAGGCTGAGAGAGCTCTTTTGAGAACTGCCCTTGAGAGAACAGCTCTAAAAGAACTTATGACTGACCCAAGGCCACACCAGCAGCTGCTTGTGAAGGAGAGGGGAATCACACCCAGTTCTCCCACGGTCCTAACCACTACACCAAACTGGCTCTCAATAAAGTAAGGTAAAGCAAAGGTAAAGGTTTCCCTTGCTCGAAAGCCAGTCAAATCCGATTCTAGGGGGCAGTGCTCATCTCTGTTTCCAAGCCGAAGAGCCAGCACTGTCTGAAGACTTCTCCCTGGTCATGTGGCCAGCATGACTAAATGCCAAGGTGCACAGAACACTGTTATCTTCCCACTGAAGTGGTACCTATTCATTTTCTTGCAGTTTCTTGCTTTTGAACTGCCAGGTTGGCAGGAGCTGGGACCAGAGACGGGCGCTCACTCCATCATGTGGCACTCGGGTCTCGAACAGCTGAACTTCAGACCTTCCAGTTTGCAGCTCAGCGTCTTAACCTCTGAGCCACCGCAGCTCAATAAGGACATTCCAATAAAATATGAGAAACTGTATCTATTTTACCAAGGAAGCAAGAGCAAATTCTGTCAGAGTAGGGAAGATACAAAAAGTGGCCTCTTGTAACCTTCGTTGAACGGGCATTCATTCTAGCAAGAGTGAAAAAGAGTAAATGCCCTAAGAAGACCAGGCAAATTCAGATAAGCCCAGGAGGGAAGAGAATCAGGGGAAGTATTCCAAAAAAATTGTGAAGAGCAAACTTGTTGAGCATGAAGAATAGAACTATTACAATCAATCTGCCTAATCCGTTTTTTTCAATTATAATTACCAATTCAGCAAGCCCTGATTTCTTGACTGAATCTGTGGTAAAACCAATAACTGACCATTTCTGGTCCATGATCATAATCTATGGTTCTCTAAATATCACTTGAAATTAATTAATTAACTTCATTTGTACCCTGCCTTTCTCCCCAGTGGGGACAAGAAGAAGAAGGAGGAGGAGGAGGAGGAGGAGGAGGAGATTGGATTTATACCTCAACCTTCACTACCCAAGGGAGTCTCAGAGCGGCTTACAAACTCCTTCCCCCTTCCCCTCCCCACAACAGACACCCTGTGAGGTAGGTGGGGTTGAGAGAGCTCTGACAGAAACTGCTCTTTTTCAAGAACTATGGCTTGCCCAAAGTCACACCAGCAGCTGTAAGTGGAGGAGTGGGGAATCAAACCCGGTTCTCCCAGATTAACCACTACACCAAACTGACTAAACTCACTAAGGGTGATTCCGCACTAGACCTTAAATCCTGGTTCAACCCTGTCCCCGAACTTACATTCTACACTACATTCAGTGACTACACTACATTCGGCGAACTTACATTCTACACTACACCATAATTATCTCGGAGTATTTTTTGTTTCCACATTACATGGAGGTCACCCTGGTTTTGCCCCACACTTGTTCCAGGATAAACAGATGCTGTTATAACCAGGGATAAATGCAAGGCATATTGTGTCGCGAGTTGGACTCCGATAAAACCAGGGATGAGTTCCAAGTGCGGAAAGGACCTAAAGCAGCTTGCATCATTCTCCTTTTCTCTACTTTATCTTCATAGCAACCCTGTGACTGGCCCCAGGTCACCCAGCAATATTCCATGGCAGAGTGGGGATTTGAGCCTTGGTCTTCCAGATCCTAGGTCAACAGTCTAACCCACTACACCTCATGCTTTTGAATAATGTACAGTTCTGATATTGCTGAAAGCTTCATGTTTGATCTTGATACAGAATTATTCATATGCAACCCCCCCCCCAACAACCCAGAGTCTAGAGGTTCCAGGCATTCCAGTGGTGATGCTCTACAAGACCCAACACCTCAGGGGTTGGAGCTAACATCCCCTAACAGCTGTCTGAGAAGCTTGTCCAGAAAGTGCATCAGTGGACTCTGCTGAAACTTTGGAGCTTGGAGTATGCCCATTAACAAATGTAAGGGATAACTTCCCAGCTCAGGATCTCCTGTGATCACTATCAACACTCCCAGAACAAAAAAGGTAAGAAGCCATATCAGAAGGTGGAGTGCATGAGGCTACCCTTTCAACAGTTTTGCACAAGGAAGAGGGAGCCACAGGGCTACCTATAAGGTTGCCTGGATTTTTTTGCTGTAGATTCCTTCAGCACAGATCCCTGTCTTATGTTTCAACTCTAACTGGACAGCTCCTCCATTGCTTCAGCAATCCTGCTTTTTGCCCTGGCTGGACAGTTCCCCTGCTCCCTTGGCAAATCCAGCCATGGGACTACTCTTTGCCTTGTTAGACCTGTCTCTTTGCTAGAACCTAAGCCACCTGGCTCCATCGTTGGCAGAACATGGACAGACTGGCTCATCAGTGGCAAATGATTCTCCTGTTTACCCAAGAAAAGGATTCTTTGATCCACAAGGGAAGGGAGAGGAATCCCTTGGCACTGGGGGGAAGGGGTCAATTTTAGTGGGTCAGTTCTGGCTAACTACATCTGAAGGAGGGGGTTCTCACCCCTGAGCTCCATATTGATGGCTACCATTGCCATATGGAGCAGACAAAGGGCTGGATTCCTGGACAAAGACTGAGATAATATGAAGCTCTCAGGGAACTGTAACTTCTAAATTAAAGAGCCTTCCTTAGATTAAGATCAGCTGGGGCTTGTAGAGAGTGAGGGATGGGAATTTTGTGTTTGCACCTTCCTTTTGCATTTCTTTCTCAGTCCATTGCTGTGCAAAGAGTACGTGTGTGGACTTTTTACTTTTAACAAATTCTTTACTCATTTGAATGCTGGTAGTTGTTCTCCATACCACATAGAACCCCAGCATTCAAACATGCTATTTAAAATGGGCATCAGGGGAAGGGAGGCAGTCAGTTGCTAAATTTCTCTGGTAGTGTGTAAGTGCAGTAAGCCATCCCCATGCTAACCAGTTGTTGGGTAGTGGGAGAAACAAGCATTAGGAGGAGCACTAGAACAGCCACATGGGACAGGAAGCTGAAAATACTAGATCTCTTGGCAGATAATTCCTAGAAGAACCAGTTGGTGACAGTGTACTGGAGGAGAAGTGAGAAAGAGAAGTTCCTCTGAGAGTTAGCAAGCTGGGAGAGTGGCATGTCACTGAGCAGAGACTTGGGACAGTCACCAGGTGCTTAGATGCCTCGGAGATCTGAATGGACCATCTCTCACGGGTCAGCAGGGCTGTTCTGCCACACCTTCCATTCTAGTTTCCCCAAAGACATCTACCCCTTTCAGTTCTTCCCACCATCAACCAAACTACTGGCCTCATTACCTGCACTGGTATTGGTGTGACGTGAGCCTGAAGTCCCTTTTGCAGTTATCACACATTCCTGAGATCTGAGGAGCTGAGCATGCAGCTGAGGAGATGATGCCTTCAGTCTTCTGCCACAGGGCATCCTTCTCCCTAAGGAAGACAAGGGGAAACAAAGAGCAACCCCTCAGTCACTGGTCTCTCTTTTTTTGCTTGACCGAGAGTTACTGTGGACGAGCCTGGAACAGAGCTAGGCATCCCCCTTCCCCTTGGGATCCCAGAAACATGAAAAGCACCAAAGTGTAGCCACTCTTTTTTTTTTTTTTTTGCATTGATTCAGAACTTGCTAGGGTTTAAATCCATTTATTCAAAACCTTTAAGGAACGTGAATGTAAATCTTTCCTGACATAGGCTGCGGTCACATACACTAAATAATCCACTTTCAGTGCACTTTCCAAGCAGATTTTACTGTGTGAACTGGCAAAATCCATTTGGAAAGTAGACTGAAAGTGGGTTATTTAGTGTGTGTGACCGCAGCCTTAGTTTCATTTTCTCAATGGCTACTCAGAAAATTGATCAAACATATAGCTAATTGCACCAGCTCTACAACTGCATGTTGTCAATAACTTCAGATACATCTGAGGACCCCATGGCAGGAATAGCAGACATATATGGTAATGTATGGCTGCGAGTGTTGGACTATAAGGAAGGCCAAAAGCCGAAGAATAGATTCTTTTGAACTATGGTGCTGGAGAAGACTCTTGAGAGTCCCTTGGATCAAAGCAGTCAATCCTAAAAGAAATCCACCCTGACTGTTCCCTGGAAGGCCAGATACTGAAGCTGAAGTTCAAATACTTTGGCCACCAAATGGGAAGGGAACACTCACTGGAGAAGACCCTGATGCTGGGAAAGACTGAAGGTCAAAGAAGAAGGGGACAGCAAAGGATGAGATGGTTAGACAGTGTTATTGAGGCAACAAACATGAAATTGAGCAAACTTGGGAGAACGGCAGAAGACAGGAGGGCCTGGCGTGATGTGGTCCATGGGGTCGCGAAGAGTCGGACTCAACTGTGCGACTGAACAACAGCAACAAGAAATGGGTTGGGATTGTGGAGCTCAACTAGGAATATGTGATTCTTGATGGACACTCCCATACTTAGTGTGCTTTGGGTTTTGTGTTCTCCAAGTGCCATATTTTCAAAGTCACCCTTATAGAAGGATGCTGCTCCTCTTCCCCCCCCCTCAGGCTCCCTTTATTCACCTCAGTAGCTCCACCAGCCTTCCCTTCAAGCTGCAGATTAATTCTTCCTGTTCTGACAGCTTCTTTTGGTATTTCTTTTCCTTTTCCTGCAATTCTTGTTGGATTTCCTTCAGTAGCAGTTGCTCCTTTTGCATGTCCTGTTGAGAGCTAATCAGCAGAAAGAGGAATTTTTGAAGGTCTATCAACATTAACACAGGTAGTCCTGGTTTATATCATTTTAACTATCAGGGCTTCCTTCAAAGATTCGTAGGAACTGTAGTTCAGGGAAGGGCTAAGAACTAGGAAATACACCCTCCCCCATTACACCTCTCAAAATGCTCAAGTAAAGTGCTTAATAATCATATAATCATTTCCTTTTAAGTTTATACCGTGAGACACCTCTGACCTCTGTGGTTTTTCTGGAGTTTCTCTTAGACCTATGTGATCTCTGTTGTTCATCATGATGGTGTCAGCTAGGCCTTTCTCAAACCCTGCCTGCCATGGGAGTGGGGCTGACTCTGGAAAGTTAAGTTTCATTTCTGCTGTGTCTCCTATGTTCCTGTTGTCTCTGTATGACCTTCGGGGCCTGGTGTAGTCATTCTCTTGGCGGGCTTCTATGTGATCACTGATTGGCCCTGGGCCATCAGTGGGCCTCCTTGAATAATGTATATCTGTTTGCTATGCAGGCTTTTCTTCAGTTCTAACACAAAATGGTTAAGATATCGGCATACTCTCAATGTCTCAATAAACTTTACTTCTTTGAATGAAAACAGTTGAGAACTGATTGCTGCAGGAGTCTGACAAAGTGTTAGAACTGTACATATGCCAGGATTTGCCCAATTACAGCTAGTAAAATAGAACTATAGGCCCTGGTCATACAGGCCGGATAACGTGGGGGGGGAGGCGTGGCTTTTTGCAGCGGCGCAATTAAATGCGTGAGAACGTGATCAGATCCCGCTGTGGCAACATCGGGGTTTCTTTGTCTGGGAGCGCCTTTGACGCGCGGCAAGGAGTGCACTTGAGCGATCACACGTAAGTATCCTGTTGACGGCCCGTAGCAAACTGTTTGCTGGTAGGCCGTCCCCGGGGTTTTTTTACTCCGGATTTTTGAGCAGCTGCTACAGGTCGTTGATGGTTGTGCTACAGTTCCCAGATGTGGTCCTGTGATCATGCCCCGAAACTCTGCATCACTTTCGTATCTCTCCCGCTGCAAATTCTCTGTGTGACCGGGGTCATATATGCTCAAGAATCAACTAGAAAGTGCCCTTCCTTTCACCAATATTCACTGACACCATATTTTTTTTTTAAAAAAAAAACACTTTTGCTGCCAAGTTGCAGCCAACTTATGGGGACCCTCTAGGATTTCAAGGCATGAGGCAGTTCAGAGGCAGTTTGCCATTGCCTGCCTCTGTGTAGTGACTCTGATATTCCTTGATGGTCACCCAACCAAATATTTAACTGGACCAACCCTGCTTAGCTTCTGAGATCTGATGAGACTGGGCTTGCCTGGGCTATCCAAGTCAGGCCAAATGGACACACTGTATCTAGGATAGCAACTCACAATTCATGGCAGTACCTCACAGGGTTGTTATGAAGGTAAAAGGGGAAAGGGGCCCATGTATGCTACCATTAAGGAAACAATATAGGATAATTATGCTATATTATTATATCCTGTCCTATTATATAAATGTGTAGTGGTCTGGCAAGGTTCTGTGCTTGGCAAAATCAGTTCGCTGCCTGATCTGTCATTCAGAATGACTCCCTAGGCACTGGCTGAGTTGCCTGAGTCCCACCCACAGAAGCAGCAGGAGCCAAAACTCACCTCAGAAGACAATTTCACGTCAGGAGACTCCAGCCCTCTCGTTTCCCAGTGACTCTGGCCCTGCCACTTTGCACTGCTGCTGCTCCCGGCCTGGCCTCAGCCTGCACTGAGGCTGCTGCCTACTGCCCCTCCATGCCGCTGCCTGTCCCAGCCCCTCCCAGAGCCCCAAAGACTCCCCAAGGTAAGTAGGCAGCCGAGCTGTGAGCAGCCTGGCTGGGCCACGGGGGCCTTGAATGGGGGGTGGGAGAGCCAAGGCCTGCCTGGCTGGGCCACAGGGGCCTTGAATGGGGGGGGTGGGAGAGCCATGTCCTACCTGGCTGGGCCACAGCGGCCTTGAATGGGGGGGTGGGAGAGCCAAGGCCTGCCTGGCTGGGCCATAGGGGACTTGAACAGGGGGTGGAGGAGCCAAGGCCTGCCTGGCTGGACCATGGGGGCCTTGAAAGGGGTGGGTGGGAGAGCCATGTCCTGCCTGGCTGGGCCACAGGGGCCTTGAATGGGGGGTGGGAGAGCCAAGGCCTGCCTGGCTGGGCCACAGGGGCCTTGAATGGGGGGGTGGGAGAGCCATGTCCTGCCTGGCTGGGCCACAGCGGCCTTGAATGGGGGGGTGGGAGAGCCAAGGCCTGCCTGGCTGGGCCATAGGGGACTTGAACAGGGGGTGGGAGGAGCCAAGGCCTGCCTGGCTGGACCATGGGGGCCTTGAAAGGGGTGGGTGGGAGAGCCATGTCCTGCCTGGCTGGGCCACAGGGGCCTTGAATGGGGGGTGGGAGAGCCAAGGCCTGCCTGGCTGGGCCGCAGGGGCCTTGAACAGGGGGGTGGGAGGAGCCAAGGCCTGCCTGGCTGGACCATGGGGGCCTTGAAAGGGGTGGGTGGGAGAGCCATGTCCTGCCTGGCTGGGCCACAGGGGCCTTGAATGGGGGGGTGGGAGAGCCAAGGCCTGCCTGGCTGGGCCATAGGGGACTTGAACAGGGGGTGGAGGAGCCAAGGCCTGCCTGGCTGGACCATGGGGGCCTTGAAAGGGGTGGGTGGGAGAGCCATGTCCTGCCTGGCTGGGCCACAGGGGCCTTGAATGGGGGGTGGGAGAGCCAAGGCCTGCCTGGCTGGGCCATAGGGGACTTGAACAGGGGGTGGGAGGAGCCAAGGCCTGCCTGGCTGGACCATGGGGGCCTTGAAAGGGGTGGGTGGGAGAGCCATGTCCTGCCTGGCTGGGCCACAGGGGCCTTGAATGGGGGGGTGGGAGAGCCAAGGCCTGCCTGGCTGGGCCATAGGGGACTTGAACAGGGGGGTGGAGGAGCCAAGGCCTGCCTGGCTGGACCATGGGGGCCTTGAAAGGGGTGGGTGGGAGAGCCATGTCCTGCCTGGCTGGGCCACAGGGGCCTTGAATGGGGGGTGGGAGAGCCAAGGCCTGCCTGGCTGGGCCACAGGGGACTTGAACAGGGGGGTGGAGGAGCCAAGGCCTGCCTGGCTGGACCATGGGGGCCTTGAAAGGGGTGGGTGGGAGAGCCATGTCCTGCCTGGCTGGGCCACAGGGGCCTTGAATGGGGGGTGGGAGAGCCAAGGCCTGCCTGGCTGGGCCATAGGGGACTTGAACAGGGGGTGGAGGAGCCAAGGCCTGCCTGGCTGGACCATGGGGGACTTGAAAGGGGTGGGTGGGAGAGCCATGTCCTGCCTGGCTGGGCCACAGGGGCCTTGAATGGGGGGGTGGGAGAGCCAAGGCCTGCCTGGCTGGGCCATAGGGGACTTGAACAGGGGGTGGGAGGAGCCAAGGCCTGCCTGGCTGGGCCACAGGGGCCTTGAATGGGGGTGGGAGGAGCCAAGGCCTGCCTGGCTGGGCCACAGGGGCCTTGAATGGGGGGTGGGAGAGCCAAGGCCTGCCTGGCTGGACCATGGGGGCCTTGAAAGGGGTGGGTGGGAGAGCCAAGGCCTGCCTGGCTGGGCCACGGGGGCCTTGAATGGGGGGTGGGAGAGCCAAGGCCTGCCTGGCTGGGCCACAGGGGACTTGAACAGGGGGTGGAGGAGCCAAGGCCTGCCTGGCTGGGCCACAGGGGCCTTGAATGGGGGGTGGAGGAGCCAAGGCCTGCCTGGCTGGGCCACAGGGGCCTTGAATGGGGGTGGGAGAGCCAAGGCCTGCCTGGCTGGACCATGGGGGCCTTGAAAGGGGTGGGTGGGAGAGCCATGTCCTGCCTGGCTGGGCCACAGGGGCCTTGAATGGGGGGGTGGGAGAGCCAAGGCCTGCCTGGCTGGGCCATAGGGGACTTGGAACAGGGGGTGGGAGGAGCCAAGGCCTGCCTGGCTGGGCCACAGGGGCCTTGAATGGGGGGGTGGAGGAGCCAAGGCCTGCCTGGCTGGGCCACAGGGGCCTTGAATGGGGGGTGGGAGAGCCAAGGCCTGCCTGGCTGGACCATGGGGGCCTTGAAAGGGGTGGGTGGGAGAGCCATGTCCTGCCTGGCTGGGCCACGGGGGCCTTGAATGGGGGGTGGGAGAGCCAAGGCCTGCCTGGCTGGACCATGGGGGCCTTGAAAGGGGTGGGTGGGAGAGCCATGTCCTGCCTGGCTGGGCCACGGGGGCCTTGAATGGGGGGTGGGAGAGCCAAGGCCTGCCTGGCTGGACCATGGGGGCCTTGAAAGGGGTGGGTGGGAGAGCCATGTCCTGCCTGGCTGGGCCACAGCGGCCTTGAATGGGGGGTGGGAGAGCCAAGGCCTGCCTGGCTGGGCCATAGGGGACTTGAACAGGGGGGTGGAGGAGCCAAGGCCTGCCTGGCTGGGCCACAGGGGCCTTGAATGGGGGTGGGAGAGCCAAGGCCTGCCTGGCTGGACCATGGGGGCCTTGAAAGGGGTGGGTGGGAGAGCCATGTCCTGCCTGGCTGGGCCACAGGGGCCTTGAATGGGGGGGGGGAGAGCCAAGGCCTGCCTGGCTGGGCCATAGGGGACTTGAACAGGGGGTGGAGGAGCCAAGGCCTGCCTGGCTGGGCCACAGGGGCCTTGAATGGGGGTGGGAGAGCCAAGGCCTGCCTGGCTGGACCATGGGGGCCTTGAAAGGGGTGGGTGGGAGAGCCATGTCCTGCCTGGCTGGGCCACAGGGGCCTTGAATGGGGGGGGAGAGCCAAGGCCTGCCTGGCTGGACCATGGGGGCCTTGAAAGGGGTGGGTGGGAGAGCCATGTCCTGCCTGGCTGGGCCACGGGGGCCTTGAATGGGGGGTGGGAGAGCCAAGGCCTGCCTGGCTGGACCATGGGGGCCTTGAAAGGGGTGGGTGGGAGAGCCATGTCCTGCCTGGCTGGGCCACGGGGGCCTTGAATGGGGGGGTGGGAGAGCCAAGGCCTGCCTGGCTGGACCATGGGGGCCTTGAAAGGGGTGGGTGGGAGAGCCATGTCCTGCCTGGCTGGGCCACAGCGGCCTTGAATGGGGGTGGGAGAGCCAAGGCCTGCCTGGCTGGGCCATAGGGGACTTGAACAGGGGGTGGAGGAGCCAAGGCCTGCCTGGCTGGGCCACAGGGGCCTTGAATGGGGGTGGGAGAGCCAAGGCCTGCCTGGCTGGACCATGGGGGCCTTGAAAGGGGTGGGTGGGAGAGCCATGTCCTGCCTGGCTGGGCCACGGGGGCCTTGAATGGGGGGTGGGAGAGCCAAGGCCTGCCTGGCTGGGCCATAGGGGACTTGAACAGGGGGGTGGAGGAGCCAAGGCCTGCCTGGCTGGGCCACAGGGGCCTTGAATGGGGGGGTGGAGGAGCCAAGGCCTGCCTGGCTGGGCCACAGGGGCCTTGAATGGGGGGTGGGAGAGCCAAGGCCTGCCTGGCTGGACCATGGGGGCCTTGAAAGGGGTGGGTGGGAGAGCCATGTCCTGCCTGGCTGGGCCACGGGGGCCTTGAATGGGGGGGTGGGAGAGCCAAGGCCTGCCTGGCTGGACCATGGGGGCCTTGAAAGGGGTGGGTGGGAGAGCCATGTCCTGCCTGGCTGGGCCACGGGGGCCTTGAATGGGGGGGTGGGAGAGCCAAGGCCTGCCTGGCTGGACCATGGGGGCCTTGAAAGGGGTGGGTGGGAGAGCCATGTCCTGCCTGGCTGGGCCACAGCGGCCTTGAATGGGGGGGTGGGAGAGCCAAGGCCTGCCTGGCTGGGCCATAGGGGACTTGAACAGGGGGGTGGAGGAGCCAAGGCCTGCCTGGCTGGGCCACAGGGGCCTTGAATGGGGGGGTGGGAGAGCCAAGGCCTGCCTGGCTGGACCATGGGGGCCTTGAAAGGGGTGGGTGGGAGAGCCATGTCCTGCCTGGCTGGGCCACAGGGGCCTTGAATGGGGGGGGGAGAGCCAAGGCCTGCCTGGCTGGGCCACAGGGGCTGTGAATGGGGGGTGGGAGAGCCAAGGCCTGCCTGGCTGTGTGTGTGAGACTTTACTTCCACTTCTGTACCTTTCTATGCATTCGTTACACATCACATCTTTCTAGAGCTCTTTGTATTGCTTCTACAACGGGCTTTACTGCTAGTTAGGTTATATTACAGCATAGCATAGTGTAATATAATTAGGTAAAGGTAAAGGCTTCCCTTGCTCGAAAGCCAGTTGACTCCAACTCTAGGGATGCGGTGCTCATCTCCGTTTCCAAGCTGAAGAGCCAGCACTGTCCAAAGATGTTTCTGTGGTCATGTAGCTGGCATGACTAGATACTGAGGCACACGGAATGCTGTTACCTTCCTGCTGAAGCGGTACCTATTTATCTACTTGCAATTTCTTGCTTTCGAACTGCTTGGTTGGCAGGAGCTGGAATCAGAGACGGGAGCTCACTCCGTCATGTGGCACGCGGGTCTCCAATTTCTGAACTACCGACCTTCCAGCCTGCAGTTCAGCATCTTAACCACTTGAGCCACTGCAGCTCCACACATAATATAATTATGCTATAATTAATAATAATAATGTGATCCTTCACCACAGTGCTTCAGGAAATAATATAAACAGGAGCACAGGACAGGTGATAGAGTGGCTGTTAATTCAAATTCCCTTTGTGAATTTAAGTGAGGTACTGAACTTACCAGCTCAGCTGCTGTTTGACGCACTTCATTTCTTTCTCCTTGACTACTAGCATTTGCTTAGCCTTCTGAACACCATCCATCATTTTGCCCAAATGGCTAGTTAGACACTGAGGGAAGTCAGGGAAAGGGAAAGGCACAGCAGATCAGAGGTTTACAGTCAGAGAGAGAAACCAGACACTCTCCTCCTAATCAGGAGCCAATGGGCAGAAATCACCAAGGGCTAGGATTATGCAGCTCTTTCAGAGGTGCAAAAATTTAATGGTTAACATACCTTCAGAAAATGCCATTGGATTCCCAGGCTTCACAGCCTATAGCTGCCTGTTGCTCAACACAAATTGTCTCCCCCCCCCCCAACACCTCTTCCACCTCCAGCAATACTTCAGACCCTGCTCAGCAAAAGAACTTAAGAACTTGGCTGGATCAGACCCAAGGTCCATCCAGTCCAATACCCTGTTTCCAAGAGTGGGATGCCAAGAAACAGAATCTTCACCCTGCCTTTTGTCTTCTCCCCCAGCAACTTCAGAGGCATATTGGCTCTAAATCTGGAGGTTCCATTTGACTGTCATGGCTGGTAAGAGGGTTGCCAGGCAGAGGCCAGTGTGCAGAGGGATGGGGGAGGCTGCAATGCCAGCTGCAGCATCAACATCACTTCTGGTAAAAAGAGCTTTCCCAGAAACTCCTAGAGCTACCTCATGTTAATTCTGTTTTTTTACAAGAAGTGATAGCGGGCATCGCAGGTTTTTAATTTTACATCCTGCTGCAGCTCAAAGCCATGGTGGCCAATGGGAGCAGGGGATGTCCCACCCCAACAGGGGACTTGGAAGCTCTAGCTAATAACCATTGACACACGTGTCCTCCCTGATCTGTTTTATGCCTTTCCAAGCAACTAGACTGTACACAGCATTTCAACGGTGGCCACATTATAAATCTGTATAAAGGAATGATGCTGTTGGCAGCTTTATTTTCAGTCCCTTCCCTAATAGTGCCTAGCATAGAACTGGCCTTTTTACACTACTAATGCATGATTAGTTGACATTTTCCTTGAGTTATCCACTACAACCCCAAGATTCTTTTTCTGGTATGGTCACCACTATTTCAGACTTTGAAGTTTGGGAGGACTGGCCCAAGGTTTATTGGCACTGCTCCCCATTTAATAGGGAGAAACAAGGGGACAGAAGTACGTTTTCCAGCCAGGCAGCCAAAAGATCGGGGCAAGAGTAAAGGTTAGGCGGGTGGGTGGGGAGAAAAAAACAATACCTGCCCACAGCTGCCCTTTCCCTTTTCCCTTCTGAGCCCAGTGGCAAGGAGAAGAGCAATAGGACAACCCACGCAGACTGAGAAAGGCGGGTGGATGGGAAGGAAGGAGTCGGGGATGGGTCATGCCAAGAGGATAAAACCTTGGCAGAGGGGAAAGCACCCAGGGAGGGGGAGGATGTGACTCATGACCAGTCCAAACCTGAAGGAGGAGGTAAAGTCACTGGCCTGGGTAGGACTGGGATGAGGATTCTGGCAGGGCTCTTGCAGAGGTGAAGGTTGCCCTGCTGTGGGCTTTTGGCTCACAAAAGGCCTCAGGCCTCAGTTAATGCTGGCAGTGCACTCTGGCCACCCTGGCCACCACCTCTTCCTCTTCACAGGCCCAGTCTTCCTCCTCCTCCTCCTCCTCCTCCTCCATTCCTGCCTTCCCAAGAGCTGCAGTTCTTGGTCTTCACAACCAGGATGGGACTGAGGGGCCAAACATGAGCCCCCAAACATGAGAAGGGAGAAAGGATGGGTGGAAAGTACGGGCCCCTGGCTTACAGCAGCTCTTGCTCACCTTGCATGAGGTTAGGGCTGCTGGCTAGTCCCGGGCCATGGCCACTGGCTGAGGGCTGCGGAGGCTCCTGCCTGCTGACACTGCACAAAGGCAGGGCTGCTGGCTTGCACTGGCAGTGGTGAGTCTCATCTTGCTTAAGGCTGGGGCGGCCATGAGGCCACTGAGACTTAAGGACCAGTCTGCCCCTGCACACTACCTTCAGCACTTGCCTGGGAGGGACACTCCTTGCTCCTTCCCCCAGTGCCATCCTTAAAGGCATATGTGGGGAAAGTGAGAGGCTATCCAAGGGCACTGTTCTGGCCCCACAGACAGGTGGTAGATGCCAAGGCTTGGTTGAGAAACTGTTTGGGTCAGGGGTTCCCAACCTTTTAGAGCCTGAAGGCACCTTTTGAATTCTGACACATTGGTGGGTGCAGCCACAAAATGGCTGCTGCAGGAGGCGGAGCCAACCACAAAATTAGTGCCATAGCTTTACTTCAGTCACACAGTGAAGATTCTTAAGCTGTGGTAGCAATTGCTGCCAAAGCCACATTTTTAAGAAACTGGAAGCCTTGTAGGGTTGCCAAGTCGCAGGGGGGGGCAGGGTCCAGGGCTCCCTCCGGGAGTTGGTGCGTGTATGCCACGATGATGTAGCCTGGAAGTGACATCATCACGCTGGGCACGTCGCCAGGTGATGCTCTGGCAATTGCCCTAAAAACTCTATGGTACCATAGTGTTTTCAGGGCAATTGCTAGAGCGTCGTCCAGCAATGTGCCCTGCATGATGATGTCACTTCCGGGCTATGTCATCACACCGGGCATGTCAGCCAGATCTGGCCACTTTGGGGGTGAGGTTCCCCCCAATCTTCTCCAGGTGTCCTGTGGCTGCAGGGCACTTGGAGAAGATTGGGCAGGGAACCCAGGCATGTCTGTGGAGAGACTCAGGGAAGGGGGGGATTTAAACTCATCTGCATATGCCTTAACTCATTTTGAACATGTCTGCCCTTTGTCAGGGGGTGCGGCATATGCAAATGAGCTCCTGCACCTCTTTTTCTAGGAAATGACCCCTGTGTGTAGTTATCAGTAACCCACTTTCAACCTCAACTCCTTATTTGCAAAATGGGGAAAACAGTGCTGATCTCTGTAACTGGGCTTTTGTACGGATTACAGCAAGATCATGTCTGAAGTACTCTGAGTGCCGAAAGTGCTATATAAATGCTAAGTATTATTACTATTGTCGAAGGCTTTCACAGCCAGAGTTCATTAGCTGCTGTAGATTTTCTGGGTTGTGTGGCCATGGTCTTGGTATTGTAGGACCTGACGTTTCGCCAGTAGCTGTGACTGGCATCCTCAGAGGTATTCTGTGTTATACCTCTGAGGATGCCAGTCAAAGGTACTGGCGAAACGTCAGGTCCTACAATGCCAAGACCACGGCCACACAACCTGGAAAATCTACAGCAACTATTATTACTATTATTTCCACCAACACTCTCCATTCCCTAGTGGAGAGGCTTAAGTGACCCTTCTTTTGCCAGCTCCAGAATCTACCAAGAGAATTTTGGCCATTGTCTCTGAGGACATACCAAATTATCTGTGTTATCTCTATGGTACCCTTACAAAACTACATTGGCCAGGGCTCCTAGGTACAGGACATGAGACCTTTCTGGTTTTGGCTTGTGGTATATAGTTGTCTTAGTTCCCTTTCCAATAGAGAAAAGGGATGCCAGGTCTGCAGATGTGTTCAGAATCAATTGCATCTTTTTCCCCAGCTATTGGCTACTTTTGACATATTGCCTATGGAACAATGGGCTCCTACCTTCCCATGGATTTCCATTCTGGGCTTTCTACTGGTGTCATTCTTGATGGCTTTTCCCCAGTTTTGTAGTATATCCATCTGAACTACTTTTTCTGCCTGCTGTGACTCTGCCACTCCACGACCGTTTCTTTCTGTAATGCTCCTCTCATTTGCTAGGGCCTTGACTTCTTCACCTCTGGTTTCAGATGCTAGATCTGCTACAGTGATAGTAGAAGCCAGTGCTTTCTGCTGAGCTACTTCTTCTGTTGGCAACTCCCAGTATTGTTCCAGCTCTATACTTAGCATCTCTGCTATGCTAGTGGCTCGCATTTTGTCAAGCTCCAGTTCCTTCACCTGGTTTCCCAGCTTCAGACATTCCTGTTTTAGGTCTGAGACCACAATTTCATTTTTCTCTTTCAAGTCTTTCTGTAGTATCTGGCTGGTGGCTGTCAGCTTCTCCAGTGCATTTCTAAGCTGTGTAGCCTCATGGGTCCGTGTCTCCATGGTGGCAGTAGTGCTTTGAACTTGCTTCTCCAAAGCTTCTTTTTCTTCAAGGGCTTGTTGTAGTGTGACCTGGAGATTCTGTTTCTCCTCTTCCAGTTTGTTTACCTCCTTTTCTAAAGTTCCCAATTGGCTCCTCAGTTCATGCAAATTTCTTTCCCATCTGACTTGCTGTTCAACAACTTGTCCTTCCAGCTGAGAGTTCTTGCTGGCCATTTCCTCCAACTCCTCT
Source organism: Gekko gecko (assembly GCA_029375565.1). Lineage (NCBI taxonomy): Eukaryota > Metazoa > Chordata > Lepidosauria > Squamata > Gekkonidae > Gekko > Gekko gecko. The sequence continues at coordinate 83,120,263 of JAPDNY010000003.1, read as the reverse complement.
TTCAGTGCAGTGTTTTTTTCCAGGGCCTTCTGTAGCTCAGCTAATTGGTCATTTAAGTTTCCCTGCAAGTTCTGAGCTATTACTTCCCTCTTCCTCAAGGCTTTCTCCTGCTCCATCAAAGAATTCTGAAGGGTGACAAGAAACTCTTGAGATGCTGATAGCTCCTTCCGAAGATCCTGAATTTCAAGTTTTGAGAACACCAGACTCTGTTCCTGAGAGACTAGAGTTTCAATAAGAGTCTCCTTCTCCCTCTCAAGGGCCTCTATCTCACCAAGACTTCTCCCTAATTTCTCCCTTAGGAGTCCTTTCTCTAACATAGCTGACTGTTCTTCCTTTTCTGCTAGTCTGCAAGTCAGTTCTTCCGGCTGTTCCTCTGTTGTTTCCAGATGGCCATGTTGGTTTTGCAGGGCAACTGCCTGGGTTTCCCATTTCTGCAGACTCTCTTCACACATCTTCAGTTTCTCCTGCAGTCCTTGACATCGAGATGTCAGTTGCTGCCGCCTCAGTTCTTGGGCCTCAATGTCCGCCAGGTGCTTTCTTTTCTCTGCCTCCTGAGAACTCAGCCGCTGATGCGCCTCCTCTAGAGACTTCTCAGCAGCAACTTTCTTGTCCCAAGCCGCCTGGCATTCACTGGACAGATTAGCAACCTTACATTCTGCCTCTCTGAGGGCTCTTATGGCCTTGGTGAGCTCCTGCTGCTGTTTTTCCTTCCCTTCCATTATCTCTTCCTGTTGACTTTTAAGTTTTGCCAGCTCTTCTTTCAGAGCCCTGTTTTCCTCAGAAAGGGCTTGACTTATGCTTGTGCTTTCCCTTTGTTGCTGGGACATCTTCTGTTGTAAAACCCCAAGCTCCCACATCAATATTCCCACATCCTGTTGTTTCCACTGGCTGACACCTTCAGTGGGCCCCTGATGTGATCTCTCAGGCTTCCTATAAGGGCAAAGCTCTGGTGGCAGGGAACCGAGTTCTTGGGTGGAAAATACACTGTTTGGCTGCTCTGTTTCCACCTGTGCCTGCAAGCCACTGTTTGCCCCTTGTGCTTCCACCAGCTTCTCCATAAAAGGACTCCATTTTATGAGAGAACTCATCTGGAGCAGACTGTTCTTTCTGCTTCTCCAGACCCCGATCCATTTTTCCATTGAATTTTCCAGCCCTGGACTGAAGAGGCTATGAGCAGTAGACTGAATGACATGGTGGTCCTTTATTTCTGATGGATTCCTGCAATCTTCACTGGCTCCTTGGTGGCTCTTGCAATCTCTATTTGAGTTCCCAACCTATGGTCAAGAAACAAGCACTTGGTATAGCGTGTTGTAACCATGTAGAATTGCCCAAAATGAGAGGAACAGCTGATGTTAGAGTCACAACTACTTGTAAGTGGGCACAGGCTTGCGCACAAAAACTAGCCTTGGAAAGCACATCACTGCCAGTAAACAGATACAAATGGGAAAATTAGTGTGATATTGACAAACAACCTAATCTTTTCCCAATCAGGAGCTGATAAATATGATTTCACAGGACACTGAGAATAGTCATACATTTATAGAGCAATTAATGGGATATTTGGAAGCATTCCCATCACAAACACATATTTTCTCCTCATCAGGCAAGCATTGAAAAACTGGTTCCTAAACCCTGAACTGGGGGGAAAGCTGGCTTTGGAGGGAGCCAATTGCCTGGAACCTGAGGTGTAACCATGAGAGTGCTCCCCTATCCCCAGAGCAAATTTTTTGCCCTTCTTAAGATAACATGAAAGATGAATGAACAGGCACTGCTTTATGGTTACAAAGAACAGCCTGCCTGAACTACGAGAGCTAAGCAAACCTTCAGCTTGCTGATATACACAGAATTCTGAAGCTGGGCTAGCACAACAGGTGAAGACCCGAGGTTAGAATAAGCAAAATGCACTGATTATGTTGATTATGGATCGCTACACAGATCTGTACCACTGTGCATCTTCCATGGAGATAAGCTGCCACTGACTCCCTTTTCCCAGCTTTCCAAGTTAAAGGATGTGTTTCTTTAGGTCAATTGCTATAAGTTTGTCAATCTCTCTAGTCCTGGCACAGATCCAGTTAGCACCTTGTGTTGTGGACAGCAGCACTCAAAGTCAGCTCTGACCATCTGATGCATTTAATAGTTTGCTAGAAAAGGCCCTGGCTTCACTGTAAGCTAAAGAAGAACTAGGAATACGGCTTATGATTAAGTTTCAGCCTGCATCCAATAACAGGGCATGTTGCAATGGCACTGATAAGTCTTGGTAACCTCCACTATGCCATAGAATAGGCAGTCAATGCTGAAGGCTTGGAGCACTGTGTTTTGGACAGATTTGTGTCAGGTCAGAGGCTACTACCCACCACAGCCAAAGTTCTGTTCTTCCCCAGTCATCTCATGGGAACTGGGAATCACTTAATTACTGATGTGAATTGGGAGAGGAAGCAACCATTTCAGGATGGAGTCCACAGAAGGGAAGATTGTAGAACCACAACCCTCCTGTCCTGGGGTGGCTGTGCAGAGGGGCTTAGGATCTAGGGGAACGGGAAGGGAAACCTCAGGGTCCACTGGTAATCTCAAGCCATTGCTGGCAAGGGGACAGTATCTTCCTGTGGAGAGTTTGGGGGTGAGCCAAGAAATGAGGATTATGTACCTGGGAGGGTGCCTTCTCCACCTGGCTGTGCGCAGCAGTTTCCTTGGGATACTGTGGCAAAATCCTAAAAAGAAACAAAAGTTATAGACCTGCCAAGGATGCCAGTGACACCAAGCCCTCCCATTTATTTTATGAGCTTCCTGTGGATAAACTGTCCCTCTGGACAATGCATTGGAATTCAGTTTGTGTGGAAAGAGATGTAGATGCCAGGGCACAACCCCTGGGAGAAAGGAGGGAGAAGGCCCCACTGGCTGGGGGCCAGAAATGAGAGGCATAAAGGGAAAGAGATGGCTAGAGGATGGGAGGGACTTGGCTTGACAGCAGCACATGTGAAAGGGATCTAGGTGTTATGGTTGATCACAAGCTAAACATGAGCCTGCAGTGTGATGCGGCTGTGAAGAAAGCTAATGCAATCTTAGGATGCATTATCAGAAGCATTGTGTCCAGATCACGGGAGGTGGTAGTTCCGCTGTATTCTGCTGTGGTCAGGCCCCACCTGGAGTACTGTGTGCAGTTTTGGGCACCATATTTTCGGAAGGATGTTGACAGACTCGAGCAGGTCCAGAGGAGGGCAACCAGGATGGTGAGAGGGCTGGAGTCCAAATCTTATGAGGAAAGGCTGAGGGAGTTGGGTATGTTTAGCCTGGGAAAGAGAAGGTTTAGAGGGGACATGATTGCAGTCTTCAAGTATTTGAAGGGCTGTCATGTAGAAGATGGAGTGGATCTATTCTCTCTTGCTCCGGATTGCAAGACTAGATCTAATGGGTGGAAATTACAAGGGAGTCGTTACCGGCTTAATATCAGGAGAAACTTCCTGACTGTAAGAGTGGTTGAGCAGTGGAAAAGACTGCCTCGGGAGGTGGTGGATGCTCCTTTGCTGGACGTTTTCAAGAGGAGACTGGACAACCATCTTTTGGGTATGTTGTAGGTATGTAGGGGTTTCGGCTGTGTTCCTGCAGAGTGCAGGGGGTTGGACTAGATGACCTGCAAGATCCCTTCCAACTCTAACATTCTATGATTCTATGATTCTATGATAGGAGATGGGATGACGTGCAGCAAATTGTCCACATAGGCTTGAAGGGAGAGCTTGCAAAGATGGTGCACAGATCAGCCAACATGCTGAAAGGGCACAAAGGGAGTGGAAGAAAGAGCAGTGATGATGGGGGGAAAGGGAAGAGAGGTGAGCTAAAGTGCAGGTATATCCCCACTAAGAATGGAGGCAATACTAGGTGCCATCAGGAGGTCCAGCAGTGGGGCCAGGACACTAGAAGCCCTCCCACTGTCCCCCCCCCCAAGCACCAAGAAGACAGAGCATCACTTGCCCCAGACTGAGAGTTCCTATCTATGCCTTGGGGTTAATAGCCACTGATGGACTTCTGCTCCATATGCTTATCCAATTCCCTATTGAAGCCGTCCATGCCCGTAGCCGCCACCACCTCCTGTGGCAGTGAATTCCATGTGTTAATCACTTTTTGGGTTTCATGTTTTAGTGGTAGAGAAGGTTCAATTCCTGGGATCTCTAGTTAACAAGATCTGGGAACAGGTGGTGTGAAAGACCTCTGCATGAGAGCCTGGAGAATAGCTGCCAGGCCACCCAGTGTGGCTGGAGGCCTCCTGCTGACTGTTACCATTGCAACAATTTTGTTTTAATGCTACTAGTCTCTGTTCCAATATATTTCTTCTGGGTACAGCCCAAAAGTGATAATGGGTAGTTCAAGGAATTGCCAGGAACTCTGTGGTTTTGATTAGACCTACCCATTGTTGCTTTCAGATTGTACCCATTAGTGACATAGTGCTACTGGCAATGTCATACCCCCCATTTCCCCATCTCCAAAACCCTCCTGCCCAATGCCAGGCTTGGCCTGGCAACCAAGGGAGAGCCACTGCCAGTCAGATTAGGCAATACTGACCTTGATACGCCAGTGGTCTGTTTCAGTATAAGGCAGGTTCATATGTTCCTAGTGTTTTTGGTGGTAGCCCTATGGTGCAGGGAGGATGCCTTCAACAGAGACAATGCGTGAAATCGGTATCAACCCTTGTACTACGCTGTTCTCAGGGGTCATTTCATAGAAAAAGAGGTGCAGGAGCTCATTAGCATACCTATTAACATAACTTATTAGAATATGCCATGCCCCCTGACATCACCAGAACTGTGTCAGAAGGGGAAGCAAAAAAGGGGAAGAGGCAAAAAGCCTCCCCTCCCCTTCCCCAGCTGCCCTGCCAAGGTGGGCTGGGGGGGAAGCGAAGAGAGAAGGGGTTTAAAGTTTAAACCCCTTCTCTCTAGAGTCGCTCTCCAGGGGCAGCACGATCTTTCCATTGTATTCTATGGCCCCTAAGGGAGGGGGAATTAAATGCCTGGCTTCCCTGCTTGATCTTCTCCAGATGCCCTGCAAAAGCAGAGAGGCTCGGGGGGAAAGGAGGGCATTTCTGCCCTCCTCCCCTTCCCCTCTCCAGCCAGCCCACCACAGCGGGCTGGCTGGAAAGGGGAAGGGGAGGCGGGCAGACATCCCTGGCTTCCCTGCCCAATCTTCTCCAGGTGCCCTGCGGCTGTGGGGCACCTGGAGAAGATCGGGCTGGGAAGCCAGGCATTTAATTCCCCCCGTGGGGGGGCGGGGCCTGGGCTCCTTACTGTCAGAGCACCGCTGCAGTGTGCCCCGGCAGGAAATGACCCGTGTCTGTTCTTAAAAATGTCTGTATGAAAAAGCTGTAATTTAAACTGCCCTCCCTCAGATTTGGGAAAAGTTTTGTTTCCTGATGCTTACCCTAAGACCACAGGCCATGTAGCATCCAGGTCTGCTCTGCAGAGTGCCAGATGGAAGGCAATGCCATCCAGCTCATAGAGAGAGCCCAAGATGTCCAGCCACAGCTCTTGGTTCAGGAAGGGGCTGCGCGCATAGTACCACTCACTGCAACAAGCAAAATGGAAGTGATTCTAAATCCCCAGTAAAATTCACCTTCATACATACCATTGGCTTAAATCCATACAGATGTTGCTGACTAGGGCTTACCTGCCTTGCTGGGCAACTTGAAACTACAGGGATATTGATGTGCTAATTCACTGTGTATCTTTACTTTCCTCCTTGCAGTGAAAACATTGTCCTAGCTAGACTCTGCAGATTATAGGGGCAGCAGTACCACAACACCCCTTATATGTTAGGCAAGGCAAGGAACTTCCACTTTCCCCCCAGGAAAAGTTAGCTACCTTGTTGAAAGGCTACAGAGACAGGGAGGAAAGGTAAGCTGGCAGCACTAAGCTGGGAGACTTCAGAATTTGTGGGGGTGGGCATCTGAACAGTTTGTGTGTGGGTTCCAAGAATAGGTTTCCTTGTCTCTGACACAGCCTAGCTCAGGGCCAAACTAGATATGACAATGACCTTGTGTCCACCACAGGAACACCACTGCCATTTGAAAATGATTTTAAAATGCCCCAAGGGCCTCCAGCATAGGGGGCCGAGGGGCTCGTGCCACCCCCCCCACATTTTCAAGTGTCAAGACTGTTTCAGTACACGAAAAGGTGTGCGGGGAAAGAAAAGAGCACCTCATCTCACTGTGTTGCGGGCTCCATTGAGTTTGGGCCCTCTCACAGCATTTTAAAATCAATTCAACATAGAAGCAGCACCCACACAATAGACACAAGGACAGTGTCACAACTACTTGGGCCCACAGACTCAGAGCACCCCACAAGCTGTCTTTTTGCGCACTAGATGTGCCTTCTTCTGCCTCTACTCCGCGATTCCTCCATCAGAGAGCAAGAATTGAGATTCTATTGCCATTGCTTTTAGATGAAATCATGCCTGTCACTTCTCAGGATGAAGGATTTCTCCAGGTTTTCATTCCTCAAACCATTCCCCACCACCACCCCGTTCCACTGTACACTGTGATTCTAGACTTGCAGTGTTCTCTGGCTTGGTCTGTTTCAACTAAATCACTTCCTCTCCCTACCCCTCTGCTTAAAGCACTTCTTACCTGGTGACCTTTGGCTCCAAGAAGCAAAGCTGCAATGTCTCCGCCAGCTGCTGATGGACCAGGCAATAGCGAATGAACGCACGGCCCTTCCCCACGGCTGTTTTCAGCTACCAAGATAAAAAGATTCACGCTTTGAAAGACAAAAAGGCCTCTACAATTGCTTTATGTGCCACAAAACTCCTTATTTACCTCCATCCTCAATTCACCTGGCATAGCAGGTAATTTCAGCTTAGCATCCCATGCTTCAGCTCCAACTTGCCACCAATGGAGGTATTCATCATTAGCAAAGAGTCAGACACGACTGTGCAACTGAACAACAACAACCTGTTTTGCAAGCCAATACAGACTTCTGTTTCTCATAGTTTTCAAATAAGTTCATATCTTGCAGTTTCCCTTGGTCATGGTGCTGCCTCCTCATGGGGCCGTGATAGCCTAACTCACAGGACAGGAGCCCTGACCTTTATTTAGCCATATAGAAGGAAGAAGTGTAGTTCTTTCCCACAGACTTCTCTCAGGAGAAGCTGTACTCTTATATACAGCTGGTAAAGGCACTGGTTCTCTTATGGATGTGGCAAGGGGCTGACGTGGCAAGGGGGCTTGCATGGTTCAATGAGGCTGTGGGCTATGCCATGGAGGGCCATCCAGGACAGACAGGCCATAGCACAGACAAAACATGATCCACTGGAGAAGGAAATGGCAACCTACTCCAGTATCTTTGCCAAGAAAACCCCATCTTTGCCAAGAAAAGGCTAAAAGATATGACTCCGAAAGATGAGCCCCTTAGGACAGAAGGTGTCCAATATGCTACTGGGGAAGAGCAGAGGGCAAGTACAAGTAATCCCAGAAAGAGTGAAGCGGCTGGGCCAAAGCTGAAAGGACGCTCAGTTGTGGATGTGTCTGTTGGTGAAAGGAAAGTCTGATGCTGCAAAGAACAATACTGCATAGGAACCAGGAATGTAAGATCTATGAATCAAGATAAGTTGGATGTGGTCAAAAATGAGATGGCAAGACTGAACATCAAAATCTTGGAAATCTTAGGAATCAGTGAACTAAAGTGGGCAGGAATGGGTGAATTTTACTCAGAAGACCATTATATCTACTACTGTGGCCAAGACTCCTGTAGAAAAAATGGTGTGGCCTTTATAGTCAATAAGAGAGTGGAAAAGGCAGTAATGGGATACAATCTCAAAAATGACAGAATGATCTCTGTCCAAATCGAAGGCAAACCATTCAACATCACAGTAATCCAAGTCTATGCCCCAACCACTGATGCAAAAGTGGACTGGTTCTATGAAGACCTACAACGCCTCCTAGAACTAAGGCCAAAAAAAAGATGTCCTTATCATCATAGGGGACTGGAATGATAAAGTAGGAAGTCAAAAGGTAACTGGAATAACAGACAAGTTTGGACTTGGAGAAAAAATGAAGCCGGGCAAAGGCTAATAGAGTTTTGTCAAGAGAACACGCTGGCCATAGTGAACACCCTCTTCCAACAACCGAAGAGACAACCTTACACATGGACATCACCAGATGGGCATCACTGAAATCAGATTGATTATACCATTTGCAGTCAAAGATGGAGAAGCTCCATACAGTCAGTAAAAACAAGACCTGGAGCTGACTGTGGCTCATATCATGAGTTACTTATTGCAAAATTCAGACTTCAACTGAAGAAAGTTGGGAAAACCACTAGGCCATTCAAGTTTGACCTAGTTCACATCCCTGATGAATATACAGAGAAGGTGAAGAATAGATTTAAGGAACTAGATTTGATAGCCAGAGTGCCTGAAGAACTGTGGACAGAGGTTTGTGACATTGTACAGGAGGCAGCAATCAGCACCATCTCAAAGAAAAAGAAATGCAAGAAAGCAAAGTGGCTGTCTGATGAGGCTTTACAAATAGCAGATGAAAGAAGGAAAGCGAAAGGCAAAGGTGAAAAGGAAAGATTTACCCAACTGAATGCAGATTTCCAGAGAACAGCAAGGAGAGATAAGGAGGCTTTCCTGAATGAACAATGCAAAGTAAAAGAGGAAAACAATAGAATGAGAAGGACTAGAGATCTCTTCAAGAAAACTGGAGAAATCAAGGGAATGTTCCATGCAAAGCTGGCCACGATAAAGGACAAAAATAGTAGGGACCTAACAGAAGCAGAAAAGATTAGGAAGAGATGGCAAGAAGGACCTCAATATCCTTGACAATCACCATGGTGTAATCACTGACCTCGAGCCAGGCATCCTGGAGTGCAAAGTCAAATGAGCCTTAGAAAGCATTTCTAACAACAAGCTAATGGAGGTGACAATATCCCAGCTGAGCTATTCAAAGTCTTAAAAGATGACGCTGTTAAAGTGCTGCACTCAATATGCAGGCAAATTTAGGAAACGCAACAGTGGCCACAGGATTGGAAAAAGCCAGTTTACATTCCAATCCCAAAGAAGGGCAATGCCAAGGAATGTTCAAACTATAGCACAATTGCACTCATTTCACATGCTAGCAAGGTCATGCTCAAGAGCCTACAAGCTAGGTTTCAGCAGTATGTGGACAGAGAACTGCCAGAAGTACAAGTTGGGTTTCGAAGAGGTAGCATAGGTTCCCCAACTTATCTGGCCTACCGCCAAACTACTGCTTTACATACGTTCTGGACTCTTTTTTCTCTCTTCTTTCTTTATGCTTCCACCACCGAGAGGCTCCAACCACCCACCTGGATATTCCAGAACCCTCAAGGGGCAGTATTGCCCACTTTGGGAACCAGTGAGGTAGAGGAATTAGAGATCAAATTGCCAACATTCGCTGGATTATGGAGAAAGCAAGGGAGTACCAGAAAAGCATCTATTTCTGCTTCATTGACTATGCTAAAGCCTTTGATTTTGTGGATCACAACAAACTGTGGCAAGTCCTTAAAGAGATGGGAGTACCAGACAGCCTCGTAGCTAAGGAGTTTTGGGGGAGGGGGCCGGGGGGGCCACCAGCCAATCAAAGTTAATTAAATTAACTTCACTTTAGTTGCTGGGACTCCTAAGGCAGCCCCGGCTGCAACTGAGGGGGGAGGAGAGCGCCACCATCAACAGCAGGGACAGTCCTGGCACAGCGGACGAGCCCTCGGGTCTTGTGGGTGCACTGGGCACTCTCTCTCTCTCTCTTTCCACCTCTTTCGGCGACTGGCCAGCAGGGCAGGTTCTGGGCAGGAGGGACCCGGCTGTATTGTCTGCAGGGCGCCTCGGGAGCCCCCTCCCCTCCCCTCTCCCCACAGCCCGGAGCACGACACCCTCATGGCCTGGTGGCTGAGCCCCGTGGAGCCACCTCACATCTGCCACCCCCCGAGCCCCCGCCCTCCCCACCTGCCGCCCTCCTCCCTTCCCTCCCAGCCTCTGTGTATGTCCCCCTCGCCCGCCATCCAGCCCTCTTTGTCTCCCTGGCACCACTGGCTTGGCTCCTTGCACCCGCTCTGACCCAGTAGGAACCACCAGCGCTGCTGCAGAAGGAGGAAGAGGAGGAGGGAGTGCGAGAGCCAGCCAGAAACCTTGGCTCAGCACTTGAGGGTTTTTTGAGGGAGCAGCAGCAGGCTGCGCGGAGCAGAGAGGGGAGCCGAGGATTGGAGGGGGGCCCATAAAAACCATGGGGGGCGGGCCCCATGGGCGCTACAGGCCTGGTACCAGAACACCTCACATGTCTCCCGAAAAACCTGCATAAGGGTCAAGAAGCGGATATGTAACAAATCATTGGTTTAGCATAGGAAAAGGGGTATGACAAGGATGTATATTGTCACCCTGCTTCTTTAATTTATATGCAGAGGACATAGTGCGAAATGTCAGCCTGGATGAATCACAAGCCGGAATTAAGATTCCAGGGAAAACATCAACAACCTCAGATATGTGGACGATACCACTCTAATGGCAGAAAGTGAAGGGGACCTAAAGAGCTTCTTCCTCAGGGTGAGAGCGCAAAAGTTGGCTTGAAACTCATCAAAAAAACTAAGATCATGGCATCTGGCCGCATCACTCCTTGGCAAAGAGAAGAGGAAGTCATGGAAGCAGTGACAGAATTCACATTCCTGGGATCCAAGATTACTGCAGACGGTGACCACAGCCATGAAATTAAAAGACACCTGCTCCTTGGGAGGAAAGCTGTGGCAAACCTAGACAGCATAATAAAATGTAGAGACATCACCCTGCCAACAAAAGTCCGCATGGTCAAAGCAATGGTATTCCCCGTAGTAATGTATGGCTGTGAGAGTTGGACCATAAGGAAGGCTGAGCGCCGAAGAATAGATTCTTTCAAATTATGGTGCTGGAGAAGACTCTTGAGAGTCCCTTGGACTGCAAGGAGATCAAATCAGTCAATCCTAAAAAAAAAATCAACCCTGACTGTTCCCTGGAAGGCCAGATACTGAAGTTGAAGCTCAAATACTTTGGCCACCAAATGAAAAGGGAGCACTCACGGGAGAAGACCCTGATGCTGGGAAAGATTGAAGGTAAAAGAAGATGGGGACTGCAAAGAATGAGATGGTTAGACGGTGTAATCGATGCAACAAACATGAAATTAAGCAAACTCTGGAGGACCGTGGAAGAGAGGAGGGCCTGGCATGATATGGTCCACGGGGTCACCAAGACTCGTAACCAATTTTGCGACTGACCAACAACAACAACAACAACAAGGCACTGGAGTTCTGTGCCGAAAATTGCCAGCTCCTTCTTACAGAAATGCATCATGATTAATTGAAATCGAAAATTGCCAGCTCCTTCTTGCAGAAATGCATCATGATTAACTTGTCTTGCACAGTCAAGCCAAGAGGCATCGAAGGGGAAGGCCTGGGAAAAGGGGGTGCTTGACTATGCCAGAGTCAACTCACAACATTTTGATGTCTGAGGCAGAAAATTTAAACAGTAATCCTTTGAACAATAAAAAAAAGAAAAGAATGAACTAGCCAATTTTCTGTCTTTTAATGCCTCCCACCCTCTCCAATCCACTGCTCAAAGCAGTCTGCCTCACCCTGCCTAACTAAAAGACTGACACTCAATGGCAAAAGGGATAAAGGCTGAACAACCCACAAGGAAATGTTTCAGTGATGAAAGTGTTTGGGGGGACCTGAAGGCCAGCAGCAGCTCACATAATTGAGGTAAGAGAGGAGAGACCCAGTATGTAAGAAAATGGACTAGGCCTAACTACATATTATACTATTTATAGATCTGCCCTAGGTACTGCCAAGCAGATGGCTTGAACAGTGAGTGCCCTATTGAAACCTAGGTCTTCCATGTGTGGAGCCCAAATCAGACCACAACTGCAATGCATGGGAAAAGGAGGCTTCACTCCAGGCCCATAGTGCCCAGGGGCCCATGGGGGCTGCCCACCCCCCGTGGCTTTTATGGGCCCCCCTCCAATCCTCGTCTCCCCCTCCCCCTTCTGCGCAGCCTGCTGCTGCTCCCTCAAAAAAAAAAAAATAAATCAAGTGCCGAGCCAAGGTTTCAGGCTGGCTCTTGCACTCCCTCCTCGTCCTCCTCCTTCTGCGGTGGCGCTGCTGGTGGCTCCTCGCTGGGTTGGAGTGGGCACGAGGAGTGGAGCTGGCGGTGCTGGGGAGACAAAGGGGGCTGGATGGCGGTCGAGGGGACACACACACACACACAGAGGTTGGGAGGGAGGGGAGGAGGGCGGCAGGCGGGCAGGGCGGGGGCTCAGCCTGCGTGGGGGTTCCGGGGGGTGGCAGACATGAGGCAGCTCAGCGGGGTTCAGCCACCGGGCCATGAGAGTGTCACGCTCCGGGCCGCAGGGAGAGGGGAGGGAGGCAGACAATACAGCCAGGTCCCTCCTGCCCAGAACCTGCCCTGTTGGCCAGTCACCGAGAGAGGTGGAGAGAGAGCGAGAGAGAGCGCCTGGCATGCCTGCAAGACCTGAGGGCCCATCCGCTGTGCCAGGCCTGTCCCTGCTGTTGGTGGCAGTGCTCTCCTCCCCCCTCGGTTGCAGCCAGGGCTGCCTTAGGAGTCCCAGCAATTAAATCATAGTTAATTTGATTAACTTTGATTGGCTGGTGGGCCCCCCGGCCCCCTCCCTCCAAACTCCTTAGCTACAGAGCTGCTTCACTCCCTTCACACTGTTTTCCCAACCTGAAATTGTTTCTGGAAGCACCATCTGTCCCACAGAGAAAACTTTTTCCTAGTGGGGCAAATAATAGCTCCTTGGGGCCATTTCAGAAGAATGCTGTGGGGGGATGGCTTAAGTTCCCTCTCTTTATGCACTATGGTCCTGATCCAAATTGGGCCTCCACACACCTGAGAATCCAGTTCAAACCAGGATTGTTTGCTTGACAGGATGCAGAGTGTGAACCGTATAATCTGTAGTCATATAGTGTTTATTCAAGCCTCTGATACTCTGCAAACACACTTACAGAGTCTTTAGGAGCCCTGACCCTGGCTTTGATTATGCTCACATCAACGGCACTTTAGCAAGCAACAACACACTTAGGATAACCCATTCATGGAGGTGTGAGCCCTCAAAGGCAAGCTCCCACTTCATCAAATGCATGGAGTGTACAGTTAAGACTGGTGGAGAAAGTGGCGGGAAATTTTGTTTTGCAAGGTGAGATTAAACGATGAACAAACACATCACAAGGATGTAACTCACCATACTTGAAGTAATCAGCTAAAGATATGAATTCTGTCACTAAGAGCCCACAAGCCTGTGGTTCATCCAGATAACCTAGCAGGAAGGTGCTGAGTATGTAGGATGCTGTATCTGCCATATGTCACAAATTACCATCTCACTTTGTAGTGATTTAAATCCGTAATTGAAGGCAAAACAGGCCAAATCAAATCCGTTGAATTTTGATACTGAGTTTAATTTTTAATACACTCAGCGTTGTTATATTACTCTCACATAACGAAGTGAGGAGGGACAGTAGCATACACACTTCTCTTTAAAGAACAATACATCTTCTTATTCCCTGAAGTATTTGCACATTTGGCACAAGAGGTCCACTGTACCCTCACCACAATGGCTTGGTCCACCCTGGAAACTGCTCCTTATTTAGAGAGCAAAGCAGAGTGGAACTCCGGAATAGTATCCTTGGATTTCACTGAAAAAAGGTTGTTGGGGGAAAGTATATAATGAACACCTGTATAAAAAGCATGTGTGAAGAAACAAAGTAAGTCTCATGCTTTTAAATAAGGCCGAAGAGCTAACTGCCCTGTTGATGTTAACATTAGCAATGGTACATCCCTCCGCCAAACTCCATGAGCATCATCGTACACACTGTGCTCAGTCACACAAATCTCCCTTACCCTGTCGAGGGAGGCGATGTGTTCCATCCCTGCATGTGCATCACTGTGCAGCTTCGTCAAGACCCAGCATAGAAAGTCCCAGTAATCCTTCCTCTGTCCAAAGAGGCTTTTCTTCTCTTTCAAATCATACTAAGCCACATGGAAGAAAAAACATGCAGGGGAAGGAATTAAAAGTAACCTGGGCTTACAAAAGGAAAAGGGAGGAGCAGCAGCTGTCAGTCAGCCAGTGTCTCGGTTATAAGAACAGCGAGGCAGATGCTAATTCACAGGTTAATTTAAGCCAGGGCTCACAGCCCTGGAATCCATTTTCAGAGCCAGACTCAAATCCTGAAATATTTAGTGAGTTATTAAAAAGCAACGGAGCCTTTGAGGGAGCACAGAAGGCCTTTCCCTCCTGTGGAGGAGTTCCAACTACTTCCTGCAGCTGCCCATCTAATGAGTGGACTCTGCAGCCCCCATTTCAGGGTTTGAATCACTTACAACAAAGGTCAAAAGACACGCACCCGAGCGGCACTCTGCTGTGTCAGGGAATGCAGGTTGGCCTTCTCAGCCACACAAGCGAGGAGCTCTAGGGTGAAGGATGCTTTGTTACAAAATCAGTCAGCACACCCTCAAGCTGCGGCATTTGTGATGCACTGTGACAGGCAAATACACCCCTTAGAGATCCAACGGACAGCCAAGGCCTTGGATCAGTCAACCAAATACTCTACCTGCAGCAAGAACTCCAGCTGGGCACAGAACTGATACAGCTCCCAACTACCGTCTGTCACTGGCAGCCCCTGCTCTCGGTAGTTTTTGTTTAAATCAGTCACTGCACCTAGATAAAGAAAGGGATGCAATTAGTTGCAAGGGCATGGAATGTTTCTGCTGTAGTTTACTGTATGGTTGCCCACTCCAGGCTGGAGATTTGGGGTTGGAACCTGGGAGGCCAGGGTTGGGGGAGGGGAGAGACCTCAGCAGGGTATAATGCCATTGCAGGCCTCACTGCTCGTTTCTGGCTTGACTGATCAGGCGTGATCCATCCCAAACACCCAGACATGGCTAATAAACACCTTGGTCTTTATTATGGAATAGGGAGGAGAGGAAATTTCTTAGGTGTAAAATATGGGATAGGAGGTGGTGACTCCATGAAATTGCTGAGCAGTCGGGTTAGAACAGATAAAAGGAAGTACTTCTTCACCCAAAGAGTGATTAACATATGGAATTCACTGCCACAGGAGGTGGTGGCAGCTACAAGCATGGACAGTTTCAAGAGGGAATTAGATAAACATATGGAGCAGAAGTCCATCAGTGGCTATTAGCCACAGGGTATAGATGGGAACTCTCAGTCTGGGGCAGGTGATGCACTGTATTCTTGGTGCTGGAGGGGCAGCAGTGGGAGGGCTTCTAGTGTCCTGGCCCCACTGCTGGACCTCTTGATGGCATGTGGTATATTTTGACCACTGTGTGACAGAGTGTTGGACTAGATGGGCCATTGGCCTGATTCAACATTGGCTTCTCTTATGTTCTTATGTACGCAGTGCCACCATATAAGAACAGAGTCTAGTATCTGTTATATATTTAATTCCTTGTCCACTATGTTCATGCCTATTTATATGGTCTGTAGTTATTTAGTGCACTCATACTATACATGATTAATGGTATTGTAATCTTTTTTGTATATATTGTTGGAATACAACTGCACTAGTAGGTTTCACTACTATCCAATGAACCAAGTTCTGCCCTTCTGTATTTTTGTACTTTCATCTTGGCAGTTTGAAGGGTTTCCTCTTTTCTTTTTTCCAGCTTTGGGAAATGCAATTAGAAAGAAAAGAGAAGAAGAGATTGGATTTATACCCCTCCCTTCACTACCTGAAGGAGTCCCAGAGCGGCTTACAAACTCCTTTCCCTTCCCCTCCCCACAACAGACACCCTGTGAGGTAGGTGGGGCTGAGAGAGCTCTCCCGAGAATGGTCCTTGAGAGAACAGCTCTGAAAGAATTTATGACTGACCCAAGGTCACACCAGCAGTTGCATTTAGAGGAGTGGGGACTCAAACCCAGTTCTCCCAGATTAGAGGCCGCGCACTTAACCACGACACCAAACTGGCACAAGGTTTACTTGTCTATGTGTAAATCTGACCCAGCAGTGCCCTCAAGGCTCCTCTGTAGAGCAAAAGTTAGGCCAGAGGGATAGGAAGGTGGAATCACAATGGTCTATCATGATTCCATCCATCTATTGAGGTGCCTCCTCCATAGGTGTGCCAGTTATGAGTGTGTGCTCCTGAAGATATTTTTCAGTCTCACAGTGGAGTCTGAGTCCTTGTGACTGCATGCCAGGCCCTCTCGTCTTCCATTGTGCTCCAGAGTTTGCTCAATTTCATGCTCATTGCACCGATTACACTGTCTAACCATCTCATCCTTTGCCATCCCCTTCTTCTTTTTCCTTCAATCTTTCCCAGCATCAGGGTCTATTCTTTGGTGCTCAGCCTTCCTTATGGTCCAACTCTCAAAGCCATACATTACTACTGGGAATACCATTGCTTTGAACATACGGACTTTTGTTGGCAGGGTGATGTCTCTACTTTTTATTATGCTGTCTAGATTTGCCATAGCTTTCCTCCCAAAGAGAAGGCATCTTTTAATTTCATGGCTGCAGTCACTATCTGCAGTGATCTTGGATCCCAGAAACATAAATTCTGTCACTGCTTCCATGACTTCCCCTTCTCTTTGCCAAGGAGTGATGCGGCCGGATGCCATGATCTTAGTTTTATTGATGTGGAGTTTCAATCCATCTTTGGCACTCTCCTCTTTTATCCTCAGGAAGAGGCTCTTTAGGTCCTCTTCATTTTCTGCCATTTGAGTGGTATCATCTCTATATCTGAGATGGTTTATCTACCTTACTGTGCTCACTTTTCCTATATGTTATTGGATTATAGTTGTTGTTAAATATCTTTAATAAAAATGGTTTGTTACTCTGCCTGAGTCCTCATGCCTCATTTGGTCACTTAGATGGGAAACCTACTGGAAAAGAAATGTACAAAGGGGTAGAGTGAGACTCAAGGAGACCCATATCAGAGTGGTGGCAGCCATTAGAGAACCTTTCTAGCCACTGCCTGTGACATATGTGTATGTACCAAAGCTTGCAAATATGTTAATTGCTCTTTTCACACCAAATGGCAACTGTGCATATTGGGAGGATCATAGGTAATGCCCTTTCTCAGTATACCAGGAAGAAGCACCACTTGTTCCAAGGAACTGTGTTTAATAGAAGAAATATAATTGTTGTTGTTTTTGCATAGCCTTATGGGGAAGGGTGACTACAGGGGTGTGGGGAAGTGACGTTACAAAGGGCTCCTGCGTGTCAAAATTCAGTACTACACCAGTGGAAACAAAGCAGGCTTCTAGTGTTTGGGAAGTAGCTATCATAGTTACCATGTCCTGCTCTTATACCCCTGCAAGGCCAAGTAAATACAATCCCTGGGTTGGATTCAGACTAAATTTTCCCTTCCAAACATTTTATTAAGATTTTCAAATCACAAACAATCAATAAAATGGATGCCAGTCACAGCTACTGGTGAAATGTCAGGTCCTACAACGCCAAGACCATGGCCACACAACCCGGAAAATCTACAGCAATCAATACAACTTTCAATCGAACAAACATAAAGAAGTAAAAATAGAATACAATGTAATTGTCAACATACATATGAAATACTTTTGATTTAAGCATATATTGAATACTGGTAAATACAGTAGGATATTAGTTTAACAGTGACAGCAATACAGTTTTCTTGCCTATACTTGTCTATAGGTGCAGTAAATTGAGAGCTTTAAGCTCATTTGGAATAACCTCTTGTTCAGCCAAATATTCCAGTGCAATATACTGTTCTTCAGCGGAATTAAAGTGTGGAAAGTGTGGGTCATAATGCTGTATTTTTTCCATCACAAATTGTTCCAAGATTTTACAATGCCAAAATGCCAGCGTCGGAGCTGACTTATTTTCCCAACTGAGTGTAATAGCTGTTTTCGCTGCCACTAGTAAAGTGAAGATTAGATCTTTTCTAATTTTAGAAATTGTAGGTTCAGGCCAGTAATTCAAGAACAGGGCTTCAGATGTAAAAGGAACACGGTAAACTGAGATTGAGTGTATTTGATTCGGTATGTCCCCCCAAAATTGTCTAATTTTTGTGCATTGCCACCAGCAATGTAAGTATGTGCCTACCTCTCTGCAATTTTTCCAACGTCATCTTGATTGAGAAGACATCATATGAGAAAGTTTAACTGATGTATGATACCAGTGGGTTAATATTTTGAACATTTGTGATTTTGTATTAGTTTTGGGTGATGTAAAATCAGAAGAGCACCAGATTTTTAACTAGATATCTTCTGTGAGTGTTATGCTGCAATCTTGTTGCCATAATTTCTGGTAATATAGTGTTTGGGCATTACGTACTTTGAGTAGCAGTTCATATATTTTTGAAATTAGATAATGATTACTACTGTCTGCTTCTTGAAGAATGATTTCAAACACAGTGTGTTAGCTAGTATTTTAGAAATATTAAGTTGTTCGTAGAGACTGTGTATTTATAGATACTAGAACCAGAGAACTGAACTAGATTTGCTGAGTAAGCCATATCTATTAGTCTAGTAAGATTTGCTTGCTGCCAAAGTTTGAACAAATTGTGAACTAAATTTTCTAAATGGTGGAATGGAACTTTCCTGCCTCCCTTCTCCCACTGCAGCCCAACAGTCTCCACAAAATGCTGCTCCTGGAGGGAGAGAAGACCCTAAAGAATGACATGAAGGGGGTCTGCAGCAGAAAAGGGGGATTCAGAGGACATGGCCAATTTAATTTGAGTCCAGCCCCTCTGATGACATTCTGCATCTATTCCATCTCCATTTTTGCCTTCTGCCTTCCACATTCCTGAAGAAATTCTAAATCTGTTGTAGCCACATTATTAGGAATGCAGTTATGCACAGCAAGCAAATTATACTGTCCTCCTTAACTCACAGAATAAATTTTAGGCATACAATTGATCATCCAGTTAAAAAGGAAATGATTAATCAAAAGGAAGTGATTTTGTGATAGTGACAGTGCCATCCTAAGCAGTATTACACTCTTCTAAAATCACTTAGCAGGGTGTTGTTTTGCTTAGGATGGTACTGTAAGTCCTGCACACTAGCTGCAATCCAAGACTCCTTGGTGGTGGCTGGCACAAAGGAGAAATATAGTGTTTAGTAGACAGCTCCTCAGGGCTGTGGTGGCACAGAGGTTAAGACACTGAGCTGCAGACCGGAAGGTCAGTAGTTCGGCAGTTCAAGACCCAAGTGCCAAGTGACGGAGTGAGCTTCCATCTTTGGCTCCAGCTCCTGCCAACCTAACATTTCGAAAGCAAGAAATTGCAAGTGGATAAATAGTGGAAAGGTAACCGTGTTCTGTGCCCCTCGGTGTTTAGTCATACCAGCCACGTGACCACGGAAATGTCTTTGGACAATGCTGGCTCTTGGTTAGACAGTGGTTAGACAGTGTCATCGAGGCAACAAACATGAAATTAAGCAAACGACAGAGTACGACAGAAGACAGGAGGGCTTGGCGTGATCTGGTCCATGGGGTCGCGAAGAGTCGGACTCGACTGTGTGACTGAACAACAGCAAATAAGCAGAGTTAAGCAAGGCAAAGTCCTGCAGTTACTCAGGACTGTTATCAGTTAAACGCCTGCATTGAGTCAAGAGCCACGCACTCTACCTCCACTCTGTAAGTTGCCGGCAAGATCATTCCCAGCATTGCTCTGCTGAAGGGGGTGTGTGGGTCTGATGAGCTGTCTTGCCCCAGCTGGTCTTCATCATCCCCTCCCACAGTCTGTCTGGAGGAGTCAGCCTCAGCTGTCAGCGGTGAGTCATGGAGCCTCTTGCGAGCCGGCCCCGGGCTCTTTGACACTTGTGGAGTCTTCCTCCAGGCTGAGTTCTGACTGGTCAAGCTGGCCCATGACACCCCCAGTGGGGGACCTCATCCTGATGGTTTGTGACAAGGGCAATGTGAGCTCCCAGCTTGGGAGGATTCGTTCCTGACCAATGTTTACCTTTGCTGTCAGGTGTGCGAGGGGACATGGGCGGGCGGGCAGGCAGGCAGGCGGGGAGGGGGTTAGTGGACACAGCCCCTGCTTGGTGTTGGCCTGAGTAGTGCACTTCCTCACCAGGGGAGGTGAAGCCCAAGTGTGGGACCTCCTTGGAGGCACCCTGTACTGTACATCTGTACACCTGGCTGAGGCAGGCAGACAGATGAGGTTGGGAGTTCCAACCCCAGTGGACACAGCCCATGTGGGAGATTGGCCAGAGTAGCATACTCCCTCACGGGGAGGTGACACCCAATTGTGGGCCCTCCTTGTAGTATGGTCCACCCACCTGACTGTGGCAGGCAGACCACATTAAGAGGAGGGGTCATAGATGGCATCCATCAATGTTTCTTTTTAGTTTGGGCGGTTTCCTGGGTCAGAGAATGGGCAAAGACATAGAGGAGAGGGGTCAGTTCCAACAGATATCTCTTCTTAGGTTGCCTGGCACACATCCCAAGAGGGGGAACATCCCAAGAGGGGGAGGGTATCGCTCACATCCATCAATGTTTGTTTTAAAGTTTTTTTGAGGTTTCCTGGGGTGGAAGGAGCACACAGAGGAGTTGAGGACAGGGATCATGTCAGACAAACATATCCTTTTGGGTTGCCTGGTAGAGGGAGTGTGCCGAGAGGGGGAGGTCGGTGGTCCCATCCAGTGGCCTGTTTTGAGGGATCCTGGGGTGGGGAACATGCAGAGGGGAAGGGCAGTTGTCACCCATGACAAGGTCTTGTTTCTGGTTCCTGTGTCAGGGAATGCACCATGTGGAGGAGGATTGTGGTCCCAATGGTTCTTCAGGGTGATGTTGACATCATAGATGTTGGCCATGGGGCAAACCCAACCGCTCCTGGCAGAGGTGGCCTTCCTCCCACCTGAGTGCCAAGGATGCACCCCATGGACCTCATGCTGGGAATACTCAAAAAGGAAGAGGAGAAGGAAGGGGTGACAGAAACTATGGTCTTACTCCACCCCGTCCATAACAGGGGAGCCCAGCATGGATAGATTGACCCTCAGAAAGGACAGCTCATCCACATGGCTGGGTCTAGGTGGGCTCAAGGACGTCTCCCAGATGGGAGAACACCCGCTCACTCTAGACACTAGTGAGAGGGCAGGAGAGCAGATGGATGGCCACGCTGGCGAGATCAGGCCATATGGTGGTCTTCTACACCCAGTACTCAAGTGGGTCTGAGTTGGCAGGCTTAGGGGGCCCAGCCAGGAACTTGTGGACCATCACTTCAGCAGAATCTTCTGCCATCGCATGTGTGGTACCCACACCAGTGCTCTGTATCCTGCACCTCAAAACAGACAACCAGAACTCCTGCTTCTTGCTCCCACCTCTCCTCTCCATTCTGCCCCTCTGCTCTCTCTCCCTCCTAATCCTCCTTGCCATCCTCCATCCTTCTCTTCCTCCTCCACATCCCCGTTGTCCTTCTCCGCATCATCATCTCCCACCTCCCTCGGTTGTCTCTGCCCCCAGCCACAGCAAAATGACTGTACCTGGTGGCACAGTTGATGTTTCCACTGATGAAGCTGCACATTTTGGAGAGCGATGCTTCTGTTGATACGGTTGTTACACAGGCATGCCAGCTTGAACCCCCACACCTCAAAGAGTTGATGCAAGCACTCCTTGATGCCTTTCTGCAACCTGTCAGTTCCCTTGGGGCCTGGCTGCAGCACAGACTCCATCGCTCAAACTAGCCCACGAATGAGGGGGATGACTTGCCCTAAGCTGGCGGTGTGGGCACAGAGCACATTGGTGGTTTCAGGACATGTACCATCTAGGAGAGGGTCAGCTAGTCATTGAAGCTGATGTCCAGCTCATCCTCCGTCCACTGGATGGACATGGAGGACAGGACATCCTGTACCATGCTCTTCTGCTCCACTAAATGCACTAAATGGGCAATATAGTGTAGGTGGAGTTTCACCAGGGGTTGACATCCTGGAGGAGGATGTGCTGTGTCTTATCTGCCTCACCCTGCCTCTCAGCAGCCACGAAGCCCTGAGACTTCTCAAGAAGTGCTCCACAAAGCATTGGCAGTTCTCCAGCAGGGAACTGATCTCGTGAGCACCCTCCCCACCAATGACATTGTTCCCCAGCCCTAGGGTATCCCTCTCTTCCAGGTGAAGCTTGTGCGCCATACAAACAATGTTTGTGAGTTTGGCTGTTTTGGTGGCTCTTTTGGTGGGCGCCATCCATGACCAGGTAGCCACGGGTAATATTCTGCCTCCAAACCAGTCCTTCAGGCTACTTCAAATGGTTGCAGTGATATTCACTGCTGTGTGCTCCACATCCATACCCTGAGCGTGGAGAAGCACCACCTTGTAACCAGATGGAAGCATGCTCATCCCTGCTTGAGGTGTGGCCTCCTGCCCACCTTGGAACTCCTCCGGTTGCCACCAGTGTGCGGTGAGGGAGAGGCAGCCATGGTGGCAGCTGCTCCAAAGGTCTGCCAACAGGTGGATGTTTCAGCCTCATGCCTTGGATAGTTCAGCTTTGACCACATGCACTGCAGAGTGATACATGGAGGGCACCACTTGCCAGCTCATGGTCCTCCTGGAGGCGATGGTGTACCAGGGGGCCACACACTGTAGGAGTCTCCAGAAGCCCACATCCTGCACCAGAGAGAAAGGCTGGCCATCCAGGGCAATCATCTGCCCGATGTGCTGAGTGATCATCTCATGAGCTCTGGCCCTCATCCTCCTTCACAGTGTTGGGAAGGCCCCCAGAAGCATGATCTCTTGAAGGATGGTTTGCCTGGGGGAACCCATGGTGGAGGCCAGGGACCCCATTGTAGTAGCCCACCCCTCCTGTCCTCCCTCTCCCTGTTGACTGGGAGTGTGCACCCCACACTCAGCAGCAGACTCTGGGGTCCACCCTCTGGTGGTGTCAAACTGGGATGCAGCCTATGCAAGTACCTCTGTAGAATGCTGGTGATTAAGTGATGCGGGCCCCTCCCCCTACAGACATGTGCCCCGTACACCTGGCGCTCCACCACGCAGGGATCACTGGTTGGGATGCAGAAGTGCTTCCATCCAGCAGACTGCAGGCATGCACCCCCACCCATCAGTGGGGCGCTTTGCAGGCCCAACTGTTTCCTGGACTCAGACCCTGGACTGACAGGGGGAGGCATCCCATTGGAAAAACGACAGGCAGGGGATGGCGACTGGGAATCTTCGGGCATGGAATAGGATGGCGCGTTACAGCCAGTGTCACCACCCTCAGCACTAGCGATGGCAGTTTCCTCCCTCCCACTCATACTTTGCCCCCACAGCCCATTCAGAACCAGAAGGAATGTTCAGGCGGTGACCATGGATGTGGCAAAGCAAGTTGATGTGGAGGCCAACAATGTATTTGGGGAGGAGGCTGCAGGTGTGTGGGAGACCACAGTCATATCCCACCACCTGTGTTCAAGGTGGCCAGTCTTCCCATCCGCCCATGTCCATGAGGATGACCCCTTCAGGCCCCCTTCATATGCCCATACATGAGACCCAGGTGGGGGGATGCAACAGTGGTTGCTGGAGACGGAGGGAAATGCAACAGTGATGGGTAGGTTGGGTGCCCTGTTGGGCAGAGGATAGAGGGATGCCCCCCAAGGCAGAAACTCAAGTGACTCAGAAAGAAGAGAAAGCATGCTTTGGAAGGAGCAGAAAGGGAAAACTCCACAGCCAGTGAAAAGAGCAGTTAGCAAACCCCGCAGAAAGTGGTGGGAAAGATGGGTGCCTCACTGGGCAGGGGAGAGAGGGGACCCCCAAGGCACAGACTGAAGCCACCCAGGAAGAAAAGGGGTGTGTGCTTTTGGAAGGAGCAGAAAGGGAAACCCCACACTGGGCAGGCAGAGAAAAGGGCAGTTTGCAGAACCCACAAAAGTGGTAGGGTCACTTGGGTGTTTTGAGTTGTGAAGGAAACAGGCAACCCCAAAGTCAAAACAAAACGTGTTGTGAAAGTGACCCCCACAGCCAGTGAAAAGGGCAATTAGTCAATCCCCTCCCCCAGAAAGTGCTGGGCTCAGTTGTGTGCCTCTTTGGCAGGGGAGAGAGGGGACCCCCAAGGCACAGACTGAAGCCACCCAGGAAGGAGCAGAAAGGGGGACAAAAAAACCCCACAGTCAGTGAAAAGGGCTGTTAGCCAAACCCCCAGAAAGTGCTGGGGTCAGTTGAGTGCCTTGTTGGCAGGGGAGAGATGGAACCCCAAAGCACAGACTGAAGCCACCCAGGAAGACTGGGGGGGGATTTTGGAAGGAGCAGAAAGCAGAAATCCCACAGTCAGCAGTCAAAGAAAAGGGCAGTTTGCAGAAATCCCACAAGAGCTGGGGTCACTTGGGTGTTTGAGTTGTGAAGGAAACAAGCAACCCCAAAGGGGGGGGGGGGGAACGTGTTGTAAAAGTGAAACAATTCTACCCACGTTTCCCACCCCTCACATCAAAGAAAGAGACAGGAGGGGTGAAATATCCTGGGTTCAGATGCGTAGAGGGATCAGCTCATGGTTTATTGTGATTTCAGCTCAAACTCAAGACAGACAAGCTGGGCCCGAGCCCTGTTTAAATCCCTGCAACACACCACACCCAAACACACACCCAATCCCCATGATAGGCTATTTACAGTGCAAGGTTCAACCATTGGTTAATTCTAGGATCCAGGTGAGCCTATAGGTCTGTTCCAGAAGCCTAGCCAGCTTTTGTTAGGCAGCCAAAGGTGCACTTATTCGCGTGAGCGGTAAGAGTTCGTGCACAAGTACATGTGGCCATTCGCGTGTGTGGTAGGAGCTTGTGCACAATTACATGTGGCCATTCCAGTACATAACAAGGGGAAATGGAATTGTAGCACTGGAACTCAGGGAAAGGAAAAAAGGGGAAAGAAAGAGGATGATGCTTTTAGTCTGGCAGTTTATATTGTGGCCAGGAGATCTAGCAGGTTTCTCCTCCCACCCACCCCAGTAAATTTTCTCCCCACCCTAGGTCAACAGATAATTTTCACGTGCACAAGGAGAATTAGACTCACAAACATCTGACACATTTCTTTTGCATAGTTTCATATTCTTGGGTTTTACATTGGTAGGGCTTAGCAATAGCTTGCCTCCCTATGGGGACAGATTCTTGGGTTTTACATTTTTTGCCAGGTTTCCTTCCTCCATAGTAGTAGTAGTATAAGTTTACTGTCTTAGCCATAGGCCATAACATAATACATCAGACTATAAAATGGTAATGTAAACAATACAAAATATCAGTATACTCCTATACTCCGTCTACTTTGCATTAAATACTAAACTCATTCTGATTTCCCTTGTTGCTAAGGCAAATAACAACATTCTGATAGAGACATAGTGGTCAAGGTCCGAGAGTAAAAATTTGACCAGATCAAGATTGGAGAGTCCATTACGCTGCAGAATAATAGGGATGATGTACTTTAGCCTAGGGGCTTCATGCCATGGACATCTCAAAATGTAATGTACTGTATTGTCTACTTCCCTCGTGTCATAAAGAAAAAGTCTAAGGGGGGGGGCAGGGATACCAAAGAAACATCCTGATCATTGAGGGCATGGATTGAAATCTTAAAGCTGTAAAAGCTGATCTTAATTCCAGGCTGGTTGACTTCTCTAAATACAGGGACCTACAGTGACCCCTTTTAAAAAACCTGAATCATGGTGCCGTAAGACAGCGTGTCATCACATCCTGATCCATAAGCCCATCCTTTTTGAACACCCATACCTTCAGCTCCCATGCTTGAATTTTATTCCTTAATAGATTATTGGGAATTGAAAATTTCAATTGAATCTGACGCAACATAAGGACAGGAGCGCCTCCATTGATTATATACACTCCCTCTCCCATCCTGAGGGAGACGTACATACATCTCTCACTGGAAATCGGAGTTGCCTGTCAGCCTCAGATGGTCACTACTGGTCTCTCGATGGCTGGAAAATGCCACCCACACCCACTTTTTGGTGTGACACTCCATGGGTGGGGTTTCTTTGCCAAGAGTGCATGAGAGCTTCTGAGCTGGGCTGAGAAGCTCAGAGTCTTAAGGGCCTGGACACATGACCTTTGAGCCAAGCCATCCAAGCCTCAAACCAGGCCAAGTTTGGGCTGGATTTTGGCTCGGTCTTCAGGTCTGTGCCCATCCCTAAATGCTACCCACTCTAAAGGAGCCATGCCTCAATGGTAATCCAATGTTCTCCATGTAAATTGTGCCAGGCTCAGCCTCTAGTATCTTTAGTGAAAGGATCTCAAGTAACTTGGTTGGAAAAGACCACTGCCTGCAGCCTTGGAAATTTGAACCCTGGAGTACTTGAAGACAGTACTAGACAGACAGTACTCAGCTAGGCAGCCCTCTGAGCTGATTCAGGAAAAGGTAATTCCTCTGGCTTAAAATGAGGCTGGGTTTGGGGGTAGGGGAAAGACAGGGAAATAACTCTGCTGTTATCATCAGTGATTTGTAAGGCCTGGTAGGAAAGCTGAAAATAGCTGTACATATCTATGTAATATGATACATTATGGACACAGCAGATTCTTTAGAAATATGCCCAACCTTAAGGTACAACTTAAATACTACTCATAGTAATAATACTGCCCAAATCTATAGAAAGACCAGAGAGGTCCTTTGTGCACTTACTCTTTAAGTCCTGGATCACACAAAGAAGCTGTCTGTCACTTGCCATAGCGCTGCCTCACTTTGCCTGCAAAGAAAATCAGCATTCATTAAAGGAATGAGATGATATCACTCATTATTCTGGCCTTATTGTTCTCTGTACATTCTTGACCTGGATTTGTCTGTTTTCCATGTGGAATTCCAGCTTATTTGACATGGGATTGCAAATCTCTTTGTCACACATGCACCAATCATGCCTAACATTTTGAACTCCGAAGATTACACGAGAAGAGGCAGAGCAGCTGTATTCCCCCAGAACCTTTTTATTCTGGTGCCACCAAAGTTGTCCAGTGAAGCTGGGGCACTAAGGGAGCCTCCTGGGAACATGACACAGAATCACAGGAAAGCACCAGTGTGTGAGGTTGTGGTGTCAGTGTCTTGGTTAGGGGCAGTGGTGGAGTGAGGCTAGCAGGGACAGTCCTGAGATTCCTCCCATGCAGGCATGGGAATGAAACATCTGCAGAGGGCTGTAATTGGATTTAAAAGAGGATTAGACAAATTCATGAAGGACAGATCTAACATGTGCCCAGGCCATTTTATGAAAAAGAATTAAATCAAAATAGGTAAATAAATTAATTAGAGTTTTCTTTACTACAGCAAACAATGGAATATTGTCAGGCTCCTGGACAAAGTTACTCTGAACAAAACTCTCTGGCAGTGATTTGTTTATGGAGAAATAATCCTGATCCAGGCCAGACCTGTACTGTGTCAGAACTGGGGTCTGGCGGGAGAATCCAAAGATACAGACAGTTCAAATGAAGCCCCCCCTTCCAGTACATCCAATCACACTCCACAAATGTCTCCCACCTAGCTTTCGCTCTTCTACATCCCTCCCACCTGTGAATACATGGATCCCTTATCTAAACAGTGAAGCAGGCTCAGCTTGGGCTTCAGGGTTGTCCCTGGTGAAGGGAGGTATCTTGAGAAGAGTTACATCACCTACGATAGAGAGGTTCATGTTAAGTATGAGACTCAACAACAGGATTCAGCAAAAAGTGATTTCAGCTTTATTTAACAGCAAGACTTCAACTCAGGAACACACAACAAACAAGTGGAGCACAGCTCCCTTTTAAACTCTCCCGGCTGTCAAAGCCACACCCACAGTTAGCTAAAGGCCAATCACAACACAGAGATAAAGGCCAATCATAACACAGGGATAGAGCCAATCAGGACTGCTCCTCTTGCAACATATTTACAAGATGATTGGTTCTGTACAGAGGTTTCTAGAAACCAGCCAATAGTAATGCCACAGCTGAAGAGCCACCTTGAAATCAAGCTTAACATAGGAATGTATAGCCCAGATTCACATTCCAATACATAACAGTTCACACACTCAGCCATTCACCCACCTCCTCAGGAATTTCCCTCCCCCTTCAACTCATGACAGACTAGAGACAGAGTTTGACAAATATTCATGTTCACACACAGACACATCTCTTTTGAGAATACAGGCAACTGTCTCTTCCCATAGCCATGACTGGCTTGTTCCTGAACTCTTTTCCACTTTTAAAATTGAGTTCTTTAAAAGATGCCTCCCTCCTTATCCCCAGTGATGCAGCATGGATTTCCCCTGCTCAGAAAAATGGAGGGATGGTAGTAGCATTTGAGGATGATTGGCTATGACCTGCAGCCAGGACTGCCAAGGGAATTGGGGAAGAAAATTCCATGTGCTCTGGTTATGCCAGGAGCCAACAGAGCTGGGTCATCATGTGATTTGTTTTCAAACAATGTTTGCTTCAGATCTGGGTGGGGTGAATGTGGTCCATGCCCAGCTTCATGGGTGGGCTAAGGCGAGCACCACCCAACCAATGAGAATGATCTGGAGGAATCCGCTGAAGGTAGAGGAGAGGTTGCCTCCTTCCCAGCTCCCCTCTACCCATTCCTGCCTCCCTTCCCCTCCCCTCCGCTCTCCCTACCTTTCCCCTTGCAGTCTGCTGCCTGCACACAGCATCTGTTCCTGCACACTTTGGAGGCAGCACATGATGGTTATTTGCTGCTGCTTTGGCATCTCAGCTTCTATGGCACTGAAATGACAATGGGAATAGAAAAAAGTATTCTGAGCCTGGGAGGACAGGGCCCAGAATGGATATAAGAATGGCCAGCTCCAGCTTGAGAAATTCCCGGAGGTTTGAGGGCAAAGGCTGGAGAGGGCAGACTTTGGGGAGGGGAGAGAGCTTAGCACGGATGTGAGTCCATAGAGTCTACCCTCCAAAACAGCCACTCTCTCAGGAAAACAGATCTTGGCATAGGGTTGCCAGGTCCAACTCAGGACTTTGGGGGGTGGAGCCAGGAGAAAGGATGTGACATCACTTCCAGGTCAAAGGTAAAGTGATGTCACTCCCCAAGCCCCACCCCTTCTGATGTCACTTCCAGCACACTGCACCAAAACCTCATCTTTTCCTGTGATTTGACTTTGTGGGCACTCCCTCAAACCCACCTCTTCCTCTGAAGTCACCTCCTTCTTTCAAAATTCAAATTTAAATTCCTACTCAGCCACAGGGGAGCTGCCCTCCAGATGGCCATACAGGCCATCTAGTCCAAGCCCCTGCTCAATGCAGGACCAGCCCAGAGCATCCCTGACAAGTGTTTGTCCAGCCTCTGCTTCAGGGGTCATTTCATAGAAAAAGAGGTGCAGGAACTCATTAGCAGGAACTCATTAGCATAACTCATTAGCATAATTATTTGCAGATGCCACACCCCCTGACATCTCCCTTCCCTTCGCCTCCAAGCAGGGTGAAGGAAACGGGGGGAGGGAAGGATCTCGGGCACACAAAAGCTCATGCCGGGAATCAACCTTTGCTGGCCTTCAAGGTGCCTGACTGCGCTCCAGCTTCCTTCTGATGGATGCCTGGTTTTCGTTCACATCGCTCTTTCGGTGTATGGGATGGGGGGATCAGGCAATGCAGCTCGCCTTTCTGCAAGCCCAGAGCCAATCCTGGCAACTGAGGCCAATCCCTTCCACTCCTCCAAGGACCGGTCCGGCTCGGGGGCTGCATCCTCTCCCCTCCCCTCCCCCCTCCCCTCCCCAGTGGGGCTTGCCAGCCAAGGCTGGGGCTCGGCCCTGGACTTGGCGGGAGGGAGAAAAAAAATGCCTGCATTTGGAAAAGGCCAATGGGTTTCCACAGAAATCTGTTCCTTGGGGTTCAGAAAATAAAACTGAAGATATAACTCATCTTTCAGGCTCACACATTACTACTGATACCTCCATGTATGGATGACATCACGTGCATCAAAGGCTTTCTTTGTCAAATTGCAGATATTCTAATACTGAGATTCTTCCCAACAACATGCTAAAAAAAATCAGTCTTATCCTGCTAATAGTGCCTGATTTCTCTCAAGCTGAGCATCCCATACTATGGAATTACCAATTGTTTGCAATATAATATGAGCAGGATTATGAGTATATTACGAGTGCCGTCAGTGCCAGTCATCATCAGATAGGCAGCCATCCTGTAATTGCCATTGGCACATGCTCAGATTGCTCAGAGAAATGGGAATGGTCATTTTTTCAGCCTGCCAGTTCAGTATGAGAGGCCACTAAAGCTACAGTTCCCTCCTCCGCCAGTCTTGACAGCAAGGCATGCTGGGGAAGTTTGTACAGACTATTTCCATAGAACACCTCCAAATGCCCACTGAGCACTTCTGAGGATGGTGATGGGGTCGAGCTTTGGAAGTTTTTTCTTTCACAAATTCTGTGGAAGGGCATCCAGGGTGAGTCCCA
This sequence comes from Gekko gecko, assembly GCA_029375565.1. Lineage (NCBI taxonomy): Eukaryota > Metazoa > Chordata > Lepidosauria > Squamata > Gekkonidae > Gekko > Gekko gecko. The sequence goes on along the minus strand of JAPDNY010000003.1, from coordinate 83,089,931 downwards.
CTGACCGAGGGAGCCGAGGGCAGCTGGTCCCTTGGAAGTCCTGTTAAGCAGCCCTCAGGGAGGCGGGAAGTCTAGGTTGGCGAGGTGGCACCAGGGTGCTTCAGGCGGGAGGGCAGAGGCTGTCGGGGCTGCAGAGACACCATCTCCCCTCCACCCCAGCCCCAAGGGCCAAACCAAGCAAAATGAGGCTGTGGAGAGAGGCTGTGGCCAAGCCCGCCCCGAGAAAGGCTCTGATCAGCAAGATGGGACTGGTACCCAAGTATGCCTGCATGGGCGTAGAGTGTTAATTCAGCCCCACTATTCACCTTGGGAGCTATTGCTGCAGCTGGCCCCAGAGTGGCTCCTGGTGTCCACTGCCACTGCCCGGCCCAGAGTGGCTCTTGGGCTCTGCTGCAGCTGCTGACGGACTCATTGCAGCTCCCAATGGCTGCCACAGCAGCATTAGAGTGTAGAAGTTCAACCACCCTCCAATATATTTTTTAATGTTTCAGATTTTTCTGCAAACCTCAGGGATTTCCTCAGGTTTGCAGAAAAATCGGTTTAGCATCAGTGTGGCCCTGATCCATGGATTTAGGCAACCAGAGACGGGGGCCAGACTTTGCTATTAGATATATAGATTATAGGACTGGAATGACATCCTCAGAACGGAATGACGACCCCTGGGAGAAGCAGAACGGTTCCGAAAAAGAAAAGGAAGGGGGAGAACGGCAAGCTTTATACTTGTCAACAGGCAGAATGGGGTGGACACCAACATCATGACTCTGGAGAGAAACAGAGGAGCTGATAAGCAGGAAAAAGAGGAACTGATCTGGGGATAACGGCACAACGTTAGAAATTGTAATTAAAATATAGCCTGATCTCATCAGATCTCAGAAGTTAAGCAGGTCTGCCCTTGGACAAAAGATCACCAAGGAATACCAGCGTCGCCTTGCAGAGACAGGAAATGGGGAACTACCTCTGAATGTCTCTTGCCTTGAAAACCCTACATGGTTGCCGTAAGTTGGCTGTAGCTTGAGGGGGGGGGGGGGAAGGATTTCATTCCTTTCTGAGGTTTGTGATTTCAGGTACAGGGTTGTGATTACAGGTATAAAGGTTGTCATTCCACTAAGGGAATCTGTCATTCTACAGATTCTATTCCTAGGGACTGTCATTCCACTCTGGGGACAATCATTCTAGGCCCCAAACACTTCTGGTACCCTCATTCCACTCAAGGGGTCTATAATTCCAGTCCAAATCACTTCTGCTACTTTCAGGGGCCATCATTCCACTTTGGGGGCTGCCATTCTAGATCAGTAATTCAGGTACCTCTACCCGTATCTGTGAAAAGCTGACAGAGTTGAGATTCCTCAGCACTACTCAGTGAAGCTCAAGGACCTGTACACAAGATCTGAAGGCTGAGATTATTCTAACACATTATACTTCTTGGGTGTACCAAAACCTGAGATTACATTCTGAGGTAATTTTAAATTGCAGATCTATGATCAAACCCTGAAAAAATTAATTTTTAAAATAAAATTAAAAATCTAACTGTGACTTTTAGTCCTAATAAACTGGACATTTTTATATTGCTTCTAATTTTTTCAGTGAATTAGCACAGCCCACAAGATCTAATTTTTATATTCTAAATATGAACAAAATTCCATGCAATCACATTCTTTTCCATGTTGTAACAGAACACTGACCAGTAATTATCAGCCTTTGCACTGGTTTACCTACAGCATCTGCTACACTGTAACTGAAAATTGATTATTAAGAACCATTTGATGATAGCATTAGACATGGAAGTTTGAGGCCAGGTTTTAAAAATTAATCACTCAGCCTTAGTCTAGGCTCACTGTGTAATCTTGACCAACTCATTATAGCTTTTTTCAGGGCTCTTTTTTTAGCAGGAACTCCTTTGCATATTAGGGTCAATATGTGTTCTAGTTGAGAAAAAGAGATTGAGTTTCTAGACACTCTCAATGACTGCTCTAGAGCAGATGGTCACAGAACCTACCAGGGGAGAGGCGATCCTGGATTTGGTCCTAAGTAATGCCCAAGACCTGGTGAGAGATGTAAAAATGATTGCACTGCTTGGGAACAGTGACCATAATGTTACTGAGTTCAACATTTGCATAAATAGGGAATTGGCCAAAAAGACTGACACAACCAGTTTTAACTGAAAAGGACATGTGAGGAGGAAACTGAAAGGAAAAGTAGAAAGGGTCAAAATCACTGGGGATGCTTGGAAACTATTTAAAACTACAATCCTTAGAAGCTCAGAAAAACTATATACCGCAGGTTAGGAAAGGCACAAATAGGTATAGAAAAAAGCCTGCATGATTAACAAACAAAGCTTAAAAAGGATTCCTTTAAGCGGTGGAAAGCTAGTCTAAGTGAGGCTGATAAAAAGGAACACAGGCTGTGGCAAATAAAAGGCAAGTCTGTGATCAGGCAGGCAAAAAGCGAATATCAGGAACATATAGCAAAAAGCATAAAGACCAACAATAAAACTTTCTTCAAATACATTAGAAGCAGGAAACCAGCTGGGGAGGCAGTGGGGCCCTTGGATGACCAAGGGGTAAAAGGACTACTGAAGGATTTTTTGCCTCTGTCTTCACTGTGGAAGATGAGAAGTGCTTGCCCACTCCCGAACCGCTGTTTTTGTGGGGTGTTGAAGGACCTGAGTCAAATTGAGGTGATGGGAGAGGAGGTCCTATGACTAATAGATAACTTAAAAACTGATAAATCACCAGGCCTGGATGGCATACATCTGAGAGTTCTGAAAGAGCTCAGATGTGAACTTGTGGATCTCCTGACAATAATATGTAATCTTTCATTAAAATCTGCCTCCATTCCTGAGGACTGGAAGGTAGCTAATGTCACTCCCAGCTTTAAAAAGGATTCCAGAGGAGATCTGGGAAATTACAGGCCGGTCAGTCTGACATCGATACCGGGTAAGTTGCTGGAAACTGTTATTAAGGAAAGAATTAGTAGGCACATTGATGAACAAAACCTGTTGAGGCAGACTCAGCATGGGTTCTGTAAGGGAAAATCTTGTCGCAGTAACCTGTTAGTGTTCTTTGAGGGGGTGAACAAACATGTGGACAAAGGCTCCTAAGTAAGCTCAAAAATCACGGGATAAAAGGAGAAGTTCTTTTGTGGATCAGAAACTGGCTAATTAATAGGAAACAGAGAGTGAGTATAAATGGGCAATTTTCTCAGTGGAGAGTGGCATACCACAGGGATCAGTACTCGGTCTGATGTTTTTTAACTTGTTTATTAATGATTGGGAGTTGGGAGTAAGCAGTGAAGTGGTTAAATCTGCAGATGACACAAAGTTGTTCAGGGTGGTGAAAACCAGGGAGGATTGTGAGGCACTCCAAAGGGATCTGTCGAGAATGGGTGAGTGGGCGTCAACATAGCAAATGGGGTTCAGTGTGGCCAAGTGCAAGGTGATGCACATTGGAGCCAAAAATCCTAACTATAAATACACGTTGATGGGGTCCAAACTGGCAGAGATTGACCAAGAGAGAGATCTTGGAGTCGTAGTAGATAACTCACTGAAAATGTCGAGACAGTGTGCAACTGCAATAAAAAAGGCCAGTGCTATGCTGGGGATTATTAGGAAGGGTATTGAAAACAAATCAGCCAATATCATAACCCCTATATAAATCAATGGTGTACAGTTCTGGTCACCACACCTTAAAAAGAATATTATAGCTTTGGGAAAAGTGCAGAAAAGGGCAACTAGAATGATAAAAGGGTTGGAGAACTTTCCCTATGAGGAGAGGTTGAGGCGCTTGGGGGCTCTTTAGCTTGGAGAAATGACGGCTGAGGGGTGACATGATCGAGGTTTATAAGATTATGCATGGGATAGAACAGGTAGAGAAAGAGGTACTTTTCTCCCTTTTTCCCAATACAAGAACTCGTGGGCACTCAATGAAATTGCTGAGCAGTCGGGTTAGAACAGATAAAAGGAAGTACTTCTTCACCCAAAGAGCGATTAGCACATGGAATTCACTGCCACAGGAGGTGGTGGTAGCTACAAGCATGGACGGCTTCAAGAGGGAATTAGATAAACATATGGAGCAGAGGTCCATCAGTGGCTATTAGCCACAAGGTATAGATAGGAACTCTCAGGCTGGGGCATGTGATGCTCTGCATTCTTGGTTCTTGAGGGGAGTGGGAGGGCTTCTAGTGTCCTGGCCCCACTGCTGGACCTCCTGATGGCACCTGGTATTTTTGGCCACTGTGTGACAGAGTGTTGGACTGGATGGGCCATTGACCTGATCCAACATTGGCTTCTCTTATGTTCTTATGTTCTTAGGTGACACACCCCTAATGTAGCCAATCCTCCAAGAGCTTACTGAGCTCTTCTTACAGGGGCTACTGTAAGCTCTTGGAGGATTGGCTACATTAGGGGTGTGTCACCTAATATGCAAAGGAGTTCCTGCTACAAAAGAGCCCTGCTTTTTCTAATAGAGATGGGCATGAACTGGCTGACGAACTAAAGTTCGTCATGAATTTCAGTCTTTCTTCCCAACAGGGACTCAAGTGGGAAAGGGACCCCAGTTATACTCTCTCACTCAGGGCCTACAAAAACCTGGAACTGGCCCTTGTGAGGTCCCCAAAGAAATCTTTGTGGAAGAGCCAAGAGTGGCTGTAGGCAGTCCTGCCAATCGTTCCATCCAACATGTGAAGGAAGGATATCATCTTACTAACAATAGATTATGACTTAGATCTTAATTACTGGAAAACCTGGGTTATTTCTCTGGCTCAGAAAAACCCCAAGACTTTGAGCAAACAATCATTCCATTGCCTAATCACACCAAGCATTATTTGCCATGCCGGTTCATTCACAGTTGGCTCTCTGAAGCTGTAGACAATAGCCCCTTACTGTAGCCAGCCTATGTACCACCACCCAGCCCAGCCGTATGCCTATAAATACTGCCTGCTGAACTCCTGGTTTCCCTTCCATGCACTCTGCCCCATTTTCCAGTCTTCCTCTACTTGGTGTCTCTCAATACACAAGTGTCTTTCTCTTGTATCTCCTTCCATCCAGATTCCCCACCAAGTCCATCCCATCTAGCCAATGCTGCCAGATGAGTAATTTGGAACCTTCAAATTACCCAATCAGAAGGCCTCAATCAGAGTCAGATTCTTGGCTTTTAACAAGAACTCTCATACAAAGATGGACACATGAAATCCTAACCTATGCCTGCCTCTGCTCTCTCTCTCTCTCTGTAACGCCTTTATCTTGCTTCCTAGGAAAAATACAGCTGCCATGTTCCCCAGCCGTTTCCCAATGCAAGGCACCAACAAACTCAGACATATCTGATTTCACCTAATTCAGAAGAATATAGGATTCTTCTTCTGTTATCTCGCAAAAACCCCTCTGTCTTTTCCACCTTAATTTCCAATCAGTGTTGCAAGTGGGAAGTGTGCATTAAAGGACAAAGGGGTGGGGGGAAAAAACTTCACCCAAAATAATGAATTAAGAACCTAGAAGGTTAAATGAATCCAAATTAAAGGGGCCAGTATTTAAATAACACAATATAAGACATCAGTATTTATCCAATGTACAAAAATACATGTATTTATTACAGAATGATTTTAAAACAATTACAGGCCCTAATATAGCCTCAATTCAAATTAAAATAATCCAGTTATCTCAATATAGGACCAAGTGGAATTGTTTTCTAATCAATATCTATAACTTAAGACAGAGGTATAACTAAGAGGCCTCATCTGAAGTCCCCTCCTGCCCTAGTTGGGTCCCTGTGTTTGAGTGGTGACTCTGCTCCAAAAAATCACTTCCAAGTACAGTATGGAACCGATGTAACATAGTAGTGTGCTTTTGTGGTCCTGTATTGAGTAATCCTTCCTTATATATATTTGAGTTTTGGTCATACTTATATGGTCAAAATGCGCGCCGGAATCAGTTGGCCGAGGGACTTGCCAGTCAGAGACGGAGTCCCTGCCACTGGCTGTAGCCTTCCGACTTGGCTGTGCGCCCTCACTCAGCCACCGCGCAGCCTCGCGACCCCAGTCTGCTCCAGCCGCCAATCGCATCGGGCTGGGGGGGCGGCGCTACCGGCTCGGAGGGACTTCACCCAAAGCTGGGTCTGTAGGCTTTGTGGGGAGAGGCAGCAGGCCTCGGAGCGCTGCGCAGCTACCCTCCTGAAGGCTTTCGGGAACGCGATGTGCAGGGGCGGGGTTGCCCATTTCGGAGGGCCCTCCCGAACGGCGGGGCAGGGAGGCTTGCACGCGAGTCAGCGGTGGGCCTCGGATGCTTCCTTGCCCAGAGAACACCCCTCCACCCTGCGTGACGGGGTCCCCTTGCCCACCCCCAGGACTCTCCCTAGGCCCATTGCCTCGCCGCAACGGGCTTCCCCTAGTTATTGTAATTATTGTCTTGTCTGGAGCAAAGTGTAATAATTACGCTGACCACTGAAGAAGGCCACAAGACTGAAATGCATTTGGTCAGGGTCACATATGGACTATGTTTGAGATAACTATGATTTGAATTTGAATTGAGGCTATATTAGGGCCTAGGGCTCCTCGTTTTTCAATAATTTTGTAATAAATACATGTATTTTTTTCTGGATATTGATGAATATTGACATCTTATATTCAGTTATTTAGATACTGGGCCCTTTAATTTGGATTCATGCAGGCGGAAAGTGTCCCATGATTTATTTACCAAAATGGGCAGAAAAGGAAGAAAGGCTTTTCCCAGCTGCTGTACTGATGTTTCAACAAGTGCTTCTGCTGCTGGGAAAAGGAACACGCAGCAGCCACTCTGGTAGGGGAAACAACTCTACCAGGGTGATTTCCAAATGGCAACAATTTGTGGGACTTTTCATGTTGCTGCTGTGGCTGGCAATTAAGCACAGTGGCAACGTATCTTCTGGCCTGAGCTCTCCGCAGTGGCCATTTCCCCCTGCCACCAGAGCACTTTATTTAATTTTAAAAAATCAGAATGGGATTTAAAACTATAGCAATTTGTCAATTACCAGTTTTAAAAATGCTACTCCCGAAAAGCCCTCTGGTGGTGCGGGTGGGGATCACCATGGGGGAACTGCGATAGGTGCCTTTGTGGGTGGGACTGGGAAAGAGCCATCCACAAAGCAGCAATTTCACCCAAGACATCATAATAAAGAAGGTTTAGGAAAGATCACAGAAATGTCTTGGAAAAGCTGGAAGTCGCACAAGAGCCTCCCACAATGCTGTGTAGAAGTGTGTGTGGGGGAAACCTGCTACACAGGAGTGCAGGCGGCAGGCCAAACAACTGGTGTGTGGGAGTGACCCAGGAAAGGAGAAAGCTGCCTCCTCCCCAGCAATCCAGCACTGTGGCCCACGAGTACTTTTGCTTGTGATTCCATAGCCATGCTAGTGACTGCTTTGGGTTACCCTCCCAAAATCACTTAGCATGAACATCAGTGCAGCACTGAGCAAGCCTGACCTCTCATTTATTTGCATGCAGCAGTCAAATGCAGAATTAAAGAATCCCATGCCTTGTTCATGCAACAGGTTTTTGGTTCTCACACACACATTGTATCTTGACCTTGTACTAGGCTGACAGTCTCCCTTTTCCCGTATACATGGTTCCCTCTGGCCTGCAAGCTCCACGACGCGGAGAACCCGTGCCACACGGCAACTTTATGGACTGTTTCCTTACAGGCAGGTTTAATGTTCAAAGAATACGAACGTGAGGAGCGGTTGCAGAGCTCTGCTGGCCTGCATTGGGTAGTTTGGGTGGGCTCAGGCGAGTACGGCCTAGGGCTCCTCGTTTCCCTGGCATTGTTCCCCCGGTTTCTCCGCCCACCTTGAACAGGACCTCAGAACTGAGCTTTGCTAGAGCTGTAGCACGTACCTGGTGCAAGAGGCTGGAAGTTGGATGCCTGGTGGGAAATGCTGGCCCTTGTGCCGCTTGGACCACCAGTTGCCCTTGTGCTGCTCGGACCACTGATTTCCCCAGTTTGGACTGAGACTGATGCATGAGCAATCTTAACACAAGCTGCTTCCTCTTTCCTCTGGGAGTCATTGCTTCCCAGAGACAAAGGATTATGTCCAGGCACATGGGGAAATCCACCAGAAGGCCCCCCCCCCAAAAAAAACCCAGCTTCAGGCCTCCCCAAGTCATAATGCCCCCATGAACAGAAGACTGCCGTTTGTGGAATGCCCCGGGGCGATCCCTGCCAGAAACTGAGGAGCTCAGTTCAAGGGATGCCTTTTCTGTGACAAGTTAGCGGCAGTTCTCAAACAATTGCATGACGTCCAGTTCCCAGGCAGCGTGGCGGGGGGGGGGGAGAAAGTAGCTGGGCTGCTTTTCTCTTCCTTCTCCTAACCCCCCTTTTTACAAAAGGCTGGGCTTTGTTTTTACATGAGTGAACAAAAGATGTAGGGGCGGGGGGGGGGGGGAATCATTCAGCCTGAAAAACTTGTTAACAGGCTAGCAGTTTCAAGGCAAAGTCAGGAGAAACTTCATGTCCATTTCACTGAAGTCGTTGTTAAGACCCCAGGCTGATGGGGATGCAGGCTCCACGTCTTCCTTGTCAGCCTCCTCTTTGCAGGCCAAGTGCAGGGTAAGGATCACCTAACATACTGCAGGTACGTCCCACCACACCCTCCCACCCCTAGTTACCGAGAATATCTGCACATGGAGTAGAGAGGGGGAAGCTGTGCCTGCTTTGCTCACAGACTCACCTGCAGGTTTTCAGTCCTGGCAGTAGGGGAGTGGCAGGCACCATCCTGAATGACTCCTGCGAACCGAAAGCAGGAAGCATCTCTGTGGACAGCCCCTTGCTTGGCTCCAGGCATCTTTCCTCATCCAGTATTGAGTGTCACAGCAGCGTCTCTCTCCCAAGAGGAAGAGCAAAGTTATATTCCTGTATAAGGGGAGGAGGGGCTGGACGTGGCAACCTTCTACCTCTTAGGAGAGTGTAAGAAAATGACAGCAACGCACTTGGGTGTGGGGGCTGGTCTTCTACAGACTGTAGCAAGGAGTTCCTCCCCCTTTCCCCGCTTCCTGAGAGTTCAGACACATTTGATTGTCAGTGAGGCAGAAGTTGGTTTCTAGTTCCTTTGCCAATGCAGAGCTTTACCGGAAGCCTGAATAAGGAACTAAAGTTTGACAGAACTCTGCATCACAAAATAAGCTTGGGACATTCCAAATCGTGCAATCTCATCACTAGCAGGCTCAGTGGGCAGAACCTCTTCAAAGCAGCAGGTAGAAGGTGATGCGAAAGACCTCTTCTTAAGATCTGGTAGAGCTGCAGCTGGTCAGAATTGAGAGCACATTCCTCGCTAAACATACAGTGTGACTCCGGATGAGTCAGCTTCATGCTTGCTTATTTTCAATCTGTATTTGCATTTTTAAATCAGTTTTGTGCTGCTGAGAAAGATGGGGTCACAGCATCTCGAAACTGATTTAAAAATGCAAATGCGGATTCAACCTAATAAGTTAGTGTATGTTGCAAAGCTGTGTACATTTAAGTCCTGTATGGCCAATCTCTCCTGCCAACTTAGCAGTTCGAAAGCAAGAAATTGCAAGTAGATAAATAGGTACCGCTTCAGTGGGAAGGTAACAGCGTTCTGTGCGCCTTGGTGTTTAGTCATGCCGGCCACATGACCACAGAAATGTCTTCGGACAGCGCTGGCTCCTCGGCTTGGAAACAGAGATGAGCACTGCAACCCTAGAGTTGGATTCAACTGGCTTTCGAGCAAGGGAAACCTTTACCTTTATGGACAATCTAGATGAGATGTTGGGAAATCTGTGAACACATCATCACAGCATTTTTAAAAACTGTAAACAGCATCTGGACAGGGTCCTAGTTCAAATAAGAGATGCCTGGCAGGAAGAATTATGGCTTAACCCTTCCAATCTGCAGTTTTCCCTGTCCAAATTGAAAATGAATGTGGTGCTGTTATTAGTCCTAGAAGGGTAAAAGACAGGCAAAGAGAGCTCGTGGGGTGGGGTGGGGTGGGCGGAATCAGAGTCTATGGAGGAGGGGAGCAAGGACTAAATCCTCTCTCTCTCCTCCAAATCGAACCAGCTCTCCCCATCCCACTCCCATGGCTACTTCTGTTTCGGAAGCATTGGGAATACCAGACCACACACCTTCTGGTATACGAACAAAAATGACAGCTGGAAACCTTCGGTTTTCTTGCTCTCTCCCCTCACGCCCAGAGGGGCATTCCAATCTGCCACTGGAGACAATCCCGAAAGAGCAGCCTGTGGGAGAACAGTCGCCCTGGCTTGAATGCTTTCTGTGATCCTGTGGGAAACGAGTCTTACAGTCATTCTGAACAAATCATGGCATCCTAGTAGCAGTTCCTCGCCTTGTCTAATGGCATGCAAAATAGACAGATAAACTAAGATACTAATATTTTCCCCACAGCAGGAGTAAAAACAGGTCGGGAGGAGCTTTTTCCGGTGAGAAAATCACAGGGAGTCTCCTCCTTGATAAAGCAATCTTGGAGCCTGCATTTGCAAAAGAAAAAAAAGTCATTGATTTTAAACAGGGAAGAGACCCTAAGGTGTAGTTGAGGCCTCATTTTAAACCCTGGATTTCTTTTGCATAAACTCCCTAATTTTTCTATGTAGCAGGATGCATTTTCTGTAAAGGTTCTGTTCTTAACATACACCTTGCCTCTTTTTCCATTTATTGACTTCAGACAACTTACAAATCATTATCATGAATATGCTTTTAACATCTGTTACAAATATTCCTTTAAACTGTACACTCTTAAAATTGTTTCCATAGGAGAATGCCTTGCATTTGACAAATTAGCCTCCCCCAACAGTTTGACATAAGTAGAGAAGTAAAAAAGAGGTCCAGTTTGGTGTAGTGGTTAAGAGCGCATACTCTAATCTGGGAGAACCGGGTTTGATTCCCCACTCTTCCACCGGCAGCTGCTGGTGTGACCTTAGGTCAGTCATAAGTTCTTTCAGAGCTGTTCTCTCAAGGGCAGTTCTCGAGAGAGCTGTCTCAGCCCCACCTACCTCACTGGATGTCTGTTGTGAGGAGGGGAAGGGAAAGGGACTGTAAACTACTCTGAGACTCCTTTGGGTAGTGAAGAGTGGGGTATAAATCTAATCTCTCTCTCTCTCTCTCTCTCTCTCTCTCTCTCTCTCTCTCTCTCTCTCTCTCTCTCTCTCGATTTGCACTCCCCACGCCCACTAAATGAGATATTTGTGATGTGCGCACACCATCTGCTGGGCATGGATTAGAACAGCAGCATCTTTTCCCAAAAGTTCTGAAATCTCTGCTTATTGTAGAACTAGTGAAAAAGAGAAGAGACCCTGGCCTCTTAGAAGGCTGCTGCACAGATGTTAAGCAGAGCATACCCTGGGCTTCACCCGTCCCAGCTCCCTGTCAAGTGCCTCTGTAAGGGCATAACTAGATGGGACTCTCTGTATCCAGATCTTGAGACATTAAATATGTCTTAGGCACCCCCAAATTGGATAAGCACCATGGCAATGAAAGAGGGTGGCGAAATCCTTTCCACTAAGCTCTTATCTGGATCAAAATAACCTGGATCTCTTGCATCCTGAATACACATGTTTGCAAACAGTTAAAACATCTTAAATTAGGCAACATAACATATGAAGCAATGCTCTGGGTCTTGGGGTGTCTCTGAAGCCACTAGAGGTAGACTCACTAAAGCTGGACCACGTGCAGAACTGAACAGCTGCCTAACAGCTGCACAACCAGCAGAAATGCAGCACATACTATTCTTCTCTGCATGGAGAATTACAGAGCATCCCAATACATTATTCTAAGTAAGTTGCAGTCTTAGAAGGGGTGGCTTGAAGAAATCATTAGGTTAGCAGGGTGCTCAAAGCTCACAACACTGCAGAATCTATTTCGTGTGTATGTGTGATTGTGTCAGGCCCATAGCCAGGATTTTATAATTTGGGGGGACACTGACGTCACAAAATAGGATAAAATAAAAAATTTAAAACTCACTTTTGCAGTGTTCAAACTCTGCCTGCCTATGTGGGGAAGCAAGGCATGCTTGGGGAAGGGGAGGCCGTGGGGAGTCTGCTGGGTGGCTCAGAGAGCTGGTAGTCCTCCAGGCAGCCCAGAGAGCCGAGGGGGTGAGGGCTGGATGGAAGTCAGGGGGCCTTGATAGGAAGGGGGGCAGGCCCCGGAATGCCCCACTGTAGCTACGGGTCTGGTATGTGTTGCTAAGACACAAAGTTAACATGGAACCTGTTTATCTTTAAAAAACTAATATATGTCCTTTACTGTAAGGAACATACAGTAGGGACAGGATTCTAATCTAGACTCACTAGCTAGGATGGACAGAGGCCCAGTCTGCATCTAGCATTTGCTCTGCTGTTGTACCAAGCCCACACTGGAACAGAAAAAGATGCGGCTCAAAGCCACATTCAAATACCCCTGTAGCTGGCAGCTTTTTGCTCGGGGGGGGCAATTTTTACTCAGGGGGCCAGTCATTGTATATCTGTATGGAGCTATGCGCATTCCTGCCCTCCCCCATTGGACCATGCTGGTTTGGGTGGGGCTGTTCCGCTAACTGCAAGCCAATGTACTTTGGAGCTGTGGAGTGTACAGCTGGGATCCCGTGCCTGGTCCCCCACAATGACTTCCTTGTAAGGCCTGTGGAAGGTTGCGCAGCCTCCCCCACACTTCTGCAACGTTGCCATCTCAGGCGCCCTTGCCAGTGCCCGCTCCAGGCGGCTGCTTAGGAAGGTGCCCTGAGCAGCCCCTCTGGTACAGCCCTCATTCAGGTGACCCTGCCTCCCTTACCCCAGCCATTCCCATCCGTGACTCAGGCTGGGAGGGCTCCCTCACTTGAGCTTCTCCTTCTTTTCCCCTCCTCTCCTGGCATTGGGGAGGCCACTTGTCAGTCATACAACACACACACATGCCTCCCCCAGCACGTAGGATCACCTTGTCCTTCTGCAAATACGGAGATTCATCTGCCTTTCCCTGGTTGCAGACGATGGTCTTGTGAGATTGGACTTGTGATCCCGTGCAGCCCCTGTTTTGACAACAGGCATGCAGCTACTGTGGAGCTCAGGGGGAGGAGAAGCCAAGGCTCAGGTTGGGGCCCCAGAAGAAGTGCTAGGGGGCTGGGCCCCATGGGCCCTGCGTTAGCTGCAGGCCTGCCAATGCTGTACTGACTGCAGAGTCACCCCTGAATGGTCATAAACAGCTGCCATAAAACCGAGAGATCAAACAAAGTGAAAGCTACATGCAATCTGGGCACTGCCACAAAATCAGACAACCCATCAAAGAGAAAGTGGCATGCAATGTAGACGGGAATTTCTGTTCCAGCGTGAGTTTCATAAAACAGCGGAGCAAATGCTAGATGCAGATCGGGCCAGAGATGCAGGAGGCATGCCCGGCCCTCAGAGCACCAAGGAGGAGAAGTGTGGGGTAGAAAAAAAGGGTCAGTTGGAAGGAAAATTTCCTGCGAGTAGCAATCTACACATCAAAGGGATAGCATCAGAGCAGTAGAAAGGAAGGATGTCCAGGGACATGACCTGCCTATCTCCCTGGCTCTTTGCAGTCCCCGTCTAAAGTCTGAGGCTGAGAGGCAGCACAAAGCCCTTCCGCTCCGACACAACTCTGTTCAGTGTGGCACCGACACTGCTGGGAAATGCTGCCCTGCAGACTCAGGATGCCTCTTTCTCTGTTCCCTGCTCAAAATAATAATACGTTAGAATTGGTGGACCAAAAGTGTGCTTCACAAAATGGGTGGCATCCGAGATGGACTTGTGAGGCAGATTAGGCTGAGTTTCCACTCAAAATCAAATTAGCAGATGAAAGTAAGAAATGATCAAAGTGAATGAGTGGACAGGAGTGAATCCCACCCCAGCCCAAGACAATTTTTTAAAGCTGAAAAGAAAATGAGGAGGCTCCAATAAACGAGGAGCAGCAGAAGGTCCACAGCTGGCAGAGAATGTGTCGTTCTTTAATAAAGCACCAGGCTCGGTAGGTGAAAATCAGCATCCAAAATACCATTTCAGAACAAAAGAAGTGGTATGTAATGTAGAGGAACAGGGATTCCTCATGTGGTGGCTGTCCCACATGTGAGGATCAGAAACAGATTATATGGGGCAGGGGGCGGGCGGGCTCCAGATTATGTGACGCCCTCCCTCGCAAGCGGGGGGGGGAGAGCGCCCTCTACTGTTGACGAGGAAGTCCCCTTGAGACTGGCGCAGCGTTCCTGCCTCGCCCCGGCGTTCCTGAGGGGCCAGAAAGGCAGGTATGGGAGTCTTTAGGAGGTCAGGGAAACAGCCTCAGAGTCCGGGCAATGCAAAGGGGGTTCCCTGACCCCCTTTTACCCGCTCAGGGTCTGGCCTCCAGAGCGGACTGCTCACAGGGACTGGGTTTCTGTCTCTCTCTCTCTGCCACCTTCCGTCCCAGCCAGCCCAGCGTTCCTCCTCCCCGGCCGTCTCCCTTTCCCCTCTTTTATTACTCCCGCCTCCCCTTCTGGCTCCACCCCCGCCGGGGTCCCGCCTCCCTTCAAGACTGAGGACGCCGAGGCGCCCTCCGCCCTTCCTATCTCCGCATCCTGCCCCGAACCGCGGGCTGGACCAGTGCCTCCGCCTCCCTCGGCCCGCCCCTCCTGCTTGGCCAGGGGGCCGGCATGCCGCTCGCGCCGCGGGCCGGGCCTCGCCTGTCCCGCCCGCAGCGCAACGGGTCCCGCTTCTTCCGTCCTCCCGCCCCCCGAAGGCGGCCGACCCTTGCTGCCGCCTCCCAGCCCCTCGCCAACAACAAGAGGTATGTTCTCGGGGCTGGGGGCTACCGCCGGGGCCACTCCCGGCTTGCTGTGGTGGCGGCTGCTGCCGTTGAGACCGGGGACCGCCGTGGGCCGTGCCGGGTTGGGGCCGCGCCCGCCGGCGCCGTCCCGGCTGCCGCCGGGACAGATTAATAGAACCATTTATGCATAGAAGCCCTGCCTGGCATAAGAAGAAGAAGAGGAGAAGGAGGAGATTGGATTTATACCCCACCCTTCACTACCCAAGGGAGTCTCAGAGCGGCTGACAAACTCCTTTCCCTTCCCCTCCCCACAACAGACACTCTGTGAGGGAGGTGGGGCTAAGAGAGCTCTGACAGAAACTGCTCTTTTTCAAGAACAGCTGTGCCAGAACTATGGCTTGCTCAAGGTCATCCAGCAGGTGCAAGTGGAGGAGTGGGGAATCAAACCCGGTTCTCCCAGATTAGAGTCCGCACACTTAACCACTACACTAAACTGGCTCTCCCCCTGCCCCATGGCAATCCTACTAGAGTCCCAGATGCAAGAGCTGTAAGAAACCTTTTTCAGAGACATATTTCCTCTTTTTAAACTTCGAACTGTGACCCTTCATATGTTCCGTACTACACATTCAAAACACCATTTCCTGTGACATGTTAGAGGCAGAGTGCTCAAAGCTCAAATATGCCCAGTTAAGATTGCCAGGCCATCCAATCAAGCAACCTTGTGTTTTTGAGCATCTCATCTCTATTTGAGTCAATTGTCAATTGTTCTGAGAGATTCTTTGTGTGGTTATTGATTCCCACGTCAGTTAAAACCTGCTCTTTCCCACAGTTGATCTTCTAAGATGCTAGTGACTAGTGCTGAGAATTACAATTCTCAGGAAGCAATACAATAACACATGTCTGCTGCTCCATCAACATGCATGCACCAACATGCATGCATTGTGAGCCAAGACAGAAGCCAAGAAAATGTGTTCCCTTTTCTTTATAACCGTGACTCTGATGGACCCGGGTCTACTGACCCACGTGAGGGTGAGAGCGTTAGTAGACTCGGGGTGTGGGAGAGACATTATTAACCCCTCCCTGGTGACTGGGTTGGGAGCCAAAGTAGTGAGACTGGCAGAACCGCTGGTTTTTACCCAAATGGATTGCTCTACTATGAAAGAGCCCTGTAAATACAAGACTGTGCCTCTACGGATGGGAGTGGGAGGTGCGACCATTCGTTGTAACCTCTGCCGCAAGATTTCCCCTGGTCTTGGGGAGTCCATGGTTTTTTGATCACGACCCACATATACTGTGGGAGGCGGGGATTGTTAACTTCATCTCACCACGGTGTGAGACCCATCCCTGGAAGGGCGACTGGGGTCCACAACACACTGAACACAGCCCTGTGGTAGTGGGGGTGGCTGAGATGGACTGCATCACGATCCCACGGGAGTATCAGGACTTATCTGCGGTGTTTGGGGAAGAGGAGGCGGATGAGCTACCCCCCCACCGTGGCCTCAATGCAGTGTCAGCTACCAATGCTTACCCGCTGCCATTGATTAAGGATCTGCTGGCCGCGGTAGCAGGGGGGAAAGTTTTCTCCAAACTTGATCTGCGCGATGCGTACTTCCGAGTGTGCATCAGAGAAGGGGACGAATATAAGACTGCCTTTAACACCCCCTTGGGTCAATTTGAATACTTGGTGATGCCGTTCGGCTTACAAGGGGCCCCTGGGGTGTTTATGAACTTAATTAATGAGGTGTTGCACAAATATCTCTTCAAGGGGGTCCTTGTTTACCTTGATGACATTTTACTGTACTCCCCCGATATGAAATCACATGTGAAACTCGTCAGGGAAGTACTCCAAACGTTGCACAAGCACAAACTGTTTGCCAAACTCTCTAAGTGTGAGTTCCATTGGTCGGAGATCTCGTTCCTGGGCTATCGCATCTCACAGAAGGGCATTGAGATGGACCCCGAAAAGGTCCAAGACGTGGTGGGGTGGGAACCCCCCAAAACGCGGAGGCAACTCCAAGCATTCCTCGGGTTTGCAAATTTTTACAGATCGTTTTTATCGAATTTTGCACAGGTAGCCCTGCCCCTCACTGACCTACTTAAGACAAAAGGGAAAGGCCCCAAGAGCACCCGGCCAGGGGCCAAATTGAACTGGACTGCTGACTGCCAACGGGCATTCGAACAGTTAAAAACCCTGTTCACATCTGAGCCTGTGTTGGCGCACCCCAACGAGTCAAAAAAATTCATAGTACATGTTGACGCCTCGGATGTCACTATGGGGGGGGCCAACTTGCAAGAGAGTGAGGATGGGAAGTTGCACCCCCTTGCCTATGTGTCCAAAAAATTTAATGACACGGAACGGAACTGGTCAGTGTGGGAGAAGGAAGCAGGATCAATAAAGTTGGCCCTCTCCACCTGGCGACATTGGCTAGAGGAGGCAAGAGTGCCGTTTGAGGTTTGGACCGATCACAAAAACCTTGAGTTGCTGCACTCGCCGCGGTCCTTGAACGCAAAGCAATTGCGGTGGGCTGACTTCTTTTCCAAATTTGACTTCACATTGCACCATTTCCCAGGGAAAGCAAACTCGCTAGCTGATGCCCTGTCCCGCCTTCCGCAACACGACAGCAAGAGGGAGGTGGTCAGAGACTCGGTGTTCACGCCCTCGCAACTGGGAGGGTTGGTGATGACTCGTAGCAAAGCCAAGACCCCGCCTCCACTCCCCCTCGCTTCCCCCGGGAGCTGAAGTTTGCGTCAGAACTGTCCGAGGCCGACCGCGCCTCCCTAGCAAAGGAGGACAGGGTGGCGAGTGACGAACAATGTTGCTGGCAGAAAAACGGGAAGCTTTTTGTTCTGTTTTCCCTGCGGGGGGGAGGTTATGGGATGGGTGCACGGTTCTAAACTAGCGGGTCACACCGGCTTTGTTAAATCACTGCAATTGCTTCAGAGACAATTTTGGTGGCCGGGGATGAGAAAAGACTTGTCTTTGTTTACGCAAGCCTGCCAGACATGCCTCATGAGTAAACATCGCCCCGGGAAGCCACCTGGACCCCTGCAACCACTGCCGAGCCCGCCCCGCCCCTGGGAGGTTGTGTCTATGGACTTTATCACTGATTTACCTCCAAGTGGGGGAAAAACCGTGATATGGGTGGTGGTCGACACATTTTCCAAGCAAGCACATTTTGTTCCCTTTAAGTCCATCCCCTCAGCAAAGAAACTGGCGAAGGCGTTTCTGCAACACGTTGTTAGACTTCACACTCTTCCTGGGAAGGTGGTCTCAGACAGGGGGTCTCAGTTCGTTTCCCAGTTTTAGGGGGAATTGATGGCACTACTGGAGGTAGAGAGAGCGTTGAGCAGTGCATATCACCCGGAAACTGATGGACAAACGGAACGGGTGAATCAAACTCTTGAACAGCACTTGCGATGTTTTACTAACTTCCAACAGGACGATTGGGAATCGTTATTGCCCCTGGCAGAATTCTGTTACAATAACACGTGTCATGCATCTACAGGGATGTCCCCCTTTATGGCTGTACATGGTTATGAGGCCCCGCCACTTCCTTTCCTGGCTTCACTGACTTTGCCACAGGGGGAGGCAGGGGATTGGTGTAAAAAACTTCAAATGGCGTGGCCGCTCCTAGCCCAAACTTTAGAGGATGCTAAGTCGATTTACAAGGAGCACGCTGACAAGAAACGGGACACGACGTGGACCCCAAAACCCGGGGAGTTCGTGTATCTATCCACTCAGAATTTGAAGGGGGTGCAACCCAGCAAAAAACTGGGATGGAAATATATTGGACCTTTTGAAATCAAACGTGTTTTGAATAATGTGACTGTTGAGTTGATACTGCCTAAATCACTGAGATCTATTCATCCTGTATTTCACCTCAGACTTTTAAGATGCTCGCCTGCGGAAAATGAATGGAGACCGAAGCGACCTCCCCCCCCCCGATGGTGGGGGGGAACCGCACTATGAGATAGCGCAAATCCTGAACTCGAAGATTTCTAGAAATCGACTGTATTACCTTATTGAGTGGGTGGATTTTGGGCCCGAACAGAGGGAATGGGTGAGGGTGGATAATGTTCGGGGGCCCTGGTTAATCCGGCAATTTCACAAAATGTACCCTTTGAAGCCAAGGGGCGGGGGTTTGTCATCAGAGGGGTAGAATGTCAGGTGATCCTGCCATAAGATGTGAGGGAGGGAAGGAGGGTGAGATGGTCTGTAATTTTTCATGCTTGGAATGTGGGAGGTGGGTAGGTTGCCTAGGATACAGAGTGGTTCCCAGCCTGGACTATCTCCTATCTGAACCAAATGGCCTTGTCCCACGGTTTCAGTTTCTCCGGTGTGGACAGCTGGGCCCCTTTATGGCTTAAACAACTTTCGCACCTATTTCCCACGCGTGGGCTAGGTAACCATTGGTAGATGCTAAGGGGGGGGGCCCTAGTTCAATGGGGTATATCCGTAGATGTTCCTTTGTGTGTTTTATTCCTGACAATAGAATGTTAGTGTGCCTTTAGAATTGCTGCTCAATAAACGCTATCTTCTTATGAAACCTGGTGTTTGACTGAATGACTTTCTGAAGTGCCTGACAACATATGGACTTAGAGCTGAGGAGAGTTCATCCTTCACTAGTTCAGACCAGACTATATGCCATCTCCTACTTCTATTCTCATCGGAGATGCTGCTAACTTCATAGTCAGAATGTTTGATAGGCATCGCCCATAAGCCGAACCTCCAATCTGTTCACCTGTCCAGTATCTGCTTCAAAAAGGCCACTTTGTCATTGCTGTAGCTTTTGTGATGGAGTTTCATTTCCTTGCCTTGCAGGGACTTTGATGTCTGCATAGAAGGTGAGATTTTTCTACTCAGGTTCATGGATGGTTGGGTCAGAAAATTAAATGACATGAGTAGGAATCTACACCTCTCATAAAGCTATGTGAAAACACATGCCATTTTGGTTCCACACAGTAGTGGCTTGGGGTACTGCTCGGGCATAGATTATTTCCTCAGTGAGATCTTAAGGTCAAATCTGCATTTGCATTTTTAAATCAGTTTCATGCTGCTGTGATGCCATCTTTCTCTATGCCTGTCTGAAGAGTTGTTTGGAGAAGATTCATTTAAAGCAGTGTGGAGGCACCATGAGAGGATGATAAACATATGCAGATGTGCAAAAGTATGCTAGCACTGTTGAAGTGTGAAAATGAAAGCAGATGTAGACAGCTTTTTTGAAGATGGAGTCAGAAGGCTACACAGTTAGCTATAAGAAACAAGCATGCAGCATGGGGGCGGGGGGTCTTGACTACCAGCCAGCTGTATTTGATTGTGGACTCCTCTCCCAGGGTGCTTTTGTTTCGGGATGGATTGCCCTTTTTGGCTTCGCAGAGGATCAGCACAGCCAAGCTGCCTTTTACTGCTCAGCCAATATGTACAGAAAAACTGATGGCAATGCCTGAAACACCACTTCCCCTGGAGGGGGCTCAGGTTTTGTAGCACAGCCCCTTGTTGCTTGACAAGTGAAAACGTGTCGCATAGCGGAGGCTGCCAGCAAATATCAGAAATGGGATAATGCCCAGTTGCTGCAAAGCCAAAGACAAGGGCTTCATTCAGCACTCCTCCCTTAGAAGGGAATTGTCCACTGGGACAGCAGTGATTACAGGGTGGCAACACTGAGTCTGACACCACCGGTGCATTCAAGTCTACCCCAATACGTGTGCTTCTGGCCCAATCTGGCCACAGCCAGGAACACCTATTAATAATTGACTGGCTTAGATGGTTCTTTTGTGCAGATCCTCTTTCAGGCAAATATTTCCAGTCTGACAGGCACTCTTAACCAAGTAACCTCTCGTTGGCTGTGTGGTGGAGAGAGAGGGAGGGAGTGAAGAGGAGAAACTTTGCGTGGATTCCCATTTGTTTGTTTGCTGGTTGACAGGAGCGACACTTAAGATAACTTGAGCACAAGAATGTAACTGTTCTCCAAGCAAGGGTATGGAATGAGCTTATTGGCACCCACAGTTGTAGTGAAGGAGAACATAACGTCATTGCCCAGGCTGGAGCATTTATTTTGGATTTCAGTAGTAGGGCTGCCAACCTCCAGGCAGGACCCAGAGATTTCCCAGAATTACAACTGATCCCCAGGCTGCAGAGATCAGTTCCCCTGGAGAAAATGGCAGACTTGCCCTTTCTTGCCTCCCCAAGATGGCACCGAACGCCAGGAAGGAGGCTGTCCCAGCAAAGACTGAGGCAAAATCCAAAGCCCTGAAGGCAAAAAAGGAAGTTTTGAAAGGTGTCCATAGTCACACCAGGAAGATTCGGATGTTGCCCACCTTCCGGAAGCCCCAAACCCTGCAGTTACAGAGGCAGCCCAAGTATCTGCGGAAGAGTGCACCGAGAAGGAACAAGCTGGACCACTATGCCATCATCAGGTTCCCACTGACTACAGAATCGGCCATGAAGAAGATAGAGGACAACAACACACTGGTCTTCATTGTGGATGTGAAAGCAAACAAGCACCAAATCAAGCAGGCAGTCAAGAAAGCGTATGCCATGAACGTGGCCAAGGTCAACACATTGATTCAACCTGATGGTGAGAAAAAAGCTTATGTCCGTCTTGCTCCAGATTACGATGCGCTAGATGTTGCTAACGAGATTGGGATCATCTAAGCAGAATATTGCCAGAGCTGTAAATAGAATCGCTGTGCAATAAACAGATATTACTACCAAAAGAGAGAGAGAGAAAATGGCGGACTTTGAGAGCAGACTCCATGGAATTACATCTCTGCTGCATTCTCCCCCTCTCCAAACCCCATCCTCCTCAGGCTCCATACACAAAAAAATCTCCAGGAATTTATCAACCTGGAGTTGGCAGCCGTATGTAGGCAGAAAGGGGAAAGATTTCCGGGGGGGGGGGGCAAGATTCATGGTGAGCGTTGCCAGTCCTTTTCAGTGAGGATCAAAGACTTGTTTTTTGATATATTCAAGACGAAATTGAAAGTACATGTGATTAATTTTCAATCTCATAACAGTTTCTGAGGAATAAGTACCCAAGGCCTGTAAATCAGAGAGGAAGAACTCTTCCCCAACCCTTAACTGGCACCCTTAAAGCCAGGGTCTCCTGCAACCTGCCCTGGTCATCCCACAGTTAGAATCGCCATCCCACCCACAGAGGTCCACACAACAGCCGCCTAAAAGAGCACCCCCTGATTCAGGCATCCAATGCTGCAAAATTTCTGAGCACCACTTCTCATTTTAGAATAATGCACTTTGAGGAGATAGTTGATAAAAGCTATATTAAGAAAGAGAGAGGACACAAGTATAGCACTGCCTTTTGACTCTTTGGCCTCGTGGTTCCATGGCTGGTGGTGGTGCTGTTGGGAAGTGCCGTCATGTCACCGCCGACTTATGGCGACCCCTCAGGGGTTTTCAAGGCAAGAGACATTCAGAGATGTGGTTTGCCATTGCCTGCCTCTGTGTAGAGTCCCTGGTCTTCCTTGGAGGTCTCCCATCCAATACTAGGGGCCGACCCTGCTTAGCTTCTGAGATCTGATGAGATCAGGCTTGCCTGGGCCGTCCCGGGCAGGGCTCCAGCTTCATTAGGTGTTTAATTATTATTTTTTCAGTATTATGACTTGAATCATATATATTTTGCCATTTCCTGTGTTCTAATAAGTATTAAAATCATATATGTTTGAAACATATATATTAGGCTGCGGTCTCAGACGCACACTAAATAATGTTTGAAACATATATCCTTATTCTAATAGCCAAAAAGTGCGGATACCTATTCCCTCCAACAGGGGCCTCCCTCTCCCCCAACAGCTTTTCCTGCATAGTCAGTAGACTTCCTGGGTTTGTAGAAAAATCTGAAAAGTGGGGAAATCCCTTCAGGGACAGTTGAATTCCCCCAAAAAAGCCTTCTGAAATGGCCTCTGCAGGGACCTAACTCCAGGCAGCAACGGTGAGAGATTAGAACGTTGGGGGGGGAGGGGGGAGGGAGAGGCTTCTGACTGGCTCTGTCGGTGGAAGGGGTGGGGGAGAAGGGCCCTTTCTTTCCAGGCCCCTTTCAGCCTTGGAGGGAGGGAGGAGGGAGGGAGGGAGCCTTGGGGCCAGGCCTCACAAGAGTTGCCAGGGCCAGGCTGGGGGATTTCTAGAGATTGTGTGGTGGACTCTAAGGAGGAGGGCTGGGTTTGGGAAGGGAGAGGCCTCAGCTGGGTATAATGCCACAGTTTCCACCCTCCAAAGCAGCCATTTTCTGCTGGGAGACAGACCTCTGCTGTCTAGAGTCCAGTTGTAATTCTGGGGGTCTCCAGGGCACATTTGCAGGTTGGCCACTCGAGGCCTGGCAGCATTCTAGGCTTGCCAGGTCCCCCCTGATTTGCATGACTCACCTAGCCTCGGCTGCTTGCTACCATTCATCAGCAGCCACCCTATGAAAGCCAGTGAGGTGCAGCAGTTAGAGCTTCAAAGTAGTGTCTGCAAGGCCCAGGTTCAGATTCCCATCTTGCAGTGGAAGGTGACTGCGTGATTTTGGACCAGTCACATATTTCAGCCTAACCAACCTCACAGGGTTGTTGTGCAGAAAAAAAGGAGGAGGGAATAATGAAAGCTGCTTTGGCCCTCACTGTGGAGAAAGACTGTAATTTTCCTAGGTAGAGGCTGGGGGGTAAAGATGGAAAACAGGAGACAGAGAGGCAGATAAAGGTAGGTTGGCTGTTGGTTGGGAAGGAAATAGGGTTGCCAACTCCAGGTTGGGAAATCCCTGGACATTTGAGGGGTGAAGCCTGGAGAGGGTGGGATTTAAGGAGGGGAGGAACTTTGGACTGGTGTAATGCCATAGACTCCACCCTCCAGCCATTTCTTCCATGAGAACCACCATTGCCAACCTCTGGGTGAGGACTGGAGATCACCCAGAATTACAACTGTTGTCCAGGAGACAGAAATCAGTTCCCCTGGAGAAAATGGCTGTTTTGGAGGGTTGAGTCTATGGCATCATACCCTGATGAGGCTGCTTGCCTCCCCAAGCCTCACTGTCCTAAGGCTCCACCCCCAAATCTCCAGGAAATTCCCAACCTGGAGCTGGCAACCCTAAGGTGAATTGATCTCTGTAGCTGGGAGATCCATTGTGATTCCCAGAGTGCTGCCACTGCTGCTGTGGGGGAGAGAAAGCAGGTGGGTGGCTGAGAGCACTGCCACCACTGCTACTGCTGCTCTGCGGAGTGGGGGAAGAAGCAGGCAGGAGGCTGGGAGAGAGGCTGGGGGCAGAAAGCAGCCAGGAGGCTGGGGGCTGAAAGAAAGAATGATGGGGTGGGGGGCAGAAAGAGAGAGAAAGAGTGATGAAGTGGGGAGGCAGAAAAACAAAGAGAAAGATGACAGATCAGAAAGAGAGAGGAAATCACATGCATGGAGCAGAAATAGAGTAAGAAAAGGGGAGCAGAGGGGAGAAATAGTGTGAGAGAGGTAGGGGGTGAGCAGAGGAAGCAAAGGTGTGACGAATGAGATAACCATCCCGCAAGTTTCTTGCGGGTCTCCACTTGTATTATATTATTTGAAACCTACATTAGGCTGCGGTCACACACACACCCTAAATAAACACTTTCAATCCACTTTCCAAATGGATTTTACCAGTTCACACAGTAAAATCCAGTTTGAAAGTGCACTGAAAGTGGATTCAAAGTGGATTATTTAGTGTTATTTTGTCTGCAGTCCCACACACTAAGTAATCCACTTTCAATGCACTTTCCAACTGCATTTTGCCAGTCCACACAGGAAAAATCATGCGACCTCTGGTGACTCCTACTGGGGCATGGAGGATGTTCAGAGAAGTGGCTTGATAGCCTGCCTGTCAGGTAACCCTGCCATAGGGGGGCGGAGGGAGGCATCTATTCAGCTGTTGGAATGCGGGAGTAAAGAGGGCCTCTGGTCTCTTACTGATTTAGTGTTGTCTGTTCTGTTTCTTATCACTTTGCCTGACCTTGGGTCTCATGCCGCTGCCATCCTGGTGCTGAGAAAGTACTGGTCTGGGTTGTTTTCTTAAGCTTATTAGTTGGTGGTTTCACATGCGCGCACAAAGTATCCATTGGCTTGGGTAGTTTGAATGGGCTATATCTTGGGATGCTTTCTGTTTCATGTTATCACTGACAAAGAGCTTGTACCTGTACCATCAGCCTTGTCTTAATAAACACTATCTTCTGAAGAAGCCTGGTGTTTGACTGACTATCTGATGGGCCTGACCCTGAACTGAACTTGATTCCCCCCAAGTACCAAGACCTGAGCAAGTGTTTGGGGAGGCTGAGGCTGATGAATTGCCCCCCCATCAGAACCCAGAGTGTGCCATCAAACTTTTACCTGATCAGAAACTCCCCAAGGGGAAGTTGTCCTCCATGAGCCCTACAGAGAAGGAGGAGCTGAGGTGGTTCATTGACAAAAACTTGGCTCACGGGTTCATCCGCCCTGCCTCCTCCCCTTGTGCGGCCCCCATGTTGTTTTGGAAGAAGAAGAATGCAGGTTTATGACTATGCACTGATTACCGAGGGTTGAATGCAGTGTCTGCCACGAATGCATACCCTCTTCTGTTGATCAAAGACCTCCTGGCGGCGGTCTCTGAAGGGAAAATCTTCTCAGAATTAGATTTATGGGATGCTTACTTCCGGGTCCGAATCAGGGAAGGGTATGAGTACAAAATGGCATTTAATACTCCCTAGGGGCAATTTGACTACCTGGTGATGCTGTTCGGCCTCCAGGGGGCTCTGGGGGTCTTCATGAACCTTATCAATGAGGTGTTGCATAAGCATCTGTTCAAGGGGGTCCTAGTGTACTTGGATGACATTTTGTTGTACTCCCCTGATAAAGAATCCCACGTTAAACTGGTTTGAGAGATTCTAGAAATGTTGCACAAGCACAAACTTTTTGCCAAACTGTCGAAATGTGACTTTCACTGCTCTGAAATTGCGTTCTTGGGATATTGGATCTCCCCCAGGGGGATCGAGATGGACCCTGCAAAGGTCCAGGATATAGTGGGGTGGGTGGCCCCCAAGACCAGAAGGCAGCTCTAAGCCTTCCTCGGGTTTGCCAATTTCTACAGGTCCTTCCTGGTGAACTTCGCCCAGGTGTCTTTACCCCTGACAGACTTTCTCAAAACAAAGGGGAAGGGTATAGAGGGCTCCCGCCCTGGGGCCAAACTAAATTGGATGCCCGAGTGTCAGGAGACGTTCAACAAACTCAAGGCATTGTTTACATCAGAGCTGGTCCTCGCCCACCCAAATGAACTCAAGAAATTTATTGTACAAGTGGATGCCTCAGACGTCTGTCTCCTAGCCCTGGTATTCCTTGGAGGTCTCCCATCTCAATACTTGGTTGGCCCCGCTTAGCTCCCAAGATCTGACAAGATCAGGCTTGCCTGGGCTATTCAGTCAGGACTGCTCCCAAGATTTTTAAAGGGTTCCTTATTTTGTGAGTTTTCTCTGGTCATTCCTCCTCACTGGAAGGCCCAGCTGCTCAAAAGAATCATGCCAGAACAGTGCATGGGATAATTTGCTGATGTTATTATTTCACTGCTACTACGTTTTCAAACTTTTAGTAGCCATGAGGCTCCTATGATTCCTTTCTGGATCCTAAGACTCTCTTCAGCTGAGTCTTCCTCCAAGGGAGAAATTCCAAAGAAGAACAACTTATTCCAATGAAGAAAAGCTTCCTTTGATGGAGAAAAGTCTTTCTTTGTTGAAGGAAGCCTTTGTTGGAGAAAGACTTGGTTGACAGGAGTCATTTGTTTACATTTATAGCCTGCTATTCTACCGAATCAGAGCTGCAAAGGGCACCTTAGTAGCAGGGGGTCATAGGATCCCACTCTGAAAGCATTACTTGATGAAATGAGAGGTTTCCAGGGTTCTTTCATGCATCATTTAGCCAAGGAGAACTTCAAGACTGTCTGCATGTAGGCATGCAGGATCCCTTCCATTTCCCAATAGATTTAGTTATCATGGGATTAAATAACTGATAACATGCCTATCTCACTTTCATGCAAACATCTGAATCATTTAATTAGTGACAGATATTTTTTAAAAGGCATTGATCCTGGGAGCCGTGATACTTGTACGGCCATTAGTATCTCTCCATCAAGGATGACATTGGCACTTGACACGCAGGCTGAGGCTTTCACTAGTTCATCCATTTTTAATGCTCTGGCAAACATTCTTCCCACAAAGCCTGAATAAGAAACTGGGGGGTGGAGCATCAAATGTTTTAAGTCTACCCCCCTCACCTTAAAACTGTAGGATGCAATATGAAAGAGCTGAGTTGTGGTTAAAACAAAGAAAGAAAAATCCCACTCGTTTCCATCCCTCCCATCATTGTTGAGATTGTAGAAATGATCAGTAGGGTAAATTCTGATGGCAGCCGCCCACTTTTCCCACTGCGTGTCCCCACCGTGTTATATTTCTGTTGTTCGTGTGATCCTGTGATTCAGAGTGATAAGTTCCTGTTTCTGCAATTCCAGACATGAAAGATTGTTATATACCAGTTCAAGCAAACAAAAAAACTGATTTCAAGTACTTAAAAAATCTTTGTGCTAGAAGCACTGCCTTGTTTGCCTAAGTGTTTGACTTCTTATCTGATTACAGTCATGGGCCGAGGACAGACTGGCAATTTGCCCCGGGAAGGGACCCGGGCTGACAATGACTCAATATCGGATTAAATGGAATGTTCACACAGGCACATCTGCCTGGCGTCCCCCACCCGTAGCCTACCGGTGCTGTTGCGCTTCACTGCCGGATTAAAAAAACACCTGATAAAAGCCGTCGCAAATCCAAAAGCCTGCGTTCGTCGCGCGTTTCTCTGCTTCCGGGGAGTCTGAACGCGCAGGCGAAAAGCCGGGCAGAAGCTGCGTTGGGCACGAGGCAGCAGCACTGTGATTGGCTGCGCTCCGCTCCACTGCCCAATGTGGTGCCGGCATTGCAGGACAAAAAAAAAATCGGCAAAATGCGCTTATGCTCATGAGCGCATGAGCGCTCATGCGCACATACACCCATACACCCACAGCCGAATTAATGGAGAAACAGCGAATATAGCACACCTCCGGCGCGGCAGTCTGAACGCTCCCGCGCGCCTCCATCCCGTATCTTCCGGCGCCGGTATAGTTTAATCCGGGTTTTTTTTGCCGCGACTGGCTACCGGGGCAAATTGCCAGTCTGTCCTTGGCCATGGTATTTCCTATCTCAGTACTCCAGAGTTTGGATATCTTTTTAATTTTTTCTTCAGCATCACATTTTAGTCAAAACATCAGCAACACACACACTTTACATAATTCTGCCTTATGGTTTAAACACTAATCATGCCTAAGTGAATAAACAATAAGATAAAAGTTGTCGAAGGCTTTCACAGCCAGAGTTCATTAGCTGTTGTAGATTTTCTGGGTTGTCTGGCTGTAGTCTTGGCATTTTAGGACCTGATGTTTTGCAAGTAGCTGTGACTGGCATCCTCAGAGGTATAATACAGAAAGATGGAGTTCTCTCTGTGTCGAGGTGAGAAGAAAAATGGTAGGCAGGTAATTTATATCTACTCAGGAAAGTGGGGTAGGGCTGAGTCATTATCATGTAGGAGTTCCCCAGGCTGTGAAACATGCTAATTGAGAGCTTTCCTGAGGAGGTTCTTTTGTATATGGATTGGCTGTTTCCTGATGAGGTTCTTTTGCATATGGATTATTTCCTGAGGAGATTTCCTATTTCCTGAAGAGGTTCTTTTGCCTGTGGATTGGCTGTTGAAATTCTAATCTTATCTGTAGTGCTATTGTCAGACGTAGAGCCTTTTGTGTTTTTTGGGACAGGAAACCATGCCCTATTTATTTTTAAACTCTCTTCTTTCCTGTTGAAATTGTGTTTATGTTTATGAATTTCAATGGCTTCCCTGTGTAATCTGACAAAGTAATTGAACGTGTTGTCCAGCCTTTCAGTGTCTTGGAACAAAATACTGTGTCCTGTTTGGGTTAGGCCATGTTCAGCCACTGCTGATTTTTCAGGTTGGCCAAGTCTGCAGTGTCTTTCATGTGCTTTTATTCTTGTCTGAATGCTACGCTGTGTGGTCCTGATGTAAACTTGTCCACAACTGCATGGTATGCAGTATGCTCCTGCAGAAGCGAGGGGGTCTCTTCTGTCTTTTGCCGATCATAGCATCTGTTGTATTTTTCTGGTGGGTCTGAATACTGTTTGTAGGTTGTGTTTTTTCATAAGTTTTCCCATCTGATCAGTGATTCCTTTGATATACGGCAAAAACACTTTTCCTGTGAGAGACTGTTTTTCTTCAGTTGTTTGTGTTACCTTTGGTTTAATTGCTCTTCTGATTTTATTCTTAGGGTTACTGAGTTACCGTTAGGGTTACTGGGTCTTACCTCCTCACTGGTGGGGGTGGGAGGGAGCTTTCTGGGAGTGGGGGTGGGGCAACGTTTATAGGATGGGTGGGATATAAATATGAAAAATAAATAAAATAAATAAACATCACCATGCATGATGTCCCTGACATGATGACATCATACAGAACTCATGTCATCACACAGGGGACATAGCATGGTGACGCTCTGGTATTCTGGGCAAAACTCACTGCCAGGCCCCACCCCTTCCATCACCAGTTAGCTGGCTGGTGGGAAGGCTTACTAGAGGAAAGAGGAAGGCCCAGGTGATGTCACTGGTGATGTGGCAACACCATTTTTGGTGCATGTAGGAAGTGACATCATCATGCCAGCAACATATCAATGATGCTCTGGTATTTGGGCAACACTCTGGTATTTAGGCAAAAACTCTGTGGTAGAAGCCATTTTTTACCATAGATTTTTTGCTCAAATACCAAAGTGGCACAGTGAAGTCACTTGGGCCTCCCTCCTACTCCTGGTAAGGGGGGGAGGGGTTGCCACATGGCAACCCTACTTGATACTACTTGGCAAAGTGCCAAGATTTGTACATGAAAAACCCTGAGATTTTCTAACACATTGCACTTCTTGGGAGTACCAAAACCTGACATTACATTCTGAGGTAATTTTAAATTGCAGATCTATGATCACATCCTGAGAAGATTAATGTCTAAAATAAAATTCAAAATCTAGTGTTGACATTTGGGCCTAATTTTTTTAATCAATTAGCATGGCCCATGAGATATAATTTTTACATTCTAAGTGTGAACAAAACTCCATGCAATCACATTTTTTCCATGTTGTAACAAAATACTGCTCAGTAATTAAAAGCCTTTGTACTGTTTTAACTATAGTATATGCTTATATTGCAATTGAAACGCGATTAGTGAGAACCAACTTGATGATAGTGCCAGACACAGACCTTCGAGGCTAGGTTTTTAAAATCTGTCACTCAGCCGTAATCTAGGCTCACTATGTAATTTTGACCAAGTCACTGCTGCTTTTTCTAACCTACCTTTCAGGGTTTTGAGATATGTGTGGGGTTTTTTACTTCATTTGTACCTTGTCTTTCTTCCCAACAGGGACTCAAAGTAGGAAAGGGTGCCATGGTTATACTCTCTCGACCAGGGCTTACAACAACATGGAACTGGCCCTGATAATATTGTAAAATTATGTAGGTTACTGAAGCATATAGGAGAATTTCAGAAGAAAAACAGCTTCTATTTCATAGATTACAGCAAAGCTTTTAACTTTGAGGATCATGAAACAGTCTGGGACCTCCATATCTACAGGACTGCCTTTCCTGGTATATCCCCAGAAGAGCATTATGCTGTGGGGAGAAGAACCTCCTGATGATCCCTGACCTGAAAGATATCTGGCTGTCCTCAACCATTACTCTCTACCTAATGACATCTATGCTCTGCAGGATCTACTGCAGTTCCTCAGGGCCTCCAAGAACGAGATGTTCTGCCAGGCCTACACTTGAGGACAGCAGCAGTTTTTTCACTGAGCCTGGCCTCCCCATCTTTCCTCTCCCCCGACATCTTTCCTCTCCTCCCACGGGGTAAGGATATAAACTGGTCCTTGAAGCGCCATCTAATAGTCTGAAATAGTCTTAGATTTGTTATTGTTTTAACTGCTTTGACTGCAAATGTATTTATTGAAATTTTGTTTGTTGAATGTATTGTTGAAATGTTGTTCATTGCCCTAAGCCCTATATGGGGAATGGCAGTCTATCCAATAAATAAATAAATAAATAAATACATACATACATACATACATACATACATAAATGGCTATGGTTGGTTTCAAAAGAAATAAATGTGCAATGACATTGGGTGGTTTAGATACACAACCAGGGATGGGCATGAACCGGAAAAATGGTGGTTTGTGCTGGTTCATGGTTGGTATGATTTGTAAAGTACTGGGTTTCAGGCCTCATGACTCGGACGACGACATAAGAGAAGACGCGTTTATTCGTACTTCACGTAAGACAAAGAACTCACAGTAACGGCCGGAGGCCAACTATATACAGTTAGGGGGGACGGCCCTATATTCCTATTGGCGGGTTTGAATCGCCCGCCAATGCTGCCATTGGTTCACTACTGGCGAGCTCAGGAACCTAGTCCCTATTGTTCTCAGAGAGCGAAGCTTGGCAGTGTTTCGCCAGCTCAGCCCTCTGATCTCAGGACACAACATGATTACCTGAACCGTGAACTTTCATGAACTTTTCCCATTTCCCAAACCAGTTTGTGAGGTGGTATAATGGCCCCTTCATG